>LR736890.1:3891181-3958956 GCA_902654985.2 Oryctes borbonicus
CTTAGCTTCCTCATGGTATTAATGGAATAATTCACGGCAAACGCAATGAAAGGAGAGAGAAAAAAATACACTAACACACGGACATGTTTCTGCCTACCCGGCGTCATCAGCGTGGTTTCGAGAGTATTTTTCACATCTCTGATGCGAAAAATAACTTCTAACATGTCAATATTTTCTAAAATCATTCCATTACCACATACAATAGCATTAGATGTCAGCATTTTTTTTATGTGTAGTGAGAGCCCAATGAAGTATGCAAACTAATAAGCTCATAACTCCAGAAGCTTTTAGTTTGTAAGTGGTGCCTGCATAGTGTTCCATAGCTTTGCTACCCACCCATACGCTGTTAAGGATAAGGCCTAGCCATACGAATTGTGGTCCAAAATAATGCCGAATTCAGCAGAAAAACTTCCACCCTAATAGACATGTTATAAGTTAGTTTATTATTTAGATTATTTTTCTTTGTATTCAATAGTGGGGGAACAAAAGATCTAAACGTATTGCTTAAATGCTTTTATTATATTACTAAATTTTCGCTAATTTAATTTTAGCTTCTTCAGGGTACTGCAAAAGAACAATTAAAATAACTTAGATAATATGAGTTTATTATATCATGACATTATTTTAAAAATATGCAGGATGTATATATTTATGTTCAACAGTAAAAAGTGGACAAAATTATTTTACATTAAGAACTTTGGAACCGATAAATCTTCGAAACACAGATATACAGTGTATATTGAATTTAATGACAACTAAAAGCTACACAGAGTTACTACAAACAGAGTCTTGAAAATAAGTAAGTAGCAAGCTATTTTTATATTATCTTGTTTGAATAAGTGGATAAATCTGTTGGATAGACTAGGGATATATTGGAGTCCTTTGGAAAGGATTGCGGGATCAACATTAGCTAGCGGATTTGATATGGCAGAACCACCGCTCAAATTCAAACTTGGTAATAATAAATGAATTTAAACAATGAATTATTAGTTCTTTTCCCCTCCATGATTGATTACAGTAAAATTTTGGCGTTAAATTAATTCTAAACTATTGGATAATGTCCCCCTAACTAATAGAGTTATACCTTTGGTTTTCACACTATTGAGTTCCTCCACATTTCGCCAGAGACGCAAAAAATTACGATGAAGGATACAATAATATCTGCTTATGATACCTCGATAATAATGTCGATGAGCTGTCAGTGAATATTTGAAAGAATAAAAGTTTCTTTCGGCGAAGATGTGTTGTTGTGTACAATATGTTGCTTGAATATGTTTCCTTGAATTTTTTAGATAATGAAATGTATAATGTTGGGTTGCTCATAATAGTGTGTTTTATGTTGGAAACAATAAATAATCAATACTTAATTTGCGGATTCATGTTTATTAATACCTTTCTGTTTGTTTTGACGTGATCCATATGTGATACGTGGGATACTGTATAATAAATATAAGTTTAACGTATAAATTTCTTAATATATGTGTAAACGTATACTTAACGACAGTAGCGGTTCGCGATTTTTTGACGAGGGAGCCCAATTCTTAAAAAAACCTGTTCAAATTTTACGTTTAGCTTACAGTGATCTTTGAAAAAAAAAGAAACAGGAACTGCTGACGGATTATTAAAAAATATGCACATAGCACTGGCAGGCATAGCAGAGGATATATGAAGAAGGGTGTGTATGTTTAGCAGTCCTTTCCAATTGCAAATGTACACTGTTGCTTTCAACTGAAATTTTTGTTTTTTCCAAATTTTTTTCCAGAAGCAGCAACCATTTATCAAATTTTTTCCAGACCTTCCCAACAGTTTTTCTTGGTGAACTAGAGATTACTAAATCTATTTCTATACTTAGATGTTCGATAGCATGCTACACAAAATCTTTTGAATAGGAACAAGGCTACCTCTCTTCTTACGTTAAATTAGCAAAATATTGCTTGTTGAACTGAATTCTCTATACATTCTATCTTATTTAGGTTATGGAGAAGTATTGTCAAAAGTTCGCATTTCGTAATTCTAGGCACACATTCGTATTTGTACGAATTTTTTTGATTTCAGGTAAATATGTTCCTTTGCAATTATTTATTTTAAAATAATAAATGTGATAAATGGAAACAAGCACACAGAAGAATAAAATTGCAAAAAATGTGTACCAGTGTAATGTTCTTGCTTACATTGCAATATGTATCTTTTCTTATTAAGAAATTAATGTTCAATTGAAAAATAAATGAAGCATTTTTACAATACAGGCACCTCCACCTAAATTGCAGACGTTTATTCAAGAATAAGTTTCCGAGATTATTCAAAACTAGCCAGAATTATCGAATCATTAACTAATTGATATTTAAAATTATTTTAGCAACTATATACAGTAACAGAAACGTTGCAGGTGAAAACTAATTTCATTTAAAACAACTTCATTTAATAGTTGTAACCTCAGTAAAGATATTGTGTAGCTTTCACGAGAAGTCTGTGCACTTAAAAGCAATTATTTTTTCACCTAATGTCGTTCTCTTGCTTTTGCCCCAACGCTATAATTATCTGCCGTTACGCTAAGTCTGCGATAAAATCCACACGATAAAGTCGTCGCACATAATAACGACGTAACAACAATGCAATCAAAACGGCCGTCTGACACATTCCATACAAATGCCTAGCTGGTTGAACTCATCCAACCGATCAAAGTGACAACAGCAACAACGTTGCCCACCATATGTCGGTCTTGTCACTGTCATTCATATCTTCCTGGTTCCCTCGAGCGAGCGGTGACAACGCAACATTACAATAATTAGTGAACAACTAGCGAGCGTAATTCTCGCACTAATACGGACGCGCATCAGAAGGAAAGAGATGCGTATAACAACATATTAGGGGATCCGAGAAGAGTCTATTGCGTTGAATTACATAGTTTAACGTTGAATGATGTGTAGGTGATTGGATGACAGCGGCCCGGCTGCCCCCTACTGGTCACTGTATGGTAACAGTGGGACGCCTCTGGTTGAGCGTAGAGAGCGCGAAATGAACTACTCGCGCGATGTCTGCGTTGTACACTTCCGCTAGAAATGACTGACTGACTGAATGACTGATGGTTGAAACAAGAGGGCCGATTAAATAAACACGTAACCGCGTGTTATATGAATTCGATGGCTTATTTCTAACCGATGTCGGTGTATGTTTGTTTTAGCAGGTCGTACTTAAGGCGGCGATACTGAAAATATAAACACGGAGAAAATCGTTATAGACGTTCGTTTATTTGGGCTTTAGACATTGTTACATTCCCCCGAAATAAAATATTTGTGTAAGCTCGAATAATATGTAAAATTTTTGCATCCAGAGAATTTATTGATACAAGATTTAATTGTTTTATAGAGGTATCGATAGTATATACTACAGAGACAGGAACGTAGATTAAATAGTTTATATCGTGTGTGGCAACTATCTGTACGCCATGAATTAGAGATTATCTAATTCATTTAATGAAAAAAACTATACTGAATAAAAGTTGTTCAATAACCAAAAATTATTTTGAAGCATACAACTTATTTAGTTTCTCTGACACGTTGTTAGAGTTTATCTTAAATGGAACACCCCATACACTATTACATTTGTGAATTCCATGATAAAAAATAAGACAAGTAGAATAGCCATATATTTTAAATGGACGGTTTGTGAGATATTGTTTTTTAACAAAAAAAAAAAAATTACATTTGCAGTATTTTAAAAATGTCATATCTTCTTTATTTGTCATTATTTTATAAAATTTTTTTACTGTCCGTACGAAAACGAAGACACGAAATATTTAAAAACGATTCAAAACAAGCTTTTTCAAATTTTGGAAACATGGAAGTTGCCAGATAGTTCATCTAGACCGTATGAGTTTACAGATAATTCCAAGCATTTCAGTTTCGGAAAATTCTGTTAAAGCCATATTGATACCATTAATGTTTGATCGTTGGATTGGAATTATTAACAGGAAATAAACATTAAATTCTAACCAATGAAAATTAAATCACATAAGTTTGATTGTCTCCAAGTTAAATGCTCCAAGACCTTAAACAAAATTGGCAACAAATCTTTCCAGTAGCTTCGTATTCCGTAGTATATGCACTATTCTTGTAAAACAGTAAATCGAAAACAATCAATTTGCCGATCGTAGCCGCGTGCACGGCAGCGAGAATCCAACGCTGTCATCCCCTAAACGCCGGATCGTACCCATTTGTCCTTGTCGAACATAAAAAAAGATAAATGCTGCAATTCTAGACCCTCTCTGCCTGCCATCGTTCCTTACGCCCATATCCTTTACGGTAATCAATTATGAAATACGCGAAAACATAAAAATGAATTCGTTTTATGTGAGAAGGTTTCCTACGGTCTTTTGAACGATTCACATTTTTCGTTTGTCCGTCCTTTTCTACCCCTTACACGGACAGATATGTATATTTCGTTTCCAACTCGCCCACAGAAATTCTTCAACCAAAATGCAGTAACAGCAGATACGATACATATCTGCTTTTTTCTTTTGTTTACTACATAGCTTATTCAGGAAAGAAAAACAACAATATTCAGATAATAAATATTAATTTTTTTAATATTCAAGCAGATACATTTTTAGAGAAGCCATGAAGGGCAAAGAGTTAGACTATTTCAAAATTTCCTTACACATAATAAGTGGATTTTAATTGGTTTTAGATGTATTGTTAGTGGTAAAAAATAAGCAAATATTATTAGCGTGCTTTCATTTGATCTCTCTCATCTCATTTCATTTCTCGAATAAATTGTTAATTTCTTTATTTCCTTAGTTTTCAGGCCATCTCTAAAACAATAAAGGATATGTAACATTAGTTTAGACATTATAAACTGCAAATAATATTACCATACAAAACCCTGTGTTCCACAGTGGTACGCCCCAACGGGGTGTATAAGCTTTTTCAAGTTTGGCATAACCTCAGGAGCCTTTTAGTGTGCAAGTTGGGTGTGTAAAGTATTCTATGGCCTTGTTACTGTCATCCCCTCGCCGTAAAGGATGAAGCGCAGTTAATTGTATCCCAACTGCGAATGGTGACTCGGGAGTGTAGAATTTAAAATTATAGGAAATTCGACTTTTGCACAGATAGATTATCAATATCCGCCACTATATGTTCATTTGAATGACTAAACGTAAATTAGTTTTCTACTTAAAGTCAAATTTGTACACATTTGTACAATATTTGAATTTGCTTTGAAAATGAATCATTTAGCGTCTCCACTCAACGGCGATTTGTACTAAAGAAACAGGTTCGTCGCGATTCTTCGCTCTTTTGCTACCGATAGCACTTGTAAAATATTATGGCAAATTATCATACGTTTTTTATAGACAATATGATATATTTTTACCTTTCCCTAAAGATATATGGTGTTGAGTTCGTGTTCTATTGTCTATTCATTCGACTAGCGAGTATCGGCATCTGTCAGTTACAATTTCTTCATTAGTGTGCGGAGAACATCCAACATCCAAGAATTACATTCAATAAATGTCTCCGATTTTTTTCTACTAATTATTTTTAGAAGTAGGTTATTTTTCCATAACGCCTCATAGGATCAATTTCACTGAGGCAATATGTCGTAGTGGCGCATATTACATCGAGACTTTCGCTCAAAACATGTAGCATGCAACAGTGTCGTATGCCACGCAGAAATGTCACCGGTCTCATGAGTTATTCTTCGGCAGGATTCAGCTGGACGGGCGACATAGTGAGGAGGAACATTGATAAAATTATGTTACTAATAGAAGATTGCACTAGTGCTGTCTTTAAAGACGATGGAATCAAAATTGATAAGTTAAAGCAGCTCGCGAGCAAATACGGCTGCAGCGTCATTATTGCGAAGAAGAAAATAAAGAATTTCGGTTAACCTTTCATCGTGAAAGAAAAAATTAAATAAGAAGATTAAATAAGAGGAAAAATGGTTTGTAAAATTTTGAAGCAAGGTTTCGTCGTCAGCAACAAATTTATTGAAAAACTTTTTATGGAATTTTTGCTTTCCAACAAATAACTCTCTTCTCCACCAACTTTTCTTTCTTCTCTGGAGGCTACTACCAAATACGCAGTTTCTGTTACCGTGTTGCTTCGAGGGAATTGGATTAGCTGCATGCTTCATACAAAATTAACAGGTGTGTACTTTACTGGGCGACGGGTTTAAAAATGTCCAGCAAAAGCAGGAGACACTGGAAGCTTATCGTTGCTTCGATGGAATTGCGCCTTTATATTTACTGCGACATCTAGCCGGGGTAGCTTTGATATTGAACAGGCACGACGTCTGCTAAGTATCCGAGACTACTGTGTTAAAAAGAAGGATTTTAGCATTGTCTTGCGTAATGTTTTCACCTTTGTATTGTGCGTCAGATGGCGTCCGACTAGTTTGTTTTCTTAAGTATGTTGCTTACGGTCGCGGTTAAAATGGGTAAAATTGAATCGTGTTCAGCGGAGTTCATTAAGGTAAATTGTAATAATTTCGCAGAGCGTTTATTAGTTAAAAAAAACGAACCACAACATTGAAAAATAAAAAATTTAGACGTCTTTTTAAGGCTGAAAATTATAAAGATATTTTTTTTAATAATGATGATAGAAGTACGGAATGAACTAAAACACTGTATGAAAGAATTTAACGAATAAGTAACAGTAAATCATAATATTTTATTTCGACTAGCCGATTGTGTCGAATTGAGCACCTAGTTCAATATCCGACGAGTCACCGACAACTGTAAAATGTGGGCATTAACTACTGGACTTGGTGACTTCTTACCAATTGATATTTAATACGCGACATTATTATAAAGACAAAATAGAATTTGTTTTGTACGTCTAAAAAGAAGACTTAGTACGTGAAGAATATAGAGGGATGACGAGTTACTTAGTGATTCCCCCGAAATTATCGTTGTCTGGGGAAGGATTTACCTAATGAAACCTCGTAGAGAGAGGGAAGCCTCACGGAAAAGACGAAGAAATGGTTTAATTCCAGTAAAAGTTGTAGATTAACGCTTAATTGTTAATTTACATAATGATTGTTCCAATTTTACCGGGACTGCTGGCTGATTTCTCTGGTGGGTTCCATAGAAACTGGAGTCACTATTCACAAGCTGGGAAATAATTAATGGCCCTTCATCTTTTAGGTCGAGGTGGTGATAATAGCACTTTACACATATTAAGCAGCCCCGATGTAATGAATTTCAAGCGCATACACTAGAAATAAACATGGTTTTAACATTTGTTTAGTAGACAGCAATCAATAATCGAAAGAATAATGTTTGATCTCAATAATATAAAATTCCACCATAAACTTTGTCGAAGCAATAATTCAAAATTGATTTTGCTAACTTACCAGCAATTGTTGCTAGTGCGAGCTCCATGTATGCGAGGGAAGCTAAAAAACGTGCACATCGAAAATGTCTACGGAAAGCTCTTCCCGATGCGGTCGAGACGCTACCGTAAGCTTTCCCAAGATCTATCAATTCTGCTTTGGCAGACGATTTTCTTTGTAACTCCCGTTGTATATAGATTGGCTAGGGGATCCTGCGAGCTATACAGAGGGAAGTAATTTAAATAAACTGCAAATAGGGAATCTAAAGTGTTACGTGGAAATAACACGGCTAACGTGGATTTACTTCGTTCTTTATGGTTTTACTGTTCTATCACCGTTTATCCACACGTAGCGAATCTATAAGTTTCGTATGTTGTTTCCCTGTTGGAAGATCTTCATAATAGAGTAATCGAATTGGGTGTTATGGTGTGATGAATGTTCATGTGTATAGTTTTACACAAGGGCGCTACGTCAGTAATAATGCATTTTTTTAACCATCGAACATATATATATTTACTTCTCATGCGTTGACGCGTTCCCTTTTTTATTATTGAACGTAGATAAATCGTCTGTGTTCAGTATCGCTATATTATTACAAACTTTTGATTTAAGGTAACCTCAGAGAAAGAAATCATTCGGAGATAAATCCGGGGATCGAGCTGGCCTAGCTATTGGACCAACTCCTCCAATTCAGCGACCAGGAAGGTTGTATTTAAAAAAGTGGTATTTGTTGCAGTTGAATGAGATGGAGTTCCGCCTATTTGAAATCATGGTAACTAGATTTGCATAGTTTGCATTTGTGGTAAAACATAATTACGCAATGAATTCAAGAATTGATTAGAATTTAATATCTGCTCATATGTTTGGTGGTACAGTATAGCGCATGCATTAAATTTTGCCAGCGATTATTTGCACGTGACCAATACCTACCGAAGTGATGAACAAGTTATTAAATTAAAAAAAACTAAATAGAAAAAGGCATTTTAAACAAACACCTACCGATAATTTTGATAGTTGACTGTACCATCGATTGAAGGATGCTTCATCGGTAGAAAGTATTTTGTTTAATAGGTTGTTATTTTCATTTAACAAATTAAATAATATTTCACATGAATCTGTTCGTTTTATTTTATCTTCTTAAAAAAGTCGATAGTGATTAGAAAACTAGAAAAAAGATTCATATTTACACATTTTTATGATTCTAAATACTGACGATGTGAAAATATCAAAATGTTATGCTATCGTGCTTAGTGGTGTGACAGAGCATTCCTCACCATAGCGCAAAGCCCTTAATTTCTTAATAATTGCTTGAATGGTGCCAAGGGTACTGGTCGTTCTGCATATTTTATAGAAAATATATATCGTACATCGAGCTTCATAATTTCTCGTTCATAGAAGGGTCTGTTCTTATCGGCAAAAAACTAAACATGGTGGCTTATCTAAATTCAATGACATACCACGTAAGTCGTTTTAAAGAGAGCGAAACAAGCGCAAGTTTGACGGCTCAAGGTTAGGCGACTACAGTCGGTAAATATTGGAGATTGGATGAGATGCGTTGTCCTCCCATTCACAGATGTTTATGCATGCTGTCAAGTGAATTTCCGTGAGTTCATGGGGAATCCAAATATTGAGCCTGCTTATGTATCCCAGCTTCTTCAGGTGGTCCCGAACGTTTGAATGAAGATGTTCAATGCTTCTGCGATCTTTTGTGTCGTGGTCACTGGATTGACTCAATTCCCTTCATTTTGTTGTTATCAACCTCAGTTAGCCTTCTTGACTTAGGAGCGTTCTTGATATCAACGTTACCAGCATGAAATTTCGTTGGCACAGACGTCCTTGTAGAACATTGTTTCCGTAAACTTTACGCAATTACGTTTTCTCTTTACGGAAGTAAAATAATAAAATATGGCGAAAATGCAAAGCGTGGTATTCCAATATCAAAATAAAAAAAATCGAGAATATCTTTTGAAATGAACCTAAACCTAAACCTAAACCTAAACCAACAGTGCTCCAAAAATGAAAAGTCACTAGCTGTTTCGAAAATGTATCATGGCTTTTTCGACAATTTATAAGATTTTATTGTGTTCTATCCCAACTTCTCCATTTTCAAGCTGTATATTTTCCTTCAAATTTCATGAGCACCTGTCCAATCCCTCATTCATCACTCGAAACTCCTAACATATACTATGTTGTAGCGATTTTGTTTCAAATTCACAAGATCCTAATTCTAATAAAAAACATTTTCAATAATCTAAGATCTGTTTATTTGACCCGTAGCATGCGGAATATTGGTTAAAGTTTGAGTTTAGCTTTTCTTTTAATGTTGGTCGTCATCCCGACGTCAAACCACGTGTTACTTTCTAACTACCGCTACGCTGTTCTCGGTGTTTTTAAAATACCATATCTTAGAATGCCTGTATTTTGTAGTGTAGGAAAATTGAAAGTCCTATAAATTGTTAAATAGAAGAAATCAAAGAATCTCGTGCTGTAGGGAAATCGATAATAGAACTTTATTATGCCTGCAATTAAATCGTTTTCTAAGGAACGGTAAATGGTTAGATACTCCATACATAAACATCGAGCAGCATTATCGTTTCAAAACAACTAGTGAATTAAATTCCGCTTAAAAACTTCCGTCGGTTAGAAGAGATTATAGGCTAACATTGAGTATACGTAATTCCTTTACGGTTTATCTTAATCAAGTCTATTCATACCTCGCAATTACCGCTGTACTTCTAATAACGTTCACAACACATGGATTATTTTATTTATTGCCTTCTATTTAAAATAATTTTTAATTAAGCGCTTCCATTTTGAATATTCATTAGATGAGGAGAGTTAATAGGAGGCGATTACGTAGAAAACATCGCGCCGAGGAGAATATGGTGGGCGCAAACGTACGTGAGAATTATTTTTAGTGAAGAATTCTTTGTTTTCTACATTGGAGTGAATAGAGAAGCGGTTAAAGCAGGTAGTATTTAACATAATTTTAAGAACGCCTCCTACAGTGAATTAAATTCATGCTATAAAGACCCTTTGAGCTTTAAATTACATCGTCGTACTTATACTTAATAATTTAAAAGGTTGAAAGAAATTAGTACGTTAGTACAGTTCTTTATAAATAATCTATCTAAAAAAATTATTTAGTAATCAACAAAATAAGATTTTGAATTTTGTTACTACATTAAAAATAAAAATAAAAAAATATCTTTGTATTTAACACAAACCTTAAATACATATTTGTACAAACAAAAGGGGTATCTTCCACTAGCATGTCCTCTAGATTATTTTGAAGTTGCAAGATCTATAAATAAAAGGAAATGTGTATTGATTGCTCATTACAGCTAGCCTGAGATGACCGATAGCTCTCCGATGCTAAACAGAGTTGAGAGAAAAGAACCTTTTTATTACCTTCCCATTTTTCTTTTATATTCTAGAGCAGCGGTTCTCAAACTTTTGGGTCCACCGCCCACTTGCGCCAAGTCCATAGAGCGCTTTTGCATAGGTACTATACTAAACATCACTTCTCAAAGAAAGACGAACTCTGCAAGAAAGCGTGCGTGTTAGTGAATCATGGGGTGATTAGTTTTTATGGTCAAGAATGCTGCCATTGCGGTTTTTTTCTGTATGAAAAGTGTCAAAGAAAGGGGTCGTTAATGGAGTTATTACCAACATGACTTCTTTCACATTTGCCGACACATCGTCAACCAATTTCAGTGGTATATTTTCTTTGTAATAATTTTTAATAGTGTCAGTACAGTGAGCTAATTGTAGCGAGCAAATATGTTGCTTTTAAAACAAAAGAAGGGATTTGAATCCTGCCGATAAAAAGCAAATAAAAAAATGGAACAGCGTAAGTCATCCACTGCTTCTACAAACGCCTTCTTCAGTTCCAACGCCCTCCTGAAAATCCAAAACGGGGCCCAGGGGGCGCTATCGCCTACTTTGGGAAATGTTGTAGAGCAACTTCTTTCTGCTAAAACATGACAAAAAGATTTCCATTTTTTTTTAAATATAAGGTGACCTGGTTATACCGCTTTATATATCAGCTGTTTTAGAAAAAATAAATCTTATTCGTAGCCTGTGCATATCCTAAAATGCGAATGGTGTACGGGACCCAATAAAAGAATTGCCACTATTCGTTTTGTAAGTTAGTTTTCGTAACAGCAACAAGATAAATGAACTAAATCATAGTTGTACATACAATAAATAATTTTGGCTAATTGAAAATATGTATGTGCCATTCTCTTCCTGTAGAGATTTTAACATAAAATTTCGTACTGTAATACTGTCTTACTTGTTATTATATTTTTTATATTTCTTGACTATACTGCGATATTCAAAAAACTCTGGATAACTTTTATAACTCTTTGCATGCTATCCTGAACCTTTATTTTCCTTCTAAACCATGTTCAAATAGTTTGTATCCATCCTAACTTACATCAGATACCATGAGTGATTTGAATACAAACATGTTTACCGCAGGAATTTGATGAACTTAATATAATGAATGTAACCACATCAGAAAGTTAATTTTCTCACACATTAATGATAGTCGTAACGCCTGCTTTTCTCTCTGAACCAAACATAGGTATCTGCTTCGACGGTCGCTCCTAGACGGTATTACGGGTATTTATTCGTTTGTAAAAAATAATATCGTGAGATGTTAATCAAACAACAATTTACACGTGAATGAAAACTAGTTTTATTGTTTGCAGGTTTTGAAAATTACTAAATTGTGTATTTATGCGCAGCGTTCATTAACGTTTTCTATTTAATCTCGGGTTAGGAACCGTCCAGAGTTCTTGGAATGAAACAGGTAAGTTTGCGTATTTCAGTATTTGCAATAAAACGTAGTTCGGTTTGAACTGAGATGAAATGAAATTCTTAGAGCAAACGGCATAAAGTAAAATAAAAGTTTACGGTTAAGAACTTGTACAAGAAAAGATTGAACAGAAAATAAAACACGACGTGTAAGGCTTACACACAAAACGGTAGAAAAATAAAATAACAGTCTTTCAGGTGGAGCTTTGTGATTTCCATCAAGCATCAACTATAGCCGTCTGCAACGTGGTCGGTCAGTTACTTCGGCTAGGCAAGCTCTAGCCGACAATGTAAGTTAAGGTACTATAGAACAGAAGAGAACTCCTGCAGAATAAAATTCAGCATTGCTTTATCATTTGACTGATTAATGTCATATACATTCTTGCTCAAAGGTGACGTACAGCGGTGTCGAAAAGTAAGTAACAAAATAAAGAACTCAAAAACGATTTAGTGGTTTAACACGAAATTCTCCTTTTTTAAATCTGTTTTCCTTTCTTTAAGGGTCTCTAAATTCGAGGGGAAGGTTTGTCACGTAATTAAACTACATCTTCTCGTCTATGGCAGTTTCCTTATGCTGAAAGTCATTCCACAAGAACACCGAACAGGCTAATAAATTCATTAATATATAACTTTACACACGACATTTCTAATAAAATTCGCTCTTTTATTACCTCGAATCAACATGGTTTCATCTTCGGGTGATCTACAGTTACGACTTCAGCGGCCATATTTCAATTTATCATTGAAGTCTTGTCTTAAATAGACCTAGCCAAATAAATGTGATTTATACATATTTGTTCAAAGCTTTTGACATGATCAATCATGAAATATTGTTACTGAAGTTCAGCTCCTTTGGTCTTGTACCATCAGCTTCCTCAAGTCATATCTGAAATAGAAAAAGCGTTACAACGGATACTGCTCTCACGACTTTGTTCTCTCCCTTTTCTCCCTGGGAGGCGCCAAAAGGAGACGACGAAGCCGGAATGGTACGACGCGAGGTCTTCTGACCGAGTCAGAAAAGAGAAAAAAACATTCAGCCTAAAAAGTGAAATCTTCAAAACAATAAGAAATTTAAAAGAGACACAAGTAAAAACAGTATCTCCAAATACTTCAAATATCCTTCCTTACTAAAGTTGTTACACTTTGCCTCTGTACTAAGTAAACTAGAATATACAGATCTAATTTATAATTATGTGCCTGTAACCTTATAAATCTAGATCATATCCATCTAAAATTTCTCAGGTTTCTCTCCTTTTGCATTGATGGAACTTGTCTCGAGGGAAGCAATATATGGACACAAAGAAGGATGTGATTCTGTTATCGTGGTGTATAAGTATATTTACTTACTACTACCCTATACTACTACTACTATACTACTACTATATTGGGCATTCAAACCTGTTAGGTAATAAACGTGTATCATTATTATACATACAACGTGTTCAGTTCAGATACAACAAACTTTCTTGAATTATTTATTTCGTTGTATTCTCTTACCTCATCAAACAAATTCTCAATTCACTGCTTCATTATATTAGTTAGTCGTACGATAAAAGCGGTAAGCATAGTCCATAAATCGTCGTGGAAAACAGACCACGAATATGACTACAATCTATCTTGTAAATCAAGTTTATAATAATTTACCACCGCATAAATAACCTCCGTAGTCGTGTAGCTGAGCCCGGGGGCGAGCAATATCAATCACTTCAAGTATCACGGCGCGATATATTCATGAGACTCCTTTCAATTTCATTAGCATCGCTAATGGCCCGGTCTCGAAAAGCTCTCCCTCATTTTCCTCTTACAACGTGCATATACTTGCGCAGCTACTTGCTTTCATTCCCTCCAGTTTTAAACCGCTAACGCTCGATAACGGCGGGGTAACACCGTTTCGTTCTCGTAACTCCCGCACTTCACCTTTATTGGTGCATAAGTTAGAGGGCGCACCTTTTGCGTCCCTGACATTGCTCTTCCTACACTACCGTCCATAAGTTTGAACTGTGATAGAACTGGGGCAAGATGAAAATGTACTGTTTGTCATAAGACACATACTTGTTATACCTGTGCTTTATGTACTAAATGCTAATTTAACTCTCACATAACACAACAACAGACCTTCAACATTGGGATAATTAAGCAAAAACGGTTTACGAAAGTAATTCAGGATAAAAATGGCTCCCCACTGTATTAATGACGAAAATTTTTTAACCCAAATAATCTGAATGGTTGATCTAAATTACTGAGAATTTAATGCCCAAATTTGTAGTTTTCAATATTTATCTAAATCATTCAACATCGCTTAAAGCTATTTATGGGAACTCTTTGAATAGTTGTATTAATATTCAAATACCTAAATAAGGGTTCATAATTAAGTTGCTATTCAGCCATCAATAGGAAGTAACTCGTATTCTGGTTAAAAATGTTTAAAAATTAAAAAATTGAGTGACTAAAATAAACCTATTTTCAGTAAATGAAATGTAATCAGCTCAGTAAAAACTCGGTTATACAACCTCCGTAACGTAAGGGATTTGTAGTATCTTATTTTATATTTTGTTATCACGATTAAAACTCTATCGTTAGGTTTTATAACTTCTTTTAACAACCAAACATTATTAAAAGGCTTACATTATTCCTAGTCTGAAAAGATTTTGATAAAGCTTATATTAATCCAACAAAGAGGTTGTCACTGGTAAATGAAAACTTTACACTTTGCATGAATTCATCCTGTGTGTGGTAAGTGCTTTAATGGGGTTATAAGCAACGGGGTTCTAGCTGGTCATACCCACAGGAGCCTGTAACGCCATAAAGATGAAGTGCAGTTAATTATACCCCACCGTGCGCTGGGTTATCGAGCAGAGTAGAAACTGTAGTAGTATTTTATTAAAGGTAGCTTTTTATGAATGTTGTTATTGCACATTTCCAGAGCGTGTTTGATTATTTACTTCAATTACTCTGCTGATTGCGTTTTAGCTTCTCCAAAACTGGTTGCTAAACCAAACATGGTCAACCAGCTAAGCTTGCACAAGAGGTCAAGCTATCGCATAGAAATGAAAAGAATTTCGTCTAATGTAATAATATTAATAATGTGGCGAAGAAATTTCGCGTAGTTAGGAGCTATAGATTGAAACTATTAACGAAGACGAAGTTTAAACATCCGGTCCCTACATATTTTTACCATATTTTCTATTCTCTTTTTTTATTAGAGCATCATAAATACATATAACACCACGTAAATCTATAATGGTGCGATGGAATTTGCAGAAGGCTGTATAGATCGAAACTTCCTCGACGTCTCGGCACTCTAAATTCTCGCTGTTTACAACGATACTCCGAAAGTTCCCCGTGTGCGACGGTAGAGGAGCAAGATATTGCCGTACGGCCTTAATACCCCGGTTTTATGGAAATATAGGGCTTCAATATCGGGCGCGAAGCGGCGCATTAATCATAATTAAGCGTTTGGTAACGACCGAAGTCGTGCAGGAAATGGCTCCCAATAAACGTAGACACGTCTGAAAGCGGAAGATCATATTGGCGCCGCCAGATAAGGTGAAAATTGCATTCCTTATCCTTTAACCCTAAAATAGAACTTTGGAGACGTGTTTCCGTGCTTTGCCTAGGAGAAATTGAAATTGTTTATTACCGTTAACTTTTACTATAATTGAAGAATTATGATTTCACAGTGACAAATATGTAGCAAGCAAATTTTGCGTTGCTAGATCGAACTCCATATTGGTTTACTCACTGGTTATTTCTGTGTGTTTTTAAAAGTAAGAGAACTTTTTAGAAATAAGAAACCCTTTTGTTCAGCATATACTAGAATGGATATTTTGACATATTCTGGTTTGGCTTTGTGTATACGAATTTGGAAATATGTACTACTTTTCAAGACAAGGTCGATGGTTTACTAGATGCAAATGATGTTTAGCCAGATTTAGAAAAAAATTTAAAAGTGTAAACTAGCATAAACGAAGGAGTATATAGCTGCAAACTTAAATGATCTATTTGAAGTTAACGTTAATGTTGAAGCAAATTAGCTTCAATTTAGTGATTGCCGTCTGTTTCCGAAAATATTGCTTCGTAAAATATCATACTTGTGTACATATACAAGGTGTTACGAATTTCGCGGACACGAATTTATCTTCCAAATACCAGGCTTTTGTAAAATGATACGGATGCTATTGGTTACGTTTCAAAGTGCGTCATACGCGAAACTGATTTGTTCTTAATTCTCCACCATCCAACGCACCTGGTACTTTTTGAAGAATCATTCCTTATCAAATCAATCTTATCATCACGTAAACGAGGGGAAGGCCAGCATTTCTACGTGGTATTGTAACGCGTCCGGTACAAATAATTTTGTCTTCTAGTGTTAAAAACATTTCAGTATTTGGCGAACGAAATAATTAACTAGGCCTTAACCTTTACACCGTATGAGTGGGTAGCAAAGCTATGGAACACTTTACAGGCACCACTTATAAACTAAAAGCTTCTGGAGTTATGAGCTTATTAGTTTGCATACTTCATTGAGCTCTCACTACACATACCAAAAAAATGCTGACATCTAACGCTATTGTATGTGGTAATGGAATGATTTCAGAAAATATTGGCATGTTAGAAGACGGTGTGTTCATGTGTTAAGCAAGCCCAGTGGTGATGCACAATTGAATGATTTATTGTTTACTTATACCACACACGGTCAAACCAATAACCGAGCGCTGTTGCCAGCAGATCGTATGAGTGAAGAAGTTAGATAGACTAAGAAGAGAGGGTGGACAACGTTACACCTCGCCTTGATTATAAAGAATTTAATACATTTCTTCTAGGTAGTGTCGCGAAATTCGAATAACAAAGAAAATAAACGTAAGCTTATTTCCTCATTGTACCTTACACAAGCTTTTGGTAGGTTTTCGTACTAGCTTCAGCTAATTGTCATCATCAGTAATTCATATAAAGGTTATATCTGATACAACTATTATTGGGTCCTTATTTTATAAGCAAGAAAAAGAAAGGCGAACAGAGCAAAAGTAACAAATTACACTTATTAAACGTAACTACATGCTCACTTGTTGCGAGCTCAGAAGGGAGAGTCATTATTTCATATTAAGTTTATAGTCTTTTTCGGCGAACTCTGTATAGTTTATAGTTTATAGATGAAATACAAGGAAAGTTTTTTTTTTAACAAAACTCCCATTTTTAAATTTCTCGCCTTTTAAGGTAATATTGAAATTTAATCTTTATTTGGAATTTTAATAAATAGATGAAAAATTGTAGTGAATTGTTAAGAGACGTACTATTGCATTGTTTTGTTTAGCTGTGCTGAACATTGGTTACTGTCGACATCATCATCGCGTTTGAGGAAACTTATCGGATGTAGGTGGCACCACAAGTGTCAAAGATCAATCAAAATAATTACTCGGCTTTTCAAGAGATTCCTAATTTTATGAAATAAAGAATAGTCTATAACTTGATCACAACAAAAAAAAATCCTTCTTTTGTAATAAAACTCCCCAAAGAAAGAGAAAAATTGATCAGCTGTACCATGTAATTGTTGTTTGCAAGAAGAGGCGAAAAGATATGTAAAATGTAGATGCAAGTAAAAATAGCTGAATACTTTTCGAAATAAAAATATGTTATTGATGTAGAGTCCATTTAAATCTATTTAAATATAGTTAATGCAATAGTAGTTACACGTTTGATATTTGGGTTGCATAAAACTCCGGTAGCTATAAATGCTCATGCTTTCAAGTACCATCTTTTATTAGCATTCAAGTACGTAGTCTTAGGTAATCATTTAAGCTGCGAAAATAACAAAGAGCACCACATTATCATTCTATGTAGAAATCGCTACGGCGACTTTAAGCGAGATGAAACGCAAGGCAATGAATAAGAGTATTTATTACGAATGTATCGATATAAGAAGCTAATTGACACCCACGGCGTTAATTGCTGGTTTCAGCGTCTACACACATACGCCCATACGCGCCTTATAAATGTACGTTTCAAAGTCGATTCAGCGCGCCTTAATGCGCTTCGTTGTCTTCTCCGTCTCTTTTCGCTTCTACGCCTCGACGTATGCCTACTGCCTATCACCTATCCCTATGCAATAGTAACAACAAGTAACAACAAGCAACGAAACGAAACGACGCACAAACCGTGACATTAATATCGCCTCGACTGACAACCGGTAATTATACGAGTCGCCTTTGTCTCTCATGCATTATTTACCTGCCGCGAAGCGTACCTACATTATAATTTATCGCTCTATGCAAATAAAAGGTTAGTGTCGTATAAATAGTGAATATACACGGATTAATTAAGGATGTAAATCTAGTCCGGCGATCTAGCCGCGGCGCTGCTCACCGCGTATATCAAAACAACACGTGTTCCGTTTATTTCTCTAATAATTCAGTCTTCAATCAAAGTCTGCGAAGTGTTCGCTTGTCTTGAATACTGGTATATTCTTCAAATGCGTGTAATGAGCATGTTTGTTAGCGAGAAATACATAATACATATGAATGTGTTCGATTTTGTGTACTGAAGTGAATACATATCCGAATGATAAAAGAAGTTCACCTTGTTATCGTTTTGATATTAACGTAATGCAAATTAAGATAATCTATATTTCACATACAAGGAAATATAAGCGAAACAGTTTGTAAACTCCTTAAAACAGTTTTCGTGAGGATTCTCCAATGAATGTAAATGTTTCATGATTAATTAACATAAACCAATTCAAAGTATATTGTCCAAATGTAATACATGCTTTGCGAGACAATTCTGAAACTTTGCAATCAAGTTTGAATTCACAAAACTAAAGAAGTAAATAACAATTACAGTAGAAAGTGATAGTCTCCAAAAGAAACAATTAACAACCTAAATTTTTTTGGCTACGCAAGTCTAAAGGGAATAAAACAAGTAGTTCCAACAACTTTCTTCACACTGAGAGGAAATTTTCCTATAAAATTATGTGTAAACGGTATTTATAGTCACTCACGGTTTTTTATATGCTACATCCAAAGAAAAATAGAGCTGCTTATTTTAGTGTAAATTCAAATTTGCGAGTTGGTCATATTAGTAAAAAAGTAAATGTTTGCCTTACCTTATACAGGCTTGAAATACAGAGCAATTCTTCGTTTTTTGGAATTGTTCGAAAATATAATGTCGCCATATTTTTATTTACAATATGCGCACACGCGCATGCATCAAAATAAACATTAATAAGGAGTATTTTATGTAAAATAAAAAAAAAAATTTAAGAACCGTTGATATAATCGATAACCGGGTGAAACGAAATCGAAACCTGAACAGGAAAAATCAACACTAAACTGGGAACGTGGGCTTTACTGCTCTGGGTTGGTCAATAAAATTCATTTTTTGTAATCATACAAGTTTGGTAAATCTTCAGCTCCATTCAAAACAACGGGATGAAGCTGAGAAATCAACCGAGTTTAGCGAATACACCACTACATAACGTATTCGGTGTATCGTTTTATTCTTTCTTAATAAATATACTGGGTATCCGTTTAAGAATGAATAATGGGTATATCTCAGCGATGGCAAGTTCTACAAGATTAAAAAACATTAATTGCGAAAGTAATCAAGACCATTTCATTAAGAATAGTTTTAATGTTCGGAATTGACAGCTAGAGGGCGGAACTAATGTGAAAAAGTATAAAAGGCATAATTTCTCAAAAAATTCAAATGGCACGGTGTTACCTTTTCTTTCAAATAAGATAAAGGTCTGAGGTTATATCATATCCGAAAGAATTTGGCTTGTTTTAATGGATTCTAAAAAAGTTGGTTTAAAAAGAAATTTGCGAAACTAGAAAACGTTATTCATGTTTTTCTAGTCAAGCGCTAAGGGGCGTAATCATTTGTACGATTGCGTTCAAGTTGTAGATATGTTCTGGATCATTTCGGTTGCAAAAATTGTGTTTTTAGAATGTTATAATTTACTTCAGCGTGAGGTGTTATTAACTTTGATGTGGAGGAAGTTGTATTTGCTATAAACACTATTTAATGCGAGAGAATTGCCGACACACTTGGTTTGAATGTGAACTTTTACTAAAAAAAGAGACAATTATTATCAGAATAATGATTTTGTGCTCATTCTTTAAATCATTTTGCAAATATTTGATTGTACTTTTATGCGAACAAACTTTTGGAGAACCTCATAAGCTTCTTCTGAACGACAGTGCATATTTGCTTCATTTATAGATCCACATAGTCGCCTTGTTTTTTGTACCGTACAATATTCAGAAGAAGTACTACGTCACCATGCGCTAGGGTATATAAACCACTACAGAATTTCATTTCGCTTCTTCTGCTTGCAACACTGACGGTATAAAAGCACTATTCTAGGCGAAACTCAGCCCCGCATCGCAGACGGTGGTCAGCACTGTCCTAAGAGACAACCACCCCCTACTTTGTTTTCAATCCATACTTTGCCGAATTTTTCGCATGTCCATTTACCACGTATAAGTTGATTATCGAATTTTGTTCACTTTAAATACATCTCTTTGTATACAAAGTTGTCGCCGTACTTTATTTTTATATTCTATTTCATTTTTCGATGTCTTTTATTTATTTTCTTTTCTTTTGTAAATTAAATATATTATTATCCAATGGTATATTTGTTGATGAACGCTGAGCTCACATAAACACCACGATACACTAGTCATACTGTCGTTCCTAGCGTGAGATAGCTAGAGAACTGTTTCTCTTGCGTCAGATCATTAATTCTCTAATTCTATATCTCCATAAAATATTGTTTCAAAATTTTTTTAGTAATAACGGTAGTTAATTTTTTTTCCTATTCCGAGGAAAAATTTTCTTAACATTGGTAAGACAATATTTTTTGTTTCTGCTTTCTTAGCTGTTAGCGTATCTTTGTTCCTGTATGTACACACGACATAAGTTAGCCATCTAGATAAGATATGCGCACGTCAGTCAGTTATTCACGATGTGTAGGTTGATGGGATTATGGCAGCAGTATAACTAGCATAAAAAGCACACGATAGGAGAAAGGGAACAGCAGAGTTCACTTTGTTTAACGCGCTATTAATGACCGTCTCGCTGACAGGAAATTATAGTCTTAAGGTATTAATTATTGCGATATTTTCGAAGAGCGCTGCTCATTGAGGATAGCTGTTTTTTTATTCAAATTAGGAGTACGCGACCCGGTTCAACGAACTACCAAGCGCAGAAATACGTGTGAGCGTAGCTTACGGCCGGAAAACGTATAATTTTCGCTTCAGAAGAGAAAATCGCCGTCTCGCTAATCTGTCAAAGTTAAACGGCAGAGGAGAAACAACATGGAAGTACGTTTACGGGAGTGACGAAGGTGGTTTAGCCCGGGGTCTTCGGATTATGTATGAAGTTACTTCATTAGCTATCGCTGCCTACACGAATGAACGAAGAACTTCGGGATGTTATTTATTTATAACTTTATCATTTCCTTTTTGGTTAATGCCAATAAAGTTCTTTACATAATTTTAAATTGTTTGCCACATTGAATGAAATAAGCAAAATGCATAGGTATAACGAATAAGTATAATAACAGGGCAGATTTATGAAATTCAAAATTTCTGGAGCATCTTAGATTTTCAGCGAAGTAAGTCTATAGCACCGTTTTAAACTGTCAGAAACTATTCATAGTAAATTACTTGTTACATTTATAGCGCCAGTTTGTAAAAATGAGTTCTGACAGTTATTTAGACATTTTCGAAGTTGTTGTACAGGAAGCAAAAATAGCTACACCAAGTCTTCTTCCGGCAAAAATCAAGGATAATATATGAAAATGAGTGTAATATACGAAAAAAATGAATGACCTTCAACAATGGGAACAAAATAACTAGATCAAATAATAATCATTACACAAATTTACGAGGTATGGGTAGAAATTTAAATTTCTCTTACTCTAAAATTTAGAGAGAATTTAGATGTTTTCGTCGACGTAGAATTAGATCCCGAAGCCAAAATTTTTGTACACTTTTGAAGCAGGAGATTCGCATATAAGAATAGAGTATTGTCTATGGTGTCAAGTTAATTTTTTTAAAAGACGGAGAATTTTTGAAGGAACATTTTTACGTTTACTGAGAAGAAAGTTACGTTCACGTAAAGTGTAGATTCAAGGAATTTTAAATACAAGAATCACATTTGTTCAAACGTTAAACAGGCAAATTTTTTTTTAATATCGAATTAATGGATGTCATTGATGATTTGCCACTCATTGTAAGGCGAGAACGGTATTTACAGCTTGATGGAAGCTCATTTTAAAACAGAAGAATAGTACGAGCATGGTCGGACGAGAATTTTTCGAGAAGGTCAATATGTCGCAATAATCGTTTAATGGAATAGCCCGATATTACACCACTGAACTTTTCTCTATGGGAAACTATTAAAAATATTGTGTATGCATCCGGACGTTGAAACAGAGAGGATCTATGTGAGAAAATCTGACAAGCTTCTCGCAAAGTTTCGTAGGAAATGTTACGGCGCGCTGTACTGTATAACAGAAGACGAGTAGATAAATGTGTTCCACTTCAGGACGTTAGTTGAAAAATCTTCTATTTGATACGTGAAATATTTTAGTGATTAGCAACAACCTTTTTAAATATTTTTTTTTGCTCGATCTTCATCGGTAGTATGACTTTACTCGAAACATTAGTTTTTACTCTATTCATAGTAGATCAGATCTACACTCAAAAAAAACATAATCCCTACAAAAATATTGATCTGTCATTGATAAAAGTTTTACACTAATTGCCTTATTAATGAACAATTTATTTAGGCGTCTTCACGTGAAATAAAATTAATAAATAAAATTCCCATGACAATGTGCCTAAATATGCACATTGTCATGGGAAATATACAATTCAAAAAATACCAGAAGTAGCAGAAATGCAGTACCATGTGGAGAAATTTGTATAACAATAATATTAATAATAATAATAATAGTAATGTGTGAACTTATATATATATATATATATGGAAGAGAGTTTCTAATTGAAAACACATTCGTCACATATATTGTCGAGATTTCTGCATGCAACCTTTCTACAGAAGCCGCAGGAATCGGCCGCCAGTTAATCAAAACGAAAGGTAATAATTTTTTAGTGGCATTAACTAATACTTCTACGGATTTTAATTAATGATGGCATATTGTCGAAACTAGTTCCAGTATAAATAAACATTTTGTAAGCAGTACAGACAATTTTCGTATATCCTTTAGTTTTTCAGACCCTCATCCTTTTCCATAAAATTTCCATAAGGTGTTTCCTGCTCTACCTTTCAATTGGAGGCATGATGTTTTAAATTTCTTTATTATCTCAACGCTTCCAATTAGCGACATAAATTGTTTTTTTAGCTGCAATATTGAATTCGAAATAAAACCGTAATTGACTTTAATAAACACAAATTGCCGAGGCACTTCTTTATTTTTATATAGTTATTGGGCGTCTATTATAAATCCATTATAGAATTATAGATCCATAATCATTAGTTTTATATTTTCACAGTGATTCCAGTAAAGAGTTTTTAAATTGCGTGTTGCATTTCACGCTGTATGGTGCGACTTCTGTCAACAAACAAACAGAATTTCCCCTTATAAATAAATCCTCAAGATATGCGAAATATGCAAAATGACTATAAAACATACAAAATTCATATTTCATGCAAATATGCAAAGTGCATATATTCCGGCATTTTCTTAAGAAGAAGCTTGAAAAAGCGAATTGTGGATTATGATTCTCAAAGAGATAGATAAATAGAAAGATGAACATAAATGTTTTATCTTCATATTGAAATTCATTTGCAAACATCTTGCTTTATTGCAGATTGCTAAGTTACAATAATTTGCGGAGCTTACCGATGTGAAAAGCGCTGGTTAATTTATGCGTGAATAATATAGTTCGTATAATTCGAACACGAAAACGCACACTACATGAACCTTTGTTGTAACCAGAGACAGAATCAATGGAATTAGTATAGTGGAGATATATAAGAAGTACAAGGTCTCCAAATACGATATAGGTTGCTATCTTAATTGCTTTAATCTCTTAGTTACACTGGACAGATGGTGGCAATATTTTAAGTTTGAAATCATGAGCGCTGAAAATTTTTTCCAGTTGCAGTTAGAAGATTCTGCCCCAAAAAAGCGTAAAGTAGCTCATTAAATTGTTACGGGGAATACAAAACAATCACCATTAACTGATACTTGTACAAATAATAACAATAACAAGCAAATTGCTATTGACAGGGGCGTCCTTAGTGGACAAAGAAGATCTAAATATGAGTTAATTTTGGATCGAGGATGCGTTCTATATAATACTAAATCAGTCGCCCTTATTATTAAACATAGAATTTTGTCAGACGAAGAGCTTTTCTTTCATTACTGCTCCTTCAATTTAATAATAAAATACATAATTGATATCACAGCAGTTGAAAATTGATTGAAGGGAGGTTAACTATGGGAAGGGAAGGGAAACAAACGACGCATAAGATACAGACGCGAAAAAAATTTTGTTTACATTGTTTTGATTTTTTAGAAAACCTGACATTTTTAGTAATTCTGTAGAATATAGATATTTGTGATAATAAATATCACAAAAGGCGATGCAGTATTTCATGTTACAATATTAGATAATGTAATAATACACAGGAGTGTTTCTATGTTACTGCAGAAGAAACTATAATGTTGGAAACTAAGGAACATTTTCTTGCCGTTCTCTAAGGTATAAAACTGAGTACGAAACCCCTAATTTCTATATTGCATTGCATTCTATAATACTACAGCTAGATACATATTAAAGCTTTCTAGTCTGAGAACTCACAAAATATATCTAATTATAATAATTATATTCTAGAACGCATAAATATCACTTGATATACAAGGCAAGGATTTCAACGAAGTAATGTATTGTATTATACATTCTACATTGTATAATAAATTAATAAATCGAACGATGTTATTTGTATAAAAGTTTAATGTTGTTTTGTTATTGTTATTTTTATCTTATTTTGTTTACAAAACGTCAAGCGTTAATCAATAACTTCACACTAACCTTGACACGATGATGGAAAGTTCCGGAGAAGCATGCAAGTAGACGGGTGTACACGTCAGCGATGACATACTGTGTGGATAAGAGTTTGCAACGGGACGCTAGCAGCTGTCATCTATTTAATAAAGGCGTGCATAATGTATATACATGCGACACCGCTAATGTCTGTCAACACCTGTTAGCGTGAAGATGCTGAGTTTTCCTAACAATCTCCCTAAATCCGTTTTACTGAATTAAGTCTTCTCTTGATATGGAGCTGCACAATATGTAGTGTTATTCATTCTTGGGCCCCAATAGTCCCTCCAAGTTTATATAACGATTACAATAAATTGGAAAAACAATTAGTGAGTATGAATATTGAATGCTTGGAGATCTATAATAATATAAAATAATAATACATAAATAAATTCTTGCAATACTAAATCTTATCCTTGAACTTTTAACAAACTTTATGGCGCTATCTTCGGCTGAACTTATAACTATTACTGCATAAGAATGGTAGGTGGAATAATTTGAGATTCTCGTTCTATATGTGTCTATTTGTGTCTAAATATGCTTGGTATTTTATGTCAGGCGTGCTTTAATAGTTAATAACTATTTCGTCAATAGATAGTAATATAGAGATAACATATAAATAGGACAGGTACGATATAAGGACATAAGACCAATAAACAGGTAAGAGAACACACAGTTTTCGTTTTTATTTCGGAACTAACTTTGAAAATCGTTGTCCTCCGCGAGGAAAATTCGGACACACGCTTTCGGCAGCAAATCTGGCTGGTTAAAAGACTGGAAAATATCGATGGGACCGGGAAATACTCTTCGTAGTAGGAACATTTCTTAATAAGATTCGAAGGAAATTGGAATTAACCGGAAATCGGTTGCTAACAGCAAGCTCGTACTTATAAACGTTGAACTAATTAATAATAATAATAATAAAAGAAAAAATTACAAGGAAACAGACAAAAAAATACACAAGAGTGGGGCCCAGTTACATCAAAATGATGTGTACTGCTTTAACCAGACCCCGAATTAAAGAATAAAGATGGGTAACAGAAGTTTTTGCCAACATAGTAATCTTAATTCTACAGAAAAGAGAGTGGAAAAGAAAATAACTGTGCGTGCGCCAAATGAAATATACCTAGAAAGTAAATATTACAATTATATAAGGAAAGTGCGGCTAGATAAATTAATACAGTGGTTTTCCAAGTATACAGCATACAAACAAATAGACTAAATAACCAAAAAAAAAACTTTTAAACTTTTGAGTGTGTGTGAGCGCACAGTAATTATCCCTTTAGTCAATCCAATTACGGCACATACGTTTGAGGGTGAACAGAACTAGATTTGAGGTTTTCTGGAATATGATTATATTTTCGTATATGCAAAAGGAAAACAATCTTTCAAATAAAGCTGAGCTATTTGGTGCTAGTTAACTTGTGTGAAATATTACTAATACCATATATGTAACGAAGACTGCTTTACACCCTCTCGATATGATGCGACGTCACAAAGGTGATAAATTTCACAGCAATATGTAAATGCGGAGAGTACGTAAGCTTCACAAAGAATTTTTTGAAATTTTTTCATTCAAAATTGATCGAAACGGATACAACTTTTTAAAATTATCAATAAAGTGTCGATAACGACATTAAACCAAGACTTTTTGCATTGTTTCTAATAGGAATAGAACAGTTGTTAATGCCGACGTCGATTAGTGTACTCAGAGTGGTGCAAATGCCGTTATTAAAAGTAAATGCCTTTGACTTGGCTGGATTAAGAGTCAGTCGAATAAATCGACGTTGGGTCATGGTTAAAATTTGAGATAGCGACATCCCAATCGCAAGGTGCAAAGAAACACTACAGTTGAATGTCATCAACATACGGATTAGGTTCAGAATGTTTAAGATCCCGAGTGAAAGAATCCGTGTATAAGGAAAAGAAAAGAGGGCTTAGAGTAGAATCCTGCATCAGTCCTTGTTTCATTGCTAAAGGCGAAGAAATTCTGCCTTCCATCTCGCAGGCACTGAGTTCTATTTGACAGAAAGCTGATCAATAAATTTAAAGAATTTCAGCCAAATCCCTTACTTGACAGTATTTTCAATAGTTTACCATGAAACACTGTGATAAGAACAGTTATTAGTCCACGATCCGCAGCATGTAAGATATTATCTGTTACACACAGTAATGCATTTGTAGAGCGAAAGCCAAATTGTAAATCTGGTAATATAGTTTCATTTTTAACAACATTTTTAATTTGATTTTCCAATACGCGTTATAAAATTTTAGATAAAGCATGTAAAATACTACTGGGTCCTAGGTCCTTAAACACCTGACTCACATTCTATTTTGGTATCGGAATAACTACAGCTTGCTTCCCGTTGAATGGGATTGCGTTTAATAATATGAAACTATTAATGCGTGTGGAACGGTATATGGAGAACACAGGGGAATCATATTTATAGCAAGACCGTCACATCCAATGCAGTAGACGAAACACTTCCAATAATATCCGCGGTATCATTATTATCTAGTAGTCGAAAATTAGAACTGTTTGAGTTATGTTGGGGGATACTCTTTATAAAATTACACGGGATCAGCTAATGATTGAGGGATTTGCTTTCTTATTTTTGCGAAATCAATACAACTCAAGTGCTTCCATAATCTTCCGCTGTCATTTAAACGGGAAATAAAGTTAAGGTACGCTTTTTTACTAGGTAAAATTGAAAGGGACGCTAAGTCGATATGAAATTTTAAGAGCAACTGGCGTAGCGTCTTGCTTCTAAGTAGATCAGCGACATCTGATGCTTTTCGCTTATTGGTTCAAAATAGAAAAATTGCGTTTGTAATTGCAAAACATGAATGTAACAATGGCCTTCAAATGAATTGTATGTAAAAAGGGGCGATTTTATTAGTTACATAGCCTCAAGTTTAATGGTCGTCTTGTTGATATGTTTATCTCATTCGCATCTTTTAACCACCTTCCTTCTTATACTTTCTATGATTAATGATTAACATTTTTCGAATGTTATGGAACTGGAATTTCTTCAATATTCAATACATATATTTACTATATTTAATTCCTACACCACGTCTTACGTTTCATTATTATTATAGTATTTGGAAATGTGTTTCTTACTAGATTTCTTTGTTCTGAAGAACTGCAAATATTCCCTTGAATGTAAGTGTTACGGCATTGGTAAACAATTTTCATAATTTGTGTTTAATGGTCAGGTGCTTCCGATTTGCAAATTTTCAAAAAAAATTATAACCAGTCGCATTTAGACAACAGAGGGAGGCCCGCGAACTTTTTTGATAGCATTTCATAACATAATTTAGATTTTTCCTTTCTTTATTTGAAAATATATTTTTGTGGTCGTAACTATATATAGATAGTTCTTCCGGTTCGGTGCAGTTTTTGATTTGGTATAGTTTTATATGTTAATTTTAGTTGCCTATAAATCTTAGTGTTTAATGCAATAAAAAATAGCCGGGTGTAAGGTTTTGACGATACAGCTATGGCAATATTTCTCATACATATATATATATATATACACACATATATATATATATATACAGTGGTGGACACATAATTAGGGACAGTTTAAAAGAATAAAAAACTTTTATATCAGTTTACTGTATTCACTATTTGCATTTATTTCACGAACCTACTGTGTATTGCAACGGTAAATTATAAAAGTACGCAAAAATTTGACGTGTATTTCAGTGACTAGGCATTTTCGCTTCTATTGCTACGTTTGCGTTAGTGAAATCAGCTGCAATTTGAACGTGCTTGTGGTTGGTCATGTAATTAGGGACAAAGAGCTATTTTATTAAATTGTGAGTAATCAAATACGAAAATACGAGGTAAATGGTGTACATTGTTTCTAGTTCACTTAAAGATAAATACAAATTTTTAGATATGGGCCGCAAAAGGAGTTGCACTCCGGAATTGCGCAAAATTATAATATTCAAGTACGTCAGAGAAAAAAAGTCAATTCGAGCCATTGCAACGGAGCTTCTGTGTTCAAAAACGATGGTTCACAATGCTATAGTTCATTACGGCAGCAATGGAAGCACTGAGAACAAAGAAAGAAAATATAGGCCAAAGAAAACTACCCCGGCAGAAGATCGCGTAATTTGCAGAACGAGCAAGGCAAATCCTTTTTTTAGTTCAAAGCAAATTCTCAGCGAAATATCGGCACAGTTGACCAACAGAATATCAACGCGAACCATAAGACGTAGACTACTTGAAGGTGGTCTCCGCGGATGCATTGCAAGAAGAAAGCCACATGTTTCGACAAAGAATTTAAAACGTCGAATTCAGTTTGCAAAGGAGCACGCCGAAAAGCCCTTGGAGTTTTGGAAACAAATAATTTGGAGCGATGAATCTAAATTTAACTTGTTTGGATCAGACGGCAAAAAATATGTACGACGTCCCGTAAATAAAGAACTCGACCCTCGCTATACTTTAAAGACCGTAAAACATGGGGGAGGGAATATTATGGTTTGGGCTGCATTTTCATGGTTTGGTGTCGGTCCTATTCGCCGGATAACTGGAAGAATGGATCAAGACTTGTACAAAGATATTTTAGCGAATACAATGAAGCCATTTGCGGACGAACACATGCCTCTTCCATTCATTTTCATGCATGATAACGATCCGAAGCACACTGCTCGGAGCGTTAAAGCATGGTTTTCGACTGAAAACATTAACGTTTTGAATTGGCCTGCCCAGAGTCCCGATTTAAACCCTATCGAGAACCTCTGGGCAGATGTTGAGAGGGCTCTGGAGAAAAAAACCAATAAAAATACAGATGAACTATTCCGAAATGTACAGGAAATATGGCATAATATTTCGGTGCAACGGTGTCAGACTTTGGTTGCTAGTATGCCGAGGAGGTGCAATGCTGTACTGAAATCGAAGGGCTACCCGATTAAATATTAGATTTGGATGAAAAGATGTGCGAATTTTACGTGTAAAATGTTTATTTTTAAAACATTTCTAACAAATTCGAAGTGTCCTTAATTCGTTGTCTAGACCAAAATGGTTAATATTTATTTATTTTATTTACTAAGTTGCTATAAAATGCATTCTTTCGTTTCTGTTCCAATAACTATACAAATTACAAGACTATAAACATGATTACTTTAATTAAAATAAGTAATGTAACATTTTATTTCGAAAATATAAATGTTTCAAAACGAAAACTGATGTCCTTAATTATGTGTCCAAAAAAGATTGGACTGTCGAGGATTGGTCGAAGGTCATATGGTCTGACGAATCAAACATAGAGGTATGTTAAGCAATCCTATTTTGTTCCTTTGTTACACAAAATTTGCAAAAATGTATACACATACCACCAATTTGCTAAATTAAAAAAAGTAATTATTGATAATTATCCAATTCAGATGTTTGGTACTCCTGGAGCTCAGTTTGTTCGCCGTAGACCTGGGGAGGCATTTCGTGCTGATTGTATCACCCCAACTGTCAAACATGGCGGTGGCAGCGTCATGATTTGGGGATGCATGTCCGCAAATGGCGTAGGAGAAGTCTTTGTGTGTGATGGTAGGATGAACAGCGAGCGGTATATCTCGATGCTAGAAGAGGTATTAGAAGCATCAGTGCTGAAAATATATAACAGGGATGAAGCAGAATATGTATTCCAACAAGATAACGCGCCCTGTCACAAATCCAGATTCTCGATGGAGTGGTTTCGTGAGAACGGGATCCATTTACTTGAATGGCCGGCGCAGTCACCAGATCTGTCGCCTATAGAAAATTTGTGGCGCATGCTGAAGCTAAAGCTTTCCAGTTACAAATTCAGTAACAAAAATGACTTAAGGAACAAAATTGTACAGGAGTGGGAGGCACTTTCACCTGAAGTTTGTTTACGTTTAGTAGCGTCAATGCCTAAACGGTTAAATGCTGTTATTAAAGCAAATGGTGGTGCCACCAAATATTAAATTTATTATTAAAAACTTATTTAGTGAATGTTTATGCATGTAATTTTATTTTAATAGCGCACAATGTATTCTTATCTTAAATATTTTGGGGTGCCCCAGACATATGTCCAAGGCTGTATATATAAACTTTAATACCTACCCTTATCTAACATACTACAATTACAAAATTTAAGTACACAGTTCTTTTCTGTTTCAAAGCTTCACCAAATAAATTCATCAACATAAGATCTGTTCCAACAGAAATCACAAGTTAGTCAGACACGATTCGATTGGCTATAAAATATATAATACAATATAAGTGTTTCCTCAGCAATTTTACAGCATGATTGGTTTCGATTATGATTTCTCTTGGAACAGAGCTATAGTAAACGATAAGAAAACTATTTTCAAGACATTGTATCTCCAAACAGCTTTTCCTATTTTATTCGGTACAAAATGAAGTCGTGAAAGAAATGTTCATTCTCTTCTCGTGATCCTTTACCGACGCCTAATACACGGCTACACATGTTAACCGCCGCTGCCACCGCACTGATTCACTCTCGAAAATTATTACGGCCGGGGTCGTCGACGTGACCGACCAATAAATTAAACAATCTCTGAGCCGGCTCTCTCCAGTCGCCAAGATTTACGACCGCTCTAGGCCGAGTTCCTTTGATGTTGTCCCAGCAGGTAATTATATCGCCGTATCCGCCGTGAAATGGACCTCCGTGTATGTGAATGGGGTACATCTCTCTTCGTACTGCTGTCAGCGCCAACGTCGACCGTGAGTAACTACTCGTATGTCATATATTTAGGCATATGCGTATTGTGGAACAAGAATAATAGAAAATTTACGGGATCATGTTTAATATACCAACAACCTAGCATTCGTCGCAAAGAGTAGTACTAAATCTTATGTACGGGTAGTCTGAAAAGTTTCTAATTGCTAAAATTGCGCCTGCGTTGAAAGATACTTGACACAATCTGAACCATGTTGGATGCTTAGTTGTTGTCTAACAGTCGTTTTTTTTTAGTGTTTCTCTAAAAATGGAGATCACTGAATATCAAGTCGTCATTAAATTCTTACGTTTAAGAGGCAACAGGATTAGGCAATTTAAAGCCGAGATGGATGTTGTTTACGAGGACTATGCACCATTATTTGCCACCGTGAAACTTTGGGCAACTCAATTTAAATGTGGTCGTACCAGTTCGGTTGACGATAAACGTTCGGAACGGTCAAAAACTGTAACCATTGCCGATAACATCGGAAAGGTGCACCAAATGGTGCTAGATGCCCATCAAATTAAGGTTAAAGAGGCAGCAGAGCCTGTGGCACATCTCGAAAGAATGTGTTTGGCATAATATTGACTGATGATTTGGGCATGAAGAAGCTGACCCCGCACTGAGTGTCGCGCTTGCTCACTCAGAACCAAAAACGCATTCGACCAAACGTTTCTAACGCCTTGTTGAAGCGGTTTGAGTGAAATTAGTGGGAGTTTTGGCGTCGACTGATAGCTGTAGACGGAACATGGATAAGATTTTCATTCATTTATAGCTGTTGCAATGTTATTTCTAGGCTCATTCGTGTCAACTTCTATCTTTAGTTTCTCATTTTTTCATTTCGATTCTATGTTGTTCCTTAGGTCATTTTTCTTTGTACTTTCTATTGAACCATGTATCCCTCGATCTCCTTTTTTTTCTTTCTTTTTCTTATCGTGTAATCTCTATAATTTCTAAACGCTTCTTTATTCATAGCCTTGATGATTTGGCTGCGCGTAATTAGATTCCTAGTTTTCATTTTTTCCAAATAATCCTTGCAATTGTTTCTTTGCCACATATCAATTTTGTTCTTTACTACCTACTTAATGCCTAATTATCATTGCTATATGTAACTGTTGGACCATGCAGTGTGAAAGTAATTTACGTAACTTAACTATACAATGGGTGGTTTTCTTCTTGGTTTAAATTCTATCAGCGACTCTAAACGAAGAAGAAAGTCGCCCCTTATGTAGTTAAGTTACGTGAATATAATAACCGTTTCATAAATACGGACAAAATGAACAGAAACAGCATCACTTCTTTTTGCGACACCGGTTATTGCCGTTGAAACATGAACGAGAAATGAATTAAGGAAGTGCAGAATATATCGTAAAGTAAGCGCGAGAATTCTTTTACCTGTGATTGTACATCGCATACCGAGACATTTATTTAATGATATAATTATTCTTGAATATAAATAATTTCTTCCTAATCTATTTAAAAATTAAATTGGATTTCATCGTGTCGCTTTTAATAAACGATTTGCGGAGAAAATTGACAGTAATGGCTTTGACCCAGTTGGACTCCGGTCACCGTTAGATGTCTCTAATGAATAAATAAATAACATACGTGGACCAATGCAACATTTTCCGGCTTCAATTTATTAATTACTTTATTATTGGCGTAGCTCGTTTCGATAAATATAGAGGCAGACTTTTGTAGAATATTCAATATATGCGGTATGGATAAATCACAATCGGTTAATGAACGTTCGTAAATGATTTAAAATGATAAGCGACTGCCGGTTCATTATAATAATTATTTATTGAATATATTTTTTGTTTGATTTATTACCGGGTATGAATAATAATTGAATGCTATTTTGCGTTGGTGGTATATAATTTCGGGTTTAACGTTCGTGGTATTATGATATTCTGTTAAGAAAGGAGTGTAATTAAGGAAAATTGATTGTTTTTAGTTGTGCAATCGTACCGAGAATTGGCGTAATTATAGTGATTTTATATATTACACAGCCAGGCTAAAATAGAAAACATGGCATGTTTGTTGTTGACTCTTTCTTACGTGGAATCATTACAGAAATTGGTTTTTAATTAAATAGATATGATTGTAAGACTAGAAATTTTTTAACAAGTTATTTCTTTATGAATTCATTAATAAAACATTAAAATTTATACCCACAAAACCGTGTTCGATTGTCAATACTTCAACTGCAGTAATGCGCTTATTGCTTTTTCTTTTCATGAATACAAGGAACAAGTAAAAGTTAGTTCAATAGTATGAAAGGCTTAAAAAATAGCCTTACTGAAGTACCACAACGATCCCCTATAATAATACTTTTATATTTTAAATGAACTTCGGGATTAATATCGTAAAAACTACAAAATATTTTGCTGATTTTAAAAATTTTAAATATATTCTTGAATCTATGAAGTTCATATTAGTACACGGTAAATTGTAGCATTATCATGTTACTTTAGGGCTGGCTATAGAATTAAAGAACAATCACTTAAACGTTCAGTTTTAAGTTAATTGGCATTAAAGACTAGACACTAGCTGTATATTATATGTTTTTTTTTTAGTTTAGTCTGTATACATCGACTTTGTGCATTTTGTCGTGATTTGTCTACGAAAGGAAACTGCTGCTCTTTTAATTGATTTGTGCTTTTCACATCGAATTAATGCATCTCGAGTGTCGCCTTTTATTTTGTATATATCCTTCATGAACCAGTCCCATAAAGAATAATCCGGTGTGACACCCAAGAAGTCTAGACCTTGGGTCACCATGACCAATCCAACGCCCTGGCAACTTTGTATCCAAATGTTGCCTGGCCTGACAAGCCAAAGGGAAGCAGCTCCATCTTGTAGTTCTTGAAAATTATTTTGCCAAAAATTGAAGCATTGGTATCCTGCGAGGCCAAAATAAAAATTAATTAATCATCAACCACACCACACATTCACCGAAAACTCGTGCTGAAAATGTTGCGTGGGGACTGTCGTTCGACCAAATATTAGACGAGTACTAATGATGCCGTCACGGATGAATGTTGTTTCGTCGGTGAAAAGTATACGGGTTATAATATGAGGATTATTATTTATCCATCGATAAAATTACCTGTGGCTAGGATAATTTTATGATTGTTGGTGATGAATAATACTAATAGCAAGGACTGTAGGTAGTATGGTAAATAACACTAAGTAGCGGCACACTTCACACCATATAAGCTTAAGGAATTAATCCGGAATAGCTGCATCGAGGATGCGTGCACCGAATCTAACACGTTTGTCCTATCCTTACTCTCGAAAAAAGAAATATTTATTTACAAATATCTACTTTTGCCGCCTACACACCCTAAAACTAAGACATGTGAAAAATATGGAAAGATAGGCCAAGGGGTCTCTCTCTCGATATTGTAGTACGAAACATAAAACATTTGTATGCCATACCCTAATCAAACTGAAGTGAGTAGTCCGTCCTCTCTATTTAATGAATAGAGAGAACGGACCGTTTCTATACTCGGTTAAAAAGTATTATGTAAATAGCTTCGTAAGCGTATAGTTCTTGCGGCGAAGTTATGTTCCTAATCAATTTCAGGTTTTCTAATTTAATATTATCCCTAACTTCGTTTAAGTTGTTGTGCTACACTTGACGATTCTATTCTCCCGTATCCGTAAAAGCTAATGTGCTCATTGAATCTGGTGCCTATCGCTCCTTTCGTTTGACCAATATAGGTTTTTTCACAGTCACTACATGCAATTTTATGAATTCCCAACAAATCTTACCAAGAAGGTTTTTCAGTGTATTTTGCTAACTGAAACATACGTTCATATTTGACCCATAAACATCCCATCTTTCGTAGGTCGTAGGTTTCTGCCACGATTAAGGTCCTGGAATTTCTCAAATAATGCTTATGTTGGAGTATCTCCTACTAAGCTTAGAATGTTTTCTACTGCATTTAAACCTTGTCGAATTGCACGTTCAGATGTTAGGTTAGTACCGTCGAGCTAAATCGAATTCTAAGATTTTTCTTTTACAATTTAACTCTATTAATATATTAAAAAAATAGAATCATTGATAACAATAAAGGCATTTCTACCCTTCCTTGTTGGTAAGCGTGTACAATTATGCACATAAGGTTCTCATCGTTGATCGATAGAGAGAGAAAAACGATTTATTTATATGCATGCGGCTCAACGTACGGAATATTGACGGTAACCGACTACCAAATCGTTAATCATGCGCTTCTGTATGTATATCTGCGCATTTAATGTTTCGAACGGCGAAGTAACAATGACTGGCAGGCGAACGCTCAATATAAAAACCGAAAATGGAAAATAAAAATGTATAGTGGCGCGATGGCATCAAGCCGTCAACATACATATTTATATTGTGAAAATATTCCCGGCCTAACTCATCATCGATTCATGAACTTTTTGATTTACGATCGAGCATGTTTTAAATGGACATATGATGGAGTCTTCTGCAAATGTTTTGGGCAGCGGAGGGCACGGGCGCATTTGCTCTTTGTTCTAAAAATAACGTAATATATTTTAAAAAAGAACATTGAAATATATTGTTTAATATAGCGGAGAAAAAAATGGTAGGAAATAATTCAGTTTCTATGAGTAATCAGCTATAACTTTTGAGGGCTGATAGAAACCACCGCAAATTATTGCAGATAATCAAAAACTTCGATAGCGATGAATTGCTAACCATCATATTAGCAATTCAGCAAAACAAACTGACATTATCAGGGAGAAGACAAATGTAAGAAAACAAACGTACGTGACTTAGCTTCTAAACAGTGACGTTAATGAGAGGTCAATTATAACGCTTCGATTTCCTCGTGTATTTCCGTTGCATAGTACAAGGTACACGATATTCACCGCAAACACACGAGGAAATCGAAACGTTTAGTGCAGTCCACTTAATTTATAGTAAATACGAAATACTTTCCTCATTTCTGAATTATCATCTATCACTTGTTGTTTTAAACCCTTTATTTCTCAATATCGAAAGGAATTATCCAACAGACATGAGAATGAACACTTCCCAAAAGAATCGCAAATAACTTCCATTCAATTAGAGCATATTGGAACTAAAATGAAAATACATCCAACAATTGCATTCAAGTAACAAATTCTTCGATTTCCTTGGATATTGAATTATTTCTGCAGACAAACCCTTCAGTCTAACATATTTTCTTTTAGATATTGCCACGCTTCGAAAAGTGTGGATTTGATGACTGTTAACGTTATGCATTCCCGTCTAAAAAAGCTCTTTCGTTATTAGAAGGTAATTAAACAATTATTCTAGTGTGCATTTGATGAATGCTTATTAAGTATTGGTAGCAAATTATAATCTTGTCTTTTACGTTTAACAAGCTTCTGCAAAATACATATATCTATTCAAGATTTATTACGGAAGTTCCCATGAAAAACAACTCAATGGTCCCATAATCACTCAATGTTCATTATTAATGTGACAATAAATCATTGCCTTCCTCAGAATTAAAACGTAATATTTTTCCTGCTTCGCCTATCTTAAATTTTAATTCGTTTGTGCCAATGCTGGACCGAATAATGATATTCAGCACGTTAAAAAAAACGTTATGTCGGAATTTTTACCAATAAATTATTTTTAATTATAAACTACATCTTTATTTATGTAGGAGAACAAATTGCAAGCGGCGATTTTAAATCATAGATAATGAATTGCAAATTATTTAATATAGTACCAATTAATTCATCACATTATGCGATAAATAACAAAGGGAATAATAATTAAGTAGTCTCCGGAATGTTCTAGCATAAAATAAAAATAAAATACCCGAGAAAACAGTAGCGTGGGGCATGGTATAATGTGCATGCATATGCGTCGAAACGGTAAAACTTCTTTCTGTGCTACTTTTTGCATGTACTTGACTCCTGTGTAATTAATTTTGCTGTACGTAAATGATTTAATATATAATAATCAGCTTTTATTAATATTTTAACATTAATGAGTATTATTTAAGTACACTGTGTCTTGTAGCACGCGACGTTCTATCTTTGTTATTATCATGGATGTTAAAAATTCAAACGACCTCCTTCACTTTGTAACCTAATTCGGTACCTGTGTGTAGTTATTCCCGTAATTGATTTAATTATGTGAATTATTAACATTAACGAGTAGGCAATAAACATTTCGCATTTATTAGGTACATTTCTGGTTATTTTAATTTCTTCTAAAATTTGTAATCCGTCTTGGTCACTAGGAAACTCGTGAATCGCTGCGGTGAATTTTGGGAGATCTTTTTTTAATATGGAGAATTAATGTTAGTAAGTTTGTAACCTATTCACAAACGAAATATTTTATTTTTTCGTATATCCGGTGGTTTATTCTTTGTAGTTGCGTCGCTCACCGCCAGATGACACCAGTACTTAATATGACTATAGAAAATAATATTTTCGTGAGGTCATATGTTGCTTACGGGGCGAAGTTTTAAATTAATTTTGCTAATTATGAAAACGGTGTGACTAGTGTACCGTAATGTTTATGAGAGTTTAACGTTCGTTAACAAGTCCACAATGGAGTAGCAACTATGTCCAAGATTCATCGAAAATAAAAAGGGCGAGTATACTTAAAAAATAGGTTTCACTTCACATAAAAGAGGAAAAAACCAATAATAGACTTAGGGAAATAAAATTAAACCGAATTCAGAAATAAAGTTCGGTAACAACTTTATATACAAGCAAATATATTTAACTCGTAAAACTATAAAAGACATTTAGTAATTAAAGCGAGCAATGGATCTATACGCGGAAAACTCGATAAAGTGTAGATTGAAAATACAGCGGTTTATATACCCTTGTGGATGATGACGTAGAACTTTTTCTGAATGACGCACGGTAGTCGAGAATGTGTATTGATAAATCATGCAAATGTGCTCCGTCATTAAAAAAAAGTCAAAAATTTGTCCACATAAAGATACAATGAAATATTCGCAAATGATTCAAAGAATAAATACAAAATTGAATGAAGAAAATGAATCTGGACAGATTAGCCTGTTTAAAGTGACTTTAGAGTTACTATATTTCCCATGTTATATATAAATAGAGACCAGTACAGCAATAAGAATGACGTCACTTTTAGCAGAGTTGCGCTAGGGATGGGTTGATTCATTAGAAAAAATAAATTTCTGTTTCTAATAAACCAAATTTATTTTCTCCGGGCCTTCCTAAACACATAAAACTGAAGAAAATTTGCATGGATACAGAAACATTATACAGATATTATTAATTGGTGAGTGTCAACTATAAGAGAAATATTTGTTTTTTTTTTTGTGGGTAACCTTGTACATCAGGCATATTTTTCCTTCAATATTCTGGAATCGAGGACATTTGTCTTTTTATTTTAGTAACAATAACCTTTTCCTTAAGCAGATAACATTTCAATATATAATTTTATTTGATATTTAAAAACGTCAATCATTTTACGAAATTCTGTTGATCCACATGTACAATTTTTCAAAATTATAGATGCCTAGACTTTTACGATGCTGTGAATAGTTAAGAAAAATGCTCATACATGTGAGTTAATTTTTATATTTTCACTTGGTATCTTTATTGTAATTGTTTTTTAATAGTGTTACCCTGACGAAGAGTGAAAATTCACTCGAAAAATGATGGTGCTTGAAATAAAGGAAGTAGTCACATTTAACAGTTGGGGGCGATACTTTTTAATAGTAACGTACTACTCCGTTACTTTTGAAAAAGACTATACTAGGAAAGTTATATTTGTCCAAAATTTCAATTGCAAATTTGGAATAAAAGCTTTTCGAATGCCATGATATTCGGATTGTAGCGCGATTCTTGTTTTTCGCTGCGAGAAAGTGGAAAACTCGCGATTCTTCTCGCGGATCAGTTTGACAAGACTCCCGTTTAACACGTTGTGTTTCGCAACCGTTAGCACGACTTAGGGTAGAGGATTTTGCGCGAGCCCGTACACCTAGCTTTAGCCTACCGCAAGTTTCGAGGATGCCGCCATACGAACGCTTTTCTGGATAGCGACCATTCGTGCATAACTTTTCCGAAAAAGTTATTTTGGCCCATCTCCCATCTTTCTCGTTACCATTACGAAGTAGCTGGACGGATCGGCGACTTCAGTTATTATTAGATATCGAATAATAATTTGTTTTTTTCGGTTGAACACATTTCTTGACATATTTTTTTTTAACATTATTCTGCAGCATATACTGAACATCTCCCTAACTAATTAACCAATATGGTACTTACACATTAAATAATAATATTTCGCTAGTTGAGCAGGAGTATTCCCTTTTACGCTTTCAATTTGAACTTTGAACAAATTTAATCATCCTACTTTCGTTTTTTATTTTCATTCTTTAGAATTCCTTTTAATCTTTTACCACTGATCAAGTTTCCTACTTAAAATATTTTTATAATTTCAAAATTTCGTTACCAACGTCAACTTTTCATACATTTCGCTTTCAATTTTGAATTCAACTCTAACATTCTACTTTTAAGAATGTACTTTCATCTCTCAAGCTTTAATCTGGATCATTCTAGCTGATGAAACTAGTTCTAGAACATACTTAAGGAGTAAAGAAGAGTTCCGTATCTTATTATTTATTGTTCTATTTCTAAACGTATATGGTGAACTAGTTGAATTTTAAAAATTTTTATATAATGTAATGTCGTTTGCTTTATTTAAAGCGAGTCTATGTGTGGATTAAAGCTTAGCCCACGTGAAATTTAGATTTAGCTCTTTGGCAAGTACCATTATATAATGCTATTTTGGACGTAGTGTGTATCATTACCGAAAGAATAGAATTAATTCTATTTTCCTTTCCTAGGAATCTATGGTGTTACTGGTGATGTTATGTTAAAAACTACTTTTGAATAATATGCTTTCATACGCTCGATTTTGAAAAGTAGAAAATGTTTGTTCCCATCTATTTCTAGTAATGCATAGTGAAAGCATAATCTAAAATCCATTTTTCATATATCTTAAATTATAGGTATTATTGTGATATTTGTCTGATATCAGAGTGCATTTAGCTATACTTCGAGGTATTTACGCAACCTTTGTCTGCCACTTTTCCAATGGTACATATGTCTATTCTAAACTCGCTTCATTTCTGAGAATTTAATAATTCATTTTCGTCGAACCGAGTACAATTAATAATAAATAATAAGTACAGTCTCGACAGTTGTTAATCTTAATTTGATATATTAAGGAGAATTAATATTGCATGCCAAATTTATACAGAAGCATTGCTTTCGACTGTTACAAACTGATGACGTGGCATTGCAAACATTCCAATTTCATCTGATGAGGTTCGTATTTTAATATTACATAAACGTTCGCGGCTTTGTAATGATGAATTAATATTAATTATTGGTCTTTATTGCTTATAATGTTGTAGTCATTGTGTTACCTTTCACATTCTATTAAAAAATTATACAACTGAAATATCAAAATCGCTTTTGGAGAAAGAATGTTAATTCGTTGCATTTTTTGTACCAGTGTGGGTTATTGTTAATAAATTGACTTACAAATGAGATGACTCAATTTTATTGCTTAGAATTTCATAGAATTTACTGCACTGTAAAAAAAGCTAATTAATTTAAATCTGCGAAAATGGTAAAACGTTATGGCAATTTAAGATTATTACCTCATTTGAACTTGTCTATATGGGCGAAAGGCAGGCGATCATTAAGATATTATCAGAGCCATTTAATTTGACAAATTAGATTCTGAAAATAATATATAAAGCATCAACAAGCCAGCCAAGAACATCTCAACAAGTACTTATTACTTACGATAGAAATGTCGGCAACTGCCAAAAACAAAAGTGTACCAAAACATACAAAGAATGACACTAACCAAAGCTACTAATGATAATGATTAATAACAAAATTCAACCTTTACAATACACATATAGATCTCCATTTTTACTAAAGATGGCTTGTCTCTCCCAGATCTCTCTCATCTCTCAATGGAAAATGAGCGCCATAATAAAAGAATATGCAGCCAATTTACCGTTCACGCGATCCGATAAAGGTTAAGCTTAATTTTAAACTTTAACCCTTTCTGAGGGAGAAATTTTCTGTGAGAAATAATGTAGAAACGCCATAATTTTGGTATCTCTCAATTACTTTATAACTATCTTGCAATCAGTTAAATGTTGAATTTTTTTGTTTAACGTACATGACTGAGGTAATTTAGCAAACAGATGAAACGCTGTGGGGCGCCTCGGGGTCTTGTGGGTCTCTCATAAATAACTACTCTCTTTAAAGTAAAAGAAAATTCTAAAAAAGTTAATAGTACATATTAACTTTTCATCTTCGGTCCATTTTCCTCAGCGGGCACGTTGCCATAGAGGGCGAGTAAATACTAAATTTTGAGGATAGTTTCCATTTTGCCAAAACGTTATCATTTTGAATTTACAATTTTTAAACTGCCAAAAGGGTGTCTGGGTGACACTTCCGGATCTACAGCCATATAAGTTATTTATTTCTTTTATTAGTCAATTTCTCAAAACATCGTTAATCTGGGAATACGAGAAACGTTAACAATGTGGGTGGTGTTGGTTCCTCTAAATAATTCTACATTCATTATTCGACAGAAGGTAATCGACTGTACCGATCATCTGTCACAAATGCCCTCGCTGGCGTGACCCGGTGATACGTTGCCCGAAACATAGCAGATACAATAAACGAGAGCGCAGAGACGATGATATGATGAAGGTGAGGAGAATAGATGTCTAATGAAAAGCCCCCGAGAGATCGATCGCCAGCGTATAATTTACAACCGCAGTGTACCAACAATGGTCCTATGCAACGATTCCATTCTTCCACGCGGTCGGTAGGTCCCTACCACACCGACGGATTTAATGACATCCTCTGCAGGAGGTCCTGCAGCATCTAGATCCCATTCGGTGGGTAGCGCGGACAATACGGCTTGTACCTTCTGCCAGCGGCGAAAGCGGCGATATCGTGCGGGTTTGTCGCTCCGGGAACATAAGCTGCGTCATCGTCAACGCCCTGGTCGGCGTCGTGGGATACCCCGGGGTCTATTGTGAGGCGCGTCAAATGAGGAAGACGACCTCACCGTTGAAAACGGTTTTGTGCGCGGTGTGAAAAGCCATTGCTAAGTCATCGTGCCGTGAAAGGATTAGTGATTACTAATGGTAACAATGACGGCAAATAATAAACCGGATTTAGAGTCGGTATACACGTTGGTAATAGCGATGGACGAAGCATTAGTACTTACATTGAATTCGTATCGAAACGGTGAAAAGCCTTTGCCGCTTGCCCAAAATATTCAACGGTGAGGATATCAATGTGCAGCGGCAGCGGTGTAGCGGTAATTGATTTGGGAATTTCGGATTTTGATGGTAACAGATGTCGCCGAAAAGCTTTTGATCGAAATGGAATACAATTTCAATTCCAATTTATATCATTAACAGTAAAAACGCTACGAAAAGATCTGATTTTCGTGACGTATAAAATATGAAATCATTTCACGCTATATTAAAGTGTAACTACATCAAAGCTGTTTCTCATAGAAAGTAACTAAACCGCCCAAAATATCCAAGTGGATGTGAAATCACTCACGTTACTGTTGTTTAACTCAAAAACGAAGGTACAATTAGAAGGTTTTAGCTTAAGTTTTGGTGGATCTTGCCCCGTGTGTAGATGTATCGTAAGAATACGTATACTTAGGTACTTCTAAAAGAGTAGCAAGATATTTTAAACAATTTGTATATGACTGTAGTCTGAGTCATAACCTATAAATTGTGATATATACTTTTTCCCATATATTGGTGTTTTTATTTTTATTTTCAACTCCTGTTTATTTTTCTACATAGTCTTCTTTAAACGTAGCTTGCCGTTTTTGCCCCGAATAATTATTTTATTTATTCGGGGCAAAAACGGGATAAAAACGGGAGAAATAAAACAAATCGTATTGGGAGATTGATGTGGTTACTAATAGAAATTTAAAGAGGTCACAACAGGTCAACAAGCGTCTATTCGTTTTTTGTTTTTATTTACTTTTTGCTTACTTTGAACACAGCCTGTTCCACAAGGTATTGCAATCAATTCAGATACTCCCGGTTAAAATTAACGCGCCAATACAACAAATTCGCTTGTTCACCAACTTGTTGGAGATCGAATTTATCTATTGGTCTTTCTTCAATTTAATGTGTCTGTCGTTGTTTATCAAGGAATTTGGTGGAGCAAAAAGCAGAACGAGCAGTAACGTTACAAAGTGAATAAACCACACTATAATAAGTCCTCCGTTGGAACAGTTAAAAGAAGCTTAAAAGAAGCCCGACTGGTTAGTAGAGGATTAGCAACTGCGCCACTGCTTATCAGACAGAACAGAGTTCTCAGGTTGCGTTTTACCAGAGATAGATAGATGACTGGAAACGTGTTGTATTTTTTTGTGGTAGAGCAAGCTTAAAATCTCTTGATGGACGTAAACGAGTCTGCCGAAACCTGGAAAGTTTGTGCAATGCAATTTCTCCAAAGATTTCATTTGGTGGTGACTCTGTAATGTTCCGAGGATGATGCACATATACTGCTAGTTCTCATACGACCGAAATCAACGAATGCAAATTGTTACTCCAAAAACATTAGTTGATCATGTGATGCCTTTTGGTCTTTTTGCGGGAGACGATTTTTTATTTATGCAAGACAATGCCCGACCTCACGTGCCTAGAGACGTACCAGATTTAATGACCGTTCGAGTGGTCACTCAAACGTTTGGACATAAATCTGGTAGAACATTTGTGGGACATGCCTAATAGAAACGTGCGACGTCATATCCAAAATTTACGTGAAGCATGTTTAGGCATAGAAATGCAGTAACTAGAAGTGGAGGAGGTAACTCACGCTATTAATATCCTAATACTATCATCCATTCTTCTGTATTACCGTTTAATTAGCTTTCACTTTCACTATAATTTTAAGAATGACCGCTAACATTAATAATGCAATCTGTTACTCTTCATTTAGTTTCTATTAATTTAACAATTCAGATCAAACTATTTGATACAAATTTCGCATTTTGTTATCTACAAAGAACAATTTATGACAGCCAAATATATCCGTGATCTAGATTGATACTCGGGCAGGTCCTAAATTCGTCCCATGCGGAGCGGTACTTTGCTATTTTGCGATTCCTGGTATACATATATAGTATCTAATTGCAATTTTTATATTCTCATTGATAATTTGACAAGTACGATGCAATTGATTGATTGCTAATTGCTGACAAATCCATACCGATAGAGATAAACGGTTTTTCTTGCGGATCAGTGGAGGAATCCAACCATCTTTCGAAAACGTTCTGATCTATAGTAGCAAGTGCTCTGTAATTCTTGACTCATTTGAGAATGTAACCGCTTCTATGGATAAGTTAAATAGGGGACATTAATACTTGCCTAGAGTCCTTTAAATAAAGACACATATGAAATAAAAGAAGCAATATAGCTGTATGAATGTCCAAAATTCGCGACCCAGAATTGGATCGCGACCCAACGGTTGCCGTCCGCTGCTCTAGCTTATATAATTAACTCCAGCTTGGCAGGTAGTATCTTGTTTGATATTTAAAAAAAGCTGGCCCTGGCTAAATCTTCTAATGCAACTTTTCTTGGTCAATTTAATTATTTAACATTTCATTATAAACATGTTACAGGTACTGCAAAAAATGTTTGTTTAGAAGTGAGGTTTTCCTTCAAAGGAGAAACATATGTGGATGGGAGTATCTAATTAAACTTAATTTGTCGAAATATTTGCAAACAATTGTAAAAGTTGTTTACAAATGTTTCGACAAATTACGTCATTGGGGTATCTTTGATAGATAGATAGATACTTTCATCCAAGTATGTTTCTGCGTCATCCGTACTTATACGATAATTAGTCAATTGATTACCTTTCCCAAATGTGCACTAATGAGCTGTAATACGGCGAAATGCGCGTCCGTACATGATTATTATTTTTATTGTTTTCCTTTAACGTTAATTCTCGTGATTATGTAACTCCTTATTATAACCGTCAAAATAGTTGAAGATTAAAGAATCGTTTTTATTTATTATTTGCATAAGTGACTTTCTCTGTTATTTTAACTTCAATTCCCTATTATTTGTTCTGTAATTTATGTTTAATTAATAATTATGCAATACCTCGTCATGGCTCATACAAATTCAAATCTTATTTAAAAGCTTTCAGTAGTTTTCAAACCCTCGCATCTTTTAAATTATTTACTAAGTGTAAGTTTTTGCTGGCACTTCAGTTCCACTAGTTAGCGGTAATCCTATAAAATCGGGATAACAGCTTATTGATATGTATTTCTTTTTTTTTTAGTACTGATGTGTATGTATATATACGTACATATACTGAAATATTCTGAAATTGTTACTAAATTTGCTCGTTATGCATATAGTACATTCATGTATGTGGCTCTGTATACCGTATCTAATAAACTGTATTATTAATTGTAAATAAAACACTGCAGTCGTACAACCTATTATATTCTGTTAAGGTCGTTTTGCTATTGTATTAGTGACACGGTAAGAGCGTTCGCGAAAGTTATCCCTTTTCTTGTTCGACTCGATGTTATTTGTTATTAGGTGAAGTAGCTCGCATGCTAACGTAATGTGATTTATATAAAACAAGATATCCTTGTCGCTGGCAACATACATCGCCGTCAAAGTCGTGCAATTAGTCTTTGTCACCCCACTGACAGATTAATAAAGGAAGATTGATTGCGTTTTACTCATTAAATATCTGATCGCGGTACGGTGGAAACGTTATTATAAACGTTTGCTCATTTATTCACGAACTGGCAGCCATAACGTATAGCACTAATTCGTTTCCAAACATAAATATATGTATTCAGCGTACAGTGAGTTTAGAAAGTATCTGGACGTAGGAGGTATACGCTTAAACGAGCTTTAAGCGGGTTATATATACTCGAACTTGAATCTTGATGCCACGACCGGAAATTTTCTTACTAAAGTATACATGTTCACTTACATGTGCTTATATAATGCCATAATGGACATCGATCAACGTACAGCGAACAATTCTATCGCACCATCTTGGTACGAGCACTGAGTTGAAAATGTTTTTCGAAACCGCTTGTCAGTTGTGTTGATATAAATTTGTACCAGTGACATTCTTTTGTATAACTTTTAAAAAATTGATGTCATCAGAACATAGTATTCAGTGGCACAACAACACAGGTTATCTAGACACAAATCAAAAAGTGAATTGACGGCATAGCCTTGTCCATAGATTAATGTCTTTAAATGCATTTCTCTAGAATTATTTATGTGTTAAACTATTTCCTTCTGAAATTAGGAAATCACTCGATCAAAAAGTACTGTCCGTTAGTATCTTGTTATGGGTTATATCGACATGCAGGTTGGCTGCATGTTAAACGTCTTTCATGTGATTCAACCTGAAATCATTGCGTTTGTTTTGGAACAGAAAAGTTCTTGGTAAGCTAACTTGTAGTGTTAATCGTAATTAAAGTTCGCCACTTTCCGTGCGCATTCGTTTTGTCGACTCGGGGAAACCAGTAGGCAAAACGAATCCATTCTCATAAGACGAATAAATACGAGTCTGTCTAGGCTCTGCTAATTTCGTAAAGCGCACGGGAAGTGGTAAACTTTAATCGTAATCGATTTAATGATGAAGAACTACAATATTCCGGAAAAGGTCGCCTTGGAATAGATTAAGAACCACCTGGTAGACTAATCCAATCTAATCTAATTATAGATATGAGTATTATCGTTAGTTGCCTAACGAGACTCTTCTCTATTCTTCTCTTCTTAAAATAGTTTAGAGCGTTTAGGGTGTCTGGTCACTATAATCACTATAATCACTACTATTTTTTTCTTAGTTTTGTGGAATGATAAGCTATATCCACTTCAGTTAAGAAAATGGTACTTAACTAACGTCAGAGACTTCCATTCACAGAAGGCAACAGGCGAAGCAGTTCTTCAACTACAGGAAGAAAGTCACAAGTAAGTTTATTGGCTGACGTCGCATTTGGAATAATACCTACAGATTAGTAGACTATACTGCATTAAAAATCTAATCCAAACCTGATGGAGAGTGTAATTTTAAGAGATGCATAAGAAAAAATAATTCGGTAACGCGGTGGCAAGCGGTCCTGCTTGTTGTGGTTGTGTTGGAGTCCTACCAAGAACGCTTGCAGATAATATAATCTTTTGGGATTGCACGGAATATTTTACAGAAACCATTTACGCACTAAAGGTTCCTGGAAACAGCGTGAATATCGTGTACCTCGTTGGATCGTGACTACACGTACGAAAAAGTTATTTAAGCAATATATGTGCTTCTACCATTATGCAATTTAAAAGTTACAATGTTTGTATGACATAAGGTGCCGTAGGAAGAATAAGTTTATTAAAAATGCTCAAGGTATAAGGCGTCAACAGTGCTGTTTCGAGCGTTGTTCTCTAGCTCACACAGCTACTTACCTCCAGCTTATATCACTATCCTTCGACACGACGAGCCAGGCATATTTCTTGGTGCCAATCTAGGAACTGTATCCGTTTTTTTTTTCTGTTTTCTAGACCCTAAGCGTGCATCTCTTGGAACTAGATGGTGCCGAGAAATATACCTGGCTCGTTGTTCTGGAAGATAGCGATACAAGCCAGAAGAAAATAGTGGTGTGAAGTAGAGAATAATACTTGGAACAACGCTGATGACACTGGGTAGACAGGAACGTGTCTCTTGGTTAGCGTTACCGTTTTCTTCCCTCACATTGCTTTGGTCGTGAGTGATTGCACTGATGTCAGGAGTAACTGTACTAGTATTGTGATTATTGTTTTTAGCCATTTTTTAGAATGTCAATGTGGTATGTTTTATCGTTAAGGGTAGGTCTGTTGTTTCGACGCAAAAGGTATCTCTAGCAAAGTATCGCAGGCGAATAGCGTCTCATAAAGTGTAAATTGTTTCTTCTTTCCACAAAATAATGCCATACTCTACATAACTGCTGACGCGATGATTTCTTTGATGTAACCGCAAATACAGCAATACAGTTTAGCCGTTAAGATCATCATTTAAAGTATGGATCAATTGCTTACAGACTTGCGATAATCTGAAAGCCATTCGAATAGGAAAATTACTGCCACTTCTTCCTAACAAGTCGCACCACTTAGAAAAGAGTTGAAGCTTGCATTGGTAAAAGGTGGTAACTTACATATGTAACGTTATGTTTCGCATTTAGTTAGAAATAATTACATACATAACAAACGATGCTATATAATTTAAAAGAATGCATTAAACATTCTTTTAAATTATATAGCATCGTTTGTTATGTGAGAATATCAGGAAACCAAATATACTCAATAAAATATAGTGGGTTTTCTATACATTTTTAACAAGTACTACTCTAATTCATCCAATCTCGTCCAAGAACCATTAAGCCTAGGTGCATTTGTCAGTGGGAAGTACTTAGGTATCACAGAATTATAGTCTCCCGAAACAAACATCGGCGATTTTAAAAATCTTGTCAATGAATACGTCTTCTTTTCTCTCTCCTTGTGGTACATTTCGGTCGTATCGCCGTCGTGAGACGTGTAAGAGTAATAGACGCCGACAGGCAGTAAAACTAAAGAAAAAATAATCGATTCCCCTGACAACAAAGAAAAACGTCGGGCACGGTGACAGCGTACCGCGCGTTATTATTTATGCCGCCTCCAGGAACCGAATCATTTATCAAAAGACCGTTGCGTACAGGCCGTATAATTAGATTGATGTGCGGATGTTGATATCAGTCAGGCCGGGCACCGTTTGACATCAAAGGCGGTACCGCCGTAGTCATGACGAAGCGGGACGCTACGGCAAATTGACATGAAACTGCTGTGTACGCATACGGGGTTTTGGCAAAAGCACGTAGGCGTTTTATGTGAGAGGACGGGGGATCCTTAATATGTTTAGGAACGGAAAAGCTGGGAAGGTTTCAGAGGGACGACACTGAGTCTAAATTGTAAAAAGAACATTACAGATTGGAGTAATTTTGTTTTAGTATAGTTCTGGCTTTGAACTTATGTATGCATTAGGTGCTTATATTTTCTTTTATTGCCTGTAACTGTTTGAATCTTAGGTTCTAGTTCAAAATTACAGGCGGTGGTTATTTACAGAGTGAAACTATTAAGGCATCTCTGAACTGGATGTTTTAGAACGCAAAGATTTTAATGCAAAATTTGAAGAAGTAACGATGTATTAATCTAATAGTACGTATTAAAAATTTTAAGGAAGAATTTATTCATATGAATTGGACATTATACAACTGAGCGGCTACATAGATGAATATGAAAATCCGCGAGCGCAGGTTTGCACGGCTCCTGTTTACTGTGGACCAATTTTTCGGATGTTGCCGTATCAGAAGCAGAGAAGATTAACCAACGAAATGTCTAGAGTAAACCCAACGACATGGCAATACCCGGAAAATTGTTCTGCAGAAGATGTACATTGTTACATAACTTAAATAAAAAAAAATAAAAATTACAAAAAAAGGAGTTACGTAAACTGAGTTTATAGATGCACCTTATTACTGCCTCGATACTAGTGTTCGTAGTCCCAGCAACGTAAGGTTATAACAATGCCCTTAATTTACTTTAAAGTAATTTTTCCAAAACTGGTTCAAGAACCGCACCTCAATGGATATTAATAACTGAGAAACTAGTGTCGTTTGACACTACTTGTGAAAAATTAACTTAAAAAAAATGGAGAATGTTAAGGATGAATATATTAGGACATACAGTAAGTACTCAGGATAGAACGCAGTTATGCTGCTGAATTATTGTTTGACACAAGAAGAGAAGCTATGTATATTGCTTATAAAAGATAAGGGCTATAAGATGATTTTATTATTTCTTTTACAAGGCATTTCTGTCATTTCAGGTTGAAGTTTTTATTTCTCGGAGTATAAGATGATATTGTGAATAACACAAAAGTACCGGTAACTTCCAAGTTTCATTAATTAATCCGAGATTAATTAATTAAACTTGTGTGGTGCGGAGGTTACTGATACTTTCGTGTTGTTTATCATACTAACCCACAGTCCTTGCTATCATTATTGAGATGATATTGGTTGAAATGTAGTTTCACTTTTCATTATTCCACTTGTGCATTAACAAAACTGATATTACATTCATATTCAGAGTATATTGTGCGCTAATTCTTAGCTGGAAGGAATTTTGTTTGTATAGTTTAGAGAGCAACACTATCGATATTGTGTGTATTAAGTCTTATTGAGGATTCAATTCTATACATTTTTTGTCATTCTATACTTTATCTTAATTCCCACTAACCTTTTATTCTAAGATAAAAGCATTAATGTATTACTTTTATTTTTAGTTAGCGATGTTAGCTTAACAGTAAAACGTAGAAAATGGTAGATAAACGTAACATTTTTAGAAAAATAAAGGTGAGTTGAATCGTATGTTTAAAATCCGACAAATACGAACAAAATCGAGATTATTCTACACGATAACAATTTTCCCTTTTCCACATAAAAGTTCTACATCCTAAGAGGATAGAAAAGCTCGTGGATTCTCTCGTATCACTTGAATATAAATTATCTTTTCTATGTGCGAGCTCTATCTTGAATGTTTATTTGTTCGCCCGTAACCCTGTCTCTGTCCGCTTCGGAACGGGAGACGCAGAATGTAAATAAAACACGTTTTTATTGTCAAGAACGTTTAAATATTTTTATGGAAACAGAAACGCCGCCACGAACATCGTACTCGGACGATACGCTTTGATGTATACAAATGCTTTCATCAAGGCAACGATTGGTCCCACCACATTAAAGCATCGCCGTTGAACAGAAGTGCCACCGCATTCTGTATAGATGTACTACTGTGTAATTAAGTACTGAATCCCGTAACTCAGTGGCAGATTTCAATAAAGGTTAATGCATTGCAGTTAGTTGATCTTGTTAGATTGGAAGTAAATAATCTATCCTATGTAGGCGAATTGCCCAATTAATACTAGCTAAACTTGAATCAAACGTATACATATAAGGAGCTGAAACTAAACAGCTTCTAAGATATCCGTTTGAATAAAACAACAGAAGGTAGACATAAGCATATTGTGAAATTTACGAAAATTGCATTATCGACTCATCCAAAGTAGTATTGAAAACTTAAATTGAAATTAGCAATGAAAATGTCACCATAGTTCGTTTGTTTCATTTAAATTGATGGGACTTGTAATTAAGCGAAAAATGTTTTTACTATTGGTTCACGATATGCTTATCTAAGTAATGTGACTTTAGATTCAGAGGTTGGTAGGTTGGCGAAAATATACATCTAGTAGTGGAAATACGTAGCACGCTATGAAGCATTTTCAAATTTCTTTGATGTTATTGTTCGAGAAAGCACGCCAACTCCTTCCTAATTTTTCATGAACAGTGGGCGCGCTAGACATACAGTATATTATTTTTGCTAGATGTTACCTAGAAAATATTGGCAACACTAATCAAAGTTAATGAATCCAAGCGTGGTCGAATATCTGCCTTTAAGGATGCCAGCTCGTCGCGTTGAGTACGAGAAAGTTATCGGTAAGATGGGTGCTGCATTTGCTAACGATTGATCAAAAACAGAAAAGCAATATTTGGGCATGTTTAACCGCAATACGAGTGAGTTTCTGCTGTGTTATATGACTATAGATGAGGTATGGATATCTCACTGTACGCCAAAACCTAAAGGTCAGTCGGCAAAATGAGGTGAACGTGCACCAAAGAAGGGGAAGACGACTCCATTAGTCAGAAAAGTTAAAGCGACAATTTTTTGGAATTCACAAGGCATAATCTTAATTGATTATTTGGGGAAAGGGAGGACAAACAGAGGACAGTGCTGTGCTGACTTATTGGACCCACCTACTATCAACAGGCCGCGGCCTACCCTCGGCAAAACTGTGTGGCACGAATTGGAGCCATATCCCCCATATTTACCAAATTTTGCCGAAATAAAGGTCTGTTTTGCAATTAGGAAGTCCTATTATTTGGGTGGCCTGATCAAGTTGGAACATCAACATAATGGTAATCTAAAGTAAAATAAGGTAGTGGTGGCTTGTTCTAGGATTTTAAATTGTGTCAGTGACAGAAAATAATTCGTGTTTGATAAGACATTACAATGTTATGAATTTTCAGTATATGTATTGCAAAACTAGCACTGAAATACTCATCACGTATAACCTCGTATATCGGTTGTTCCATTTTACAACAGACACTTCTCTTGCTTTCCTATACTTGTTGCTATAGTTATTTGTAAGGTTACAGTCTTTGCGGAAGTCCTATATTGCCCTGAATCAATTCTTCCATACATAATAGTACGCACAAATACGAGTGACGCGTACAGATATTAAGTTTTTATTCACATTACGCTTACTAAATTACCTGAACTGTTGTTTAATGTGTACGGCCATTATCGCGGACGTGGATAGGAATACTTGACGCGCGGTTGCCGCCGCCACAGCAAGCTCAAAGGCTGAACGGAATTAATTGGGTTTTGATTAACGACTTGCTATTACACAGAAACGATGTAAATTCCACTCTTCTTTTCGACTTTGTTGCTCGCCGCTAATGATAATAATGTTCTCCCGTTGTTGTGTACAGTAGTCGAAGATTTATGCGTTCCTATTTATCATTCTTTTTTTATTAATTTATACGATGATATGTGTTTAACTGCGTGTACGAAGTTTATGTTATGTGCGTTAAGTTATTGTACTCTAAATGGGCCATGTGGTAGTTAATATTCTTCCACGTTTTTAGATGGGTATAACGATAAAACGATGAACCACCAAGGAAATCTATTATCGTAAACGTAGTTCCTTTTTTAGTTAATTTGTGAAAATAAAAAAGAACGTATTTTAGAAATATTGAAAAATATCTTTTGGTGATGACTTTGATTCATCAGTGCAAATTTTAGAAAGGGTATTTTGTAAGGTAGAGATGCTTTTTATGATAGTGTGCATATTATGGTAATGGTTACCATCTCTCCTAAATTTTTTGGCAGTTAGCAGAACACACGGCTAAAACTTTCTTCTTCTAAAGTGCGTTTACTAAAATTCTACATCCTACTATAATAATAACACTCTTCGAAAATAGAAAATAGTTTTTAGCAGTCTTCTCACATGCCTCAATTTATTGTAAAACTAACAAACAGATAAATATGTAGCACCTACTAGAGACAATGTTTGATTAAGGTTGGAGAATAAACACAAATAATAATTAATTGTTATTTTTTTATTTGAATGCATCTAAAGAATACAAATACTGTAGAACGTCGATAATCCGGATTAATTGGAAGCGGACACTTCCGGATAATCAAGTTGTCCGGATTTTCGAAATGAACCAATAAAAGCACCTGTAGACGTCTTCAACGTAAAAAAACTTGCTATAGTCGTCTATAGTTCACTCTGATGGCTACAGAAGTAGAGCGGTTGAATAAAATTTTAATGCATTTTAATTGCAGAAAAAAAATACTGTACTATATGTATGTACAGTATTGCATGTACAGACTTATTTTATGTACAGCAAATAATACGCTATTCGCACACTTTGTTGCCATATCGACGCTTTTAAACGAATACATATGTACAGAGAGTATTCACTTAATTTTTTTATCGAATCCGGATTATCAGCGATCTGGATTTTTCGCGTCCGAATTATTGAAGCTCTGCTGTAGCAGCAATTTTTTGTTGATTTTGTTGATTCATAGATCAAGAAACCTAGAAGAGATGTTCTATGTGTTCAATTGAGCCTGATATACCAATTCAATTATAATAAATTTTCTAGAACTCACTAAAATCCACAAACCTTGTTTTTCTGAATATAGAAAAATTAATTTGAGAAAGTCAGTTTCCACTTATATGGTTTGACTATCAAACACTATACTATGGAAAAACGATTAAACTTTATATTCCGTTCGCTTTTGGTTTCGAATGTTGTTGACGAACTCTTTAAATTTAAATAATTGCCCTTCGTATATTTTTATTTAGAAAGAAAATCACAAGTGCCAAAAGCGTATTATTTTTTGATGTCGCAATTGCCGATGAATGGGTCGGGACGTTATCATGATGGTGAAGAATCAGGTGGGATCTTCTTCTCTTTAGTTCAGCGCCGAATTGGTCCAATAAATGGTCACGCTGCTGCCCCGTGATTATCCCTCCCTTCTCCAAATAGTCAATTCAGGCCTTGTCTTGAGAATCCCAAGAAATTGTCGCCATAACTTTTCCGACTGATAGAATCACCTTCACCGTCTTTGGTGCACGTTCGCCGATCTTCTGGTGATTTCTGGTATGTAGTGATGAATCCATGTCTCATCTACAGTCACATAATACCGTAGAAACTTACTCGTATTGCGCTTAAACATGTCCGATCATTGCTTTGAAGTTATCACGCAGTTCCGTTTTTGTGCAACTATCAGCAGACGTAACACTCATATCATCGATAGCTTTCTCATACTCAATTTTTCGTGAAGGATGTTTTGCATACAATTGAGATGTTTAAGAAAGAAAAGAAATCATCATTGACCGGTATGGTATTGTTCTTTTTCTGTAATTCTACAAATGCAACTTGCTTAACTTCAATAGCTCTGAAAACAGCACGACGCAAAACGCTATGTGTCTCCAAATATGGGTTCTGTATTTAAAGGTAAATACTGTTTACTTTCCAATAATGAACACATAATATAAAATATAACTTAACTTAGCTTATTTGAAGTAAACAACATAAACAAAAGAATTGATAATTGTAGCCGTATCAAAAGAAAAAAACACAATTCGAACCATTTATTAGAATATCGTGTTTCATGTAGAAATATGTTACGTTAACAAATGTTTGTTAATTATGTTTGTATACAGTATTGCCTTTGAAACTTTCATGATAGAAAGCGCATTATGCGAATGTTGCCTACGTCAAACGTGAAATTTTCAGTCGAATATGAAGTACACAAGAAGCTTTCATCTCATTTGAATTTTTAATCTGAAATCAGCTCTAATTCCACTATTTTAAAAGCCCATTTACATAAAACGTTATTCAAGTATCCTATGCCAGTAATGTCCTCGCGTTTCAACATTGAAGCCATTAAAATCTATTGAGATGATTATTTTGTAGCTTTCAGTGTTAAATAAAAAAAGGGATGAGTTTTTACACTTACGCATTAAGGCCTTCGTTCTGGGAAGGGACAAAAGCGGTTGTAAAAAAATATTCTAAACCTTCGAATAATTCGTTTTATTTAATCCTCATTTTTTAGTATCTTCACGCATTCTCCAAGATACGTAGATAAGCTGCGTATATCTACAGGTTATTTAAACATGAACAGAATGCGTTTGGCTTCTATTAAAAACGTATTTGAATGTTTTTACTAGAAGTATTGCCTTAACCTAGAATATTTCTTTCGAATGTTTGTGTATACATAAACGTATCTCTTCGCGGACGTGTTAATTTGCAATTGATTTAATCGAGTATGTGTTATAGAAAAGTTATTTTGGCGTACTTTTACTAGTATTTAAAATTAATGAAAACAATAAAACTTATATTTTAGTTAAAAACATAAGAGCTAAAATCTCTACTTTAGGGAGCTTCGAACAATTTATGATTTCCTACTTAATTACTTCAAAATTTGTATAACACACAAAGAATCTTAAAAAAGGGTAATAAGACAAAACAGTTTTTAAAACTATTTCTAACTTTAAAGTATAATGAGAGTTACCAGTAATAACACAAAGGTAGTCTGAAAAGTGTCCAGCGTCTCCAGCCTCAATATGACGATATCTTTACTTGCCAAAAATATTCTGGTAATATAATTGCGCATGCGTGGAAAGAAACTTTTGAAAATTTCACTCATGCTGGATATTCAGTCGTTGTTTAACAGTCGTGTGTCGATATTACTGTTTCTATGAAGCTAGAAACAATCGAATACCCAGCAGCAATACGCTTACGCAAAAAATTAAAATCGAGATGGACTCTGCATCATTTCTCACAGCAAAATTTTGGGTAGAAGAGTCATTTGGTTGACGATGAACGTCCGGGACGGCTAAAAACTGCAACCACTACCGATAACATCGGAAAAGTTCACCATATGGTGCTAGATGATTGTTGAAGTTGGGTTAGAGAGGTAGCAGAGGCTCTTGCCATCCTGAAAGAGCGTGTTCGTCGTATATTGACTGGTGATTTGGGCATGAAATATGCGTTGGGTGCTCCGCCTGCTCACTCGGGACTCAAAACACGTTGAAATGAGCATTTGTAAAGGAATTTTGGCATCCACAAATAAATGTTGATGAAACCTGCATGCACCAATACACTCCTGAAAGAATGGTGCAGTCGAAACAGTGAACTGCGAAGGGTAATCGGCTCTGAAAGAGGTGAACACTGTTCCATCAGCCGGGAAACTGATTGCGATAATTTTTTTGGAAAATCAGATGTATATGGTGTTTGAAATTTTCTTTCAAAGCGCAAAGTGTTTAACATCGTTTTTGGTGTTACAGTCTTAATGTGTGGTTTGTCAAGGGAAAGCGAAATACTGAAAAGTAAGTTCTTTTGTTTTAAAGTGTTCTGGGTTTCTGAAAAACACAAGCATCCGAGTATCTTCCGCAATGCGCATTTGCCTAAACCAAGTGTAAATGAGCTCTATCTTCAGATCTTCGAAGGTATACGTTTAACTATCAGTTTGTCCCTACCATCGGTTAAAAGTATTTCGGGAAATGAGTAAAATAGAAATTTTAAAATTCACATCACTTAAAGCTAAGTCAGTCAGTTCTTCAATGCCTGGTATTTTTTTATATTGAAAGTGGCCACCAGCTTCCTTACTTTTAATAGGACATCTTTACGTCAGATTTGGATTTTGTGTTAAATTTTAAAATCTGTTTATTTTCGCATTGCTTAGTATTAGTGTCAGTTTGCAATGATTAAAGAATTGAAGGTGGCTAACTACCAAGTGTTTGGTTTTTCTTGGTGTTTCGGTAAACAAGCCAGAACCATGACAGTTTTTCAACAGTCGATTAATATTCTCCCGAGTAGGGTTTGGTCTGAATTGAAATGATCTTCATATGGAAATCCTAAGAACAATATTTTCGTTAAACTAAGAAATGTGTACAATTGTGATAACTATATCATACCAGGTGGGCTTGTTACCAGCAATCGCTAGGTTTTGTCTTGCTTGGCGTAGTAAAGGAGCAAGTTTATTAAAATTTGGAAATTTATAGTCTCGAAAGATTTCCGAGAAAATTTAGACATCAGTGTTGTACAGATGCAATGTTTACTTAGAGCCGCATGGAAACCAGATTGAGCATCTTCTGTAGTTGCATTGAATTCTACATGTAATGTCTAACCTGTTGCTTTTAATTGCTATGTTGATAATAAAATTGTTTCATACTATTATTGCACCGAACGCCCACGGTGTAGTATGAATACTTGAGAGTTAATTATGTTGACTAATTAGTACTAAAGACTTTACTATTGTTGGTAACATGTTTGAGAGATAGCTTCAATTATTTAACCGTGGCCAACTGCAACTGATATTATACAAAGCGATATGCGATATTTAAGGTTATGGAGGTTCTGCCTAAACTATTTCTCAGACATCTAACTTGTGTGTCATAATTATGTTATTTGAAAGCCCACAACGCACCGCAATCATCATCTGCCAAACATTTTCGAAAAGATGTGATATTACTTTAAGCTTTAATTTAGAGTTTTGACAATTGTTTACAATTAATGCATGACAATTGTTTCTATTTATTATACACAGTTTATGCAAATAAATCTAACGTTCTCTCTTTTAATACATAAGCATTTTACATTTCTATTCAGAATTTTGGAATTTTTGCGTTAACGCTAACTGAAAAGTTGCTCACTTTCGATAGTGATTTGGGGTTTCGCCGTATTTTAGGAGTTTAATTGTTGCACAAAGAACTCTTGTTATAATGTAATTTCGACGTCTTACTATTACACTATATTTATCCACATACATAAACTAACCCCGTTGGCTTCAAGACAACCGTTTAGATTCACTAGTAATTGTATTCAATGGTCGTTTGAATAATCTGTATACCAAGACGACTGGTACTCTAAATTTATTGCGGACCACACATTTCAACTATTATTTACGAGAAGACCGCCACATTAAGGTGATAACTTGAAACTTTCCGGCTCGAGAAAGAGCCATTTCAGTTATTTTTTTCTTAATGGCATCCCAGCACGTTACGCCATAATGTCGTTTTAAGTGAAGATTTAGATAAAATTTACTCGTCTCTCCGACCATATAACGTTGACACGTCTCATCAAGTAGAGTACTTAAAAATGTAGTAAAAAGGAAAGGAGATAAGTCGATAGAGTGTTAGTCGGTATACTGTATAGAGCTAAGATGTCATAATTTTGATTTTGAGATTGCATGAAAAGGTTTAGCTGATATGTTTAGATTCTTGGTACCGTAGAAATGTTATCAAAATAATTTAGGAAAAGGAAATTAAAGATCTTTATTTTTATAAATATGTACACATTTCATTTTTTACAGTAATTAATCTAACAAATCTTTATAGTTACATGCAAATATTTCCTTTTAAATTACATACTGTCATTGTATTTTTAGTTGAAGGAATATATCCAAAAGAAAAAAAGAGAATTTAGAACCGAAATCAAAAAAGTTAGGAAAATTGCTGCCGGGAAGATGTAAACAATTTTCCTGCCAAGTTCACGAAACGACACGAACAGAAGTGATACGTGGGTACCATTTTCTGAAATTGTCAGCGCAATAAAACTTCTCAGACGGGGGTTAAATTAAATATGAAGTGCAGACGACTGACTTGTGCGAGCGGATGTCGTTCTTCAGACGCTGTAAAGTAGTTCGCGAAATCTAATTTAGTCTAGGTAGACATTTTTTGATTTATCTTTAATAAGCTGACGTTGTATTGACTATTAAACTCGATAGAAATTTATTTGAATGGAATTTTAAGATAACATGTTTGTGCTTCAAAATGTAACTGTATAGACAAGAAACTAAAGATATGCCGGATTCTTATAACTCCTTAATCCTAGAATTGTTTTAGAATTTCAGTACATTAATAAAAAAAAGGGAAAAAGTAATAGCAGAGTTATATACTTACTGGCATCTAAGAATTTCTTTAATTATGATGCAATATATGGTATAGAACTAACATATTGCGAAAGTATATTTTTAACATACAACATGCGTTGCTGCCTTTACGGATGTATCATCGTTTTCAAATTAAATGCGATTCGAAGCATTACAAAAGTTGACAAATTACATTATTATATGAATGAACGAATGTCATAGAAATACTAGGCAACCAGGATGAGACAAAAGGAGACCAATAAGTGCAGCTCAAGTCTATTTTCTTGTTCTAAATACTTAAAAAAATCGAGGAACAGCTGAGGTTTTTCTTTAATATCGTTTAGCAATGTACGAACGTTGGGTTGTTATATGTGAACGACTAGCGTAGCGAAGAAAAATTGTTTTTTCCTTAATAAAATATAATTAATGAAATGGAATTTCAACGCACAGCACCGTGAAACGAAATGGTATTTTGCTGGCCTGAACATAGAATTTGTTCAAATAAGTATCTCTTTAAGTATTTGATCAGATTAATTTATAAAAATCTATCTAGATTTTTTAATGTTGGATATGGTCAAGTATTGTTATTGGATAAAATCTAATCTAAAAAACTTGAATCGGGAGACCGCGGTGATCATTTTAACACACTTTAAGGTGCGAGTTTTGAGTACTTAATGCAATTTTCTTCCGAAAGAAATGTTCATTTGTTTTTTAAATTTAATCTATTAACAATTTTAATAACCTAATCTTTGTATTATTAGTTTTGCAGATAAAATCTTTTGTTTTTATATAAAATTAATTAGTTCGTATTCATTATTTCGAATTTTATTTGGTTCCCTACATATGTAAGTTATGTACATGTTATATATACAATCAGAGTCCAAATCAGAATAATGGTGTAGTCTTCTATTTTCTTCCTTTTTTTGTGTTTTTGCCTCCCATACTTGCTTTACTTGTCTTGTATGTGACATTCGTCCTTTTTCTAATAGTCGAGTATCATTTGCATTTCCAGGTTTCTTTTTTGTGACCCCTTTAACTTTCCTAAGGTATTTCGTTTCTACAGCTTGAATCTTACTTTCTTGATTCTTAGTTAATGTCTGGGACTCGCAATAATGGCCTGTAGGCGGCCTTATGGATATTTAGCTTTGGCTTTCTTGATATTTATCTTTTATTTGTCTTATTTATTATAATGTACTATTTCTAATGTTTCCTTAAGGTTCCTTATGATTTGTTTACTTTTTTTCATGTCTCTACTTTATATTTTTTAACTCTTGATTTTCATTTCTTTGTTATATCATCGAAAAGAACTGTAAACTGCACCGGGTTTAGTTTTTCACATATTACGTGGTTAATATTTTTTTATAGATGTTTCTAAATGCGCTAATCATTTTACTCTCTATTCCTCTTTCAACTAGCATTCTCCATATTTTTCTTCGTAGTACCTTATCGAATGCGTTTTCTAAATCAACGAAGTCCAAATATACTTCTTTATCTTGATCTATTGCTGTTTTGGTTGTGGTTGTAAGAAATGTTATCGCTAGTATGCGGCAGATTCTAAAAATTGATTATAGAGGGCCATTCGATTAAGTAAAAAGCTAGGTAGTGCCACTTAGCGGCGTTTCATTTAGCTTTTAAAGAAATTACCAACCTTCTTCTGCTCCAATTTGTAGTAAAGTAGTCTTAAAGCTGTAAAATGCTCATTCGTCCCTGAGATCGCACTGTCCAATTCCTCGCTGAACAACCTGTATATCAATAAATTCCAGTAAATTTAATTTCTATAATTAAATTATGAAATTTATTTTGATGTCACTGAGATAAAGAAACTGGTTCATCCAACAAACCACGAAGTGCTGCACATTTTTATGTTCCTTCAATTAAAAATATGTTCATTCAACAGACTACTTATTTAAGACAACACACATTAAGACTTGCACAATCGACGGTTGTATCTACTTTAATTTCCGTTCTCAACTTCTCTACTTCCTCATGCACGGGCGTTCATCTTTTTTGGTTTTTATCAACGTTTTAATGTGGATTGGTAGAACATTCATTTTAAACTTGATCCAATTCAAAAGGTTCAACCAATTGTGTACTAAACAAAGTTGGTTGAGTCAACTAATTTTTGATTGGTTCCACCAATTGTTTCTCTCAGTGTATTAGTAAATAGCTTAAAAGAGAAGTAGAGCATAGAATCAGCAAACTTATTGTGATTGGAATTCTCAATTGAATTACCCAAAACATGTGATTGAAAGTAATATTGGTGGATCCATAACTATTGAAAGAAATAAGGAAATTTCACGATATTTTTAAATAGGTACAGATGCTTTCAAAAGGAAATGCTTAAGTTAAATAAAATAATGATATTTTTTTCAGTAGTAACAGTAACTATTAAAAAGTAGCGTCGTCAATTGACTCCGCAAATTTTGCTATTCAAAATTATTAGGTTCCCCGTGCTTCATCATATTGTCAATGCAATGAATGTTTAGACATTTTAAAATATTGTCAACCCGATGAAAAGTATAAAAGTGCCCTAAAGTTTTTGGTGTTTCAAATAAAAAAAATAATCAGCCTTTTCCAACTACTTTTACCTTTTTAAATTTGAGTCAGGTGATCGCGTTACGTTTTTGTTTATTATCCTATTTTGAAATTAATTCGTTAAAGTAGGTGTCGGATTTTTCTTCGCTGTACGCCTAAGCTTTTACTCTAGTTTCAGAATTGAATTATGAATAGTGCAAATTCAAAGGCCATTCACAAATGTTTACTTTCACTCTCTGCAAAATGATTTTACCATGTTCTGCAATCGTAGGTTTGATAAAAGAAAGCCTTTTATAAATGTATATAACGAATACATTATTGAACATTATACCCACGTTATGTGTATATCAGCGCTCAGATTAAAATCGACGTATGTTTTTCTTTCTTAGGTAGGTCCATAACTCATATCTAACAAAAAAGAATCAAAAAAGCAGAAACGAGCTAATAGCCGTTGGGAGCGAAGGCAATTAAGAAATCTCTAGCATGATCGATAGGAGTTCTGCACACTCTCTGCGTGCTCGCGGTGTTCGAACTCATTAATCCTCCACCGTTGCCTTTATTAAAAGAATCGAAGAAATATGGGCGGAACGGGTGTGTGCTGTTTTCTCATTTCTCTCCGCGTCCCGGAGCACTTCGTCTCCCTGCTTCGCCACCATTTCTTCTCCGCCGAAAGGGGTCCGATTCCTTTTCCCTCTCCTTTTCGAGATCTCGATCTCCGACGCGTTACGTTTAATCAAGTGGCAAGGCGTGCAATTGAATTTAACGGATGTACGTGGAAGGCGGAAGCTTGTAAGTCAAAGGGCCATTAGTCTTTCCGTACAAATCAACGCTTTGTCGCATTACTAATTTCCAGCGAGAATCGGCAGGTCGTCGAAGTTTACGCTTCGATTAGTACCACTTTTAGAATTTAAGGACAGTGATCAATGGTAAAATTACAAGATCGAAGATTTGTAGATTTGATATGGTTGAGGGGCTATTAAAATTTGTTGAAATCGTTAAAGATTTGTTACTCTTAATGGTTCGATACGAGCATCTCAATTGGTTCATTTCAACTCTAGCACTTGGAAGTACAACCGTTTGTGTTATTCAATTGAAAAGGAAAATTCGGGAAGTTGTACTTAAGATGAAGTTTGTAGACTGTAGTTTCAAGCAAATTCAAATTTAAGTTGAAATAATTTTACTAGATGGAACAGTCCTCTTTAGATAAATTAATCATAAAAGCAATTAAGACAGTAGCACTTAGGATGACGATAAAATAGTAAGTTGCTTCATTTTATTATTTTTGCATTAAATGGCTTTTCAAATTTTCCTTAAAAAACAGATTCTTTTAATTATTGAAAAGTTTTCTAAAAGCTATAACACACTTACATTTTAGAGACTTTAGCTTACAATACTTACATATTACGTATTGATAAAATAATAAACGGGTTAGAGGTGGTCGTAATGCTTTCTTTTTGCATTTTTGGTATGCGTTGTGCACTTTCATATTTGGGTAAATATTAACGTTGCTTGTATTTACAATTGAGGCAATGACAATATTAGAGGCACTGGCGTATGGGAAACACGCTAATTTGAGCAGCATTGTAACCACTGTGTTTTAAAAGTGAACAAACAGATTGGTATTTTTCTGTAAACCTTGTAAATACTTTTTCGAGCACTTTATTTGATTTTGTTATGTTCTCCGCGTAAGTAATGCTTCTTATGGTGGTACATTAATCTTGTAGTTTGGATCTTGTTTTTCTCATTATTGCTATGTCCTTTATTGTATGTTTGATGTAGGGTTATATTTATCAGTTTCAACAGTTTGTTTGACATTTCCAGTTTTCCAAATGTTTTCTTTAGACATTTTCATTTAGAGTCATAGACTTGGTTAAAATCCACGAAGAGCATAGCAACCCTAGGTTTTGTTCATGACTATTGTACTGCATTGTTTTCAAGATAAACATTTGATCTATAGTGGATCTTACACCTCTAGGCTTTCCTTGATGTTTTGCTACTACTTTGTCCTCATATTTCCCTATTATCTTGTGTATGTGCCTTGTTACTACTACACATCTAGTTTTGCCTCCTTTCTTCGGAGTAGAGCATATCACTGCATTTCCTCATTGTTCTGGTACTTTCTCCTAGTTCCATTCTCTTAATATTAAGTTGCAACATTTTTCTTATAACCCTCCGCCGCCTTTTTTCATAATATCTGCTGGGATTCCATTCGCCGGGGCTCTCATTATTTTTTCTTTCTTATTATTTCTTTTATTTCATCTTTTGCAGGTTTTTCCATTTCTTTTTGTTCATGTAGTTCTGGTACATGGGCATACGTACAAAAGTAAAAGAGTAATAAACAGTGTTTCTATATTGTATGACAATCTAACAGCAAAAGGATCATAGTTACTAGCTGTTCGATCATGATCGACCAATGTCGATCTAAATTGATGTAAATCTTATTTTATTTATAAATATAAATAAAGTAAGGTTTGTTGTTGTTGGAAGCAATTTCATTTATGTTTCTTCAATGCAATTACTTTCACTTTGAATTTCTCGTTGCCAGAACTTCTATCTTTTCTGTACAACGGCAAATGAACTTGTATTCGTTGAATAAGGCAAATCAAAATATCAACCGCTGGAAAGAAACGAGTCTGCTAACATAGTAATCACGGAAATATGGACACAGACGGCAACAAAAAACATAAAACCGCTGTTCGGCGGGGAAATCGTCAGAAACGTTTAGAATGACCAAAGGAACATCGGAATTGAACAGTGGGAAAGTGGAAGAAGGGTGAAATGTTGAATGTAAGTTCGAAATGTTTTCATGCGGCGATCGAAAAAATGTTACCGAAATATGTCATACCCACAGTGAAGCATGGAGGAGGATCGTGACAATGACCCAAAGCACACGCTACTCTTGTGCAGAAACTACCTAAACCAGCAAAGAGAACAAAACATCTTAAAAGTTATGTCGTGGCCTCTCCAAAGTCCGGATCTTACACCAGTTGAGAAAGTGTGGGATGAATTAGATAGAAAAATAAAGAAGAGCTGTCCTACTTCGAAATTACAACTTTGGACAACACTGACGAATGAGTGGAATGGTATTCCACTAGAGACCTGCAAAAATTAATCGAAAGAATGGCCAGAGTTGTGTAAGCCATAATAAATGCAAAGGGCGGTTTCTTTGATGAAACCAAGGATTGATTAATTTCACAGATTTTCTGCAACAAGTGTAAAACAATTGTGGAATGTGCAATTAAGTAGCTAATATATAATTCTAGAAAGATAAATGTTAATTGTACATTGTACATTTATTATTTGACCTGTTCTTCACATCCTTCGTTAAGGAAGAAAATATACACTTTATTTATTGTTTGATCAGTCTCATCTTGTTTCTTTTTTTCCTTGTATTGACTATCTCGCTACTCATATTAATTTGTAGTTATCATACACTTTGCATGCTTTGCAGAGTTTCCAATCTTATCAAAATTAAATTGTTTGTCTTCTTATTTTCATCAAGGTATTTATTGGTTTTGTGTGAATTTTTAGTGTAAAACTCTTTGCAAAGGAAATACGCTTCCTGTGTATCTTGGCAAATGACGATAAATTGCTAATAAGAAAGGTATTTGTTCATATGTGCAACACAAATCCCCAATTTGTGTGCAAAATCTATTTTCCGTCTTAGAAACACAGGGGTCGGCATTAAATTCAGACATAACGCGTGTGTCGTTTATAAAGTTATGGTCTTGGCGGGAATAAATTTTACGGGCAATCGCCATATATCACCCGGACTGAATGTTACAAAGGCCTGCACAGCTTGTGGGATGTTCATCATGTTGACACTTGCCCGAGGGTTGCCAAAGGTCACGCAAATAATTCATTGATACAAGACCTTTCGCTATTCATATATACCTATATATACATGCTATATTTTCCTCTTCTTCCTCCTTTCGATTTTTACCTCTCTCTCTATGTTGCTCGTTCTCTTATTTCTTTTTTTCCTATCTTCCTTTATTCCTTCGCTTTGGCGTCTCATCTACGTATTTACGAAAGGCCATCTCGGATCCTCCTCGCCGTCTCCTTTATCCCGCCTCGTACCGTTGAAATAAATTGCTTTCATAATTTACAAGACGGTCGGCCTGTGTGTGGAAGTAGGTGCGGAGAGATGTTATGCGCGTGTAATTGAATTCGGCATTATGCGCGCAGCGGCTTTTATGTTTGTCATTTTCTCTAAAGTCAACTGATTTACCGCCTGTAATATATCAGCGAAATGTGTGTTTGTTTCATTGCTGCATCATCTTACTTTTGTGGGACCTGAAATTTACGAGCGAGTCGAGATTTCGTTGAGCTTTTATAAAATGAGAAAAGTGTTGGGAAGCACAAGATGGCTGCCTTTCTCTTAAAATTGTTTTTTCTGAAACGTTTCTGAAAATTTGTTTAGCTTTTGATCCCATAAATAATAATATTCTATTTGATCATTTATATTTGTCCATCGTTTTCAGACAGTTTGACAATCCCTTCATAGATACTGCTACGTATGACTTCGTGGATACTGTTTGTAAGACCACCGGTAACAAGTTGTTGGTCCACAGCATTAGGCAGTCGTAAATAACACTAGACTCACTTTACTAATTCTAAGCTTTCGCAATACTTTATTGCTTCCTCGGAGAATGAGCTGGAATAAGTTTAAAGCAATACAATACCAAACAACAACAATCACATACTGTGCGAGTGACATTGGCAGAAATAACAAGGGCTCTCTACAATTTATAAAATTTGATTAAAATTCTAAGATGTTGAAATACGACTGTACATGGACGGACCTGGCTAAGAAAATGGGGCAAAACGCGCGAATATAAGATCTAGAGGTTAGGTACATCAGCTGGCAACATCAGAAAGAACCAACTGGCTGGATAAATGCAGATCCGTGTAAAACGGTTCATTACCAGAAGACATCGGATTTGAATGCAAACCATTACATTTTTGGTTTTCTTTGAAAGCTGATGTACTTAACCTCCAGATCTTACATTCGCGTGCTCTGCTCTTTCCAGAGAAAAACATGGAAAAAACAAATAAAAATTAGTGGTATTTTAATAAAAAAATGTATAAATATACAGTGTGTCTGTAAAAGTTGGCAACAAATTGGAAACTTTTTTATTATACGTTTCTCAAAAAATTTTAT
>LR736933.1:0-68509 GCA_902654985.2 Oryctes borbonicus
TATGGTACGGAATGTGCCGATACTTTTGTGTTGTTTGTTTTCTTGGGTTTGATTAAAGCAGCGTTGTTTAGGTCAATATAAACAACAATTTACAGCTTTGATAATTATGTTCAATTTTTCGAGATTAAGGGCTGGTAGCAGGAGAAACGTATTATAACACTTGGGGCATAAATAATTATACAATAAATTATATCTCGTATAGGCAACTTAAAATGCTTATGCGTAGTATATTGGGTTGCAGATCATTTCTATTTGAGTAAGTTATTGACAATTAAATGCACAATGATTGGAATATATTCCACAAAAAGTGATTAACAATAAAAATATCCATCTTCTAAACGTTATTTTTTTTTTAATATTACAAATAATTATATTACATATCATATAGGCAACACTGTATACACGAACGGTGTAAACTATATTGCATACCTTTGTTAACGATCTTTTTTTTATATTTTATTTAAGGCTTCTTTATTCTCGCCATATTTGCGTTGTTCTCAAATGAAACTTTATGCTGTGCTTTTATTTCTTATATTAATATTTTACGTTAAAATCGGCAAAAAGGATTAAATATTAAGATTATCATCTTCGCGTATTCTCGTTCGTTTCGTAGATCTTCGTCGGTTGTTTACGCATCTATTTCAAATTCAAATCCATGAAATTGGGATTTTAATTTTATTTCACGTGTGTCCGATCTATTTTTAGCCGATCAAACCTCCGTATTGAAATTATTTATGTAAAAATATCGCTCCTGTGTATTGAGCGAGAAAAACAACGCATACGACGCGACGGCCTAAAAACAACTATAATATAGGCATAAGACATAACCTACGTGAAGCGTAAATTTTATAAAAAAAAATTCCAGTGTGCCGTCCGTTTTCTATTATTAACCGAGATATGTATGTATTGCGTTGTATAATTTCCATTTAATTTAATTATGAGGTACATAATTATATACATATATAATGTATGTATACTTCGGTAGTTTATAGGGTGGCGTATTTTTAGACGTACGTGACGTCAAAAAATTATAAATAAATTGAAAATTAGAGCAGACAAACGCACATTGCACGAGATATTTTAATATTTGTATTTTTTATTTTATTTTTTACACTTTAGTTGTATGGCAAAAGCGTAGCGCATTACATTTATACGCACGCACGCACACTAGATCTCGGTGTTTGTTGTTCTTTTTTCGCTCCTCTTTCGTTCACAATATTCTTTCCTCCCCCTTCGTTTTTATGTTAATATATTCCTTAAGCTACCGCCCTTTTAAAGGTTTTGTTTACATCGGTACGAGACTAAAAGTACAGTCTTACCCAATAGGTTCGTTTTTTTTGTTATAATTCTTTCGTTGCATTTAATATTGGAATATAACAACGCGTCGTCAGATCGATTGGTTCTGCAAGAAGAAGTCGCGACTCTTTTAAAAAGTGACGTAAATACGTAGAGCCCGTATCGAATTAATATTTTATTGCATTTAATAACATCGCAGACGTACACTCACACAAAGAAATCCTTAACCGGCATTTTGCAAATGGCGCTCGCCGCATACTATATATATAAATATTATATTTAGATGTGGTTTTGTGTTCATCTTCTTCTTCGTCGCGGCCGTGTGTAACCTCTGTGCGCGGGATTTTTCCGCGGTACCATCGCATTAATCGACCACGGACGAGCCTGCGCCCCCAAAAAGGTGAGTTTCTGCAAAAATCGCACCGAAAAAATCCATCTTCAGCGATGCCCTAACGTTCACGTAAACAGAGGAGGCCGTGAAAAAACATCCCCTGCCTGCCATGATTCGGGTGATATTAGCGTCGGTGCGCGTCAAGCAGCGACATACGTGCGCATTCTTACATGCGTCTGGCGCACGTTCTTAAATCGGACTTACCTCGTACACTTACGTCTTAGATAAGTGCCGCGAAGCAATATAATTATTTAACCAACATTTTGCATTAAAAACTTTAGTATTGATTTCTTCGCTTAATTTTAACTAGTGTATGCTGTGTTTGAGTGCGTTTGAAGTGAACAGGAGGTAAATGAAACCGGACACGTAAATATATGTTGTTATTACCTCATATGAATATATAAATATTGTATTTATTCAACATTTTTTCAATGGGAATATTTTAAGGGGTTAAGCAATATGGCGAGGCGTCCTTTTTATTAATAATACCTTTTTAAACATTTCAGCCGGACGTAACACCTTTATTAATGCACTTTTAATTCATAACTGGCACGATTTTATGCTTTATATATTCGTAGATTCCGATTTAATTCTTATTGTATTGCTCTTATTTATACCGAGTGTTTGTAAGATTTTTTACAGTCGGGTTTCTATTGATGCGATGATTTACTGCTTAATATCCACGAAGTTCAATAACTACGCCTAAATTGAGTTGTAGCGAAATAAGACGAAAAAAACGTGCGTATTCTTCGAGATAGGTTAAGTTTAGTTAGGTTATGTTTTGAAATACCTTTTTTGACTTTTAACCGGTACGTACCTACTATACCAATCGTGTAGTTTATTTCCATCTACCTCGTATGCAATACATCTAAAAAGGATGGATTTATATAAATTTATTTAAAAAAAAAACTCGTTATTCCATTGTTCACAGTATGGCTGTTTATTTAACATTTTCCTTTTCTTTTGCAGATTTTTATATATATATTCTTCGACATAGAAAAAATCATCTATTTTATAGAGACCATTTTATCAAAACAAAGAGAACAAAATCAATCGTAACTACTTAGGACAATATACTAGTATCTAAAAAATATACAAGATAATTACCCACGGTACATAGACATATGTACATGTTTGCGATAATAATAATACTAGCTGTAGATATAGTAACATAATAATCACATAAGCATAAACGAGAGCCGAGCAAATATTATATACTGGAACAAATCAAAACACCCGAAAATGGTGACACCGCCACAGCAATTTTGCGTCCGATGGAATAGTTACCAGTCCAATCTGCAGAATGCCTTTCCCAAACTGTTGATATCCGAGCATTTCGTCGATGTGACGCTGGCTTGCGAGAATGAAATGTTAAAATGTCACAAGGTCGTGTTAAGTGCATGTTCGACGTACTTTGAAAAGTTATTACTGGATAATCCATGTCAGCATCCGATTATTTTCATGAAAGATATGAGGTATGTATTGCAATTTCTATTGAAGTATATCTGACGTATTTCATTGAAAATTTTTATATTTACAAGTATCGCTCTAGACAATGTGTCCAGGTAAAAAGGAATAAAATGTAGAAATCTATATTTCTTCTATTTCTTTTATGAATCTTTAATGAACACTATTTCGTTTAAATTGGTGATCAACAAATCTAACAGATGTGTTTTCAGCTCTCATGTAAACGTGTTAAATAAAATGAAAAACTTGAAAATATCAACGGTGAAGTCCATTTTTATGTTTGCTTGATGCTTTTTTAACAATTTTATTTTATATTTCTAGTCATACAAAATACTAAAAGTTGCTAGAGTTTTGTTGAACAGAGGTGTTCCAATCTCCACTGGAGATTTTTTACGTGCTAAACTATTGATTTCGTTGCCTTATCTGAGAAGAAAGCATACTTCGATTTTTATCAGTAATTAAAAATAGTCCCAGTCGGGATTTGAACCCTCGTCGTTCGAATCGAAAGGCATCGAAAACCGTTCGCAGCGCTGGATTAAGCAAGCGCGGCGCTTGTAGTAAGTTGAGGTAATTTGGGCGATCTTGGCCCATCGTGTTCCTAAAATCATTTTTTATGCGCTGTAAAGTAGGAAAAGAACATTCTAGCCTGCAGTTAGTAATCATCAAAGATAAGTAAATACATTCTTGTATTTGAGAAACACGATTCTAATGAATTTTCCATTATAGTCTATACAATTGCAGTTCCAGCGCGGCAATAAGTAGCTCCACTGAACCGCAGTGGTTGGTCGCCTAGGCTTTCTTCCAAATCGTGTTGGTCGGCACTGACGATAATTGGAGTTGTTTTCAAGATCTTGTCTGCTGTAAGAGATTTTGATTACGAAGTATTCCAAATACACAGATCACTTGATGGTGCACTTCCATCCGTTTAGCTAAAGCAGACTTCAAAATATTGTCTAGCTGTTTGATTTCCTACAACTTCATTGAGTGTAGTAGAGCTGCTTAATTGGTCGTAGTAAGTTCTCTTGCGCTGTCCTAAAGTCCGTTGCTGGTATTCTTCACGGCCGGTCAAGAATTTGGCTTTTGTCTAATATATGATTATCATAAAGGACGTATCCCGTATTAAGGTCTTAGGTCTGCAACAAAGCGCTAGTCACTCGCAAGCGTTCTAGCATTCCGTCCACGTACTACACGTCATTATACTCGTTTTCAACAGTCATTTTCGAAACAAATCCGTAAGCCTACCAGCGACACTCTTCCTTTTGATCACCTGATCGGCCCCGGGTGTGAAGAGTGTCTCATGTTGGCGCTGGTGTCCGATCGGGTTGTTAGGTATTCTTTTTTTATGGCTAATGTAAGTGGCTAATGGCACACCACCAAGGGCAATAACAATCTACTTTTCGATCCATATCATTAGAGGTGCTTTCGAAAACTTGCTTGGTGGTGGTAAAACCACACCAAAGTGTCTTTGCTACTTCGGCTCGGGTAAACCACCTAGTGTTCGATAACCTTTTCAAAACCATAGTTTTTGAACCAGTATCTTTTCATTCCTATAATTGGAAGATAGATCGTGAACTCACGTGGCATATTACAGTCTGTAATATGGAATTTTCGAAGAAAGGAAATTTTAATTAAAGAAAAAATTTTGGCAACAAAAATATGTTACTAAAGTCGAGCAAGTTAATTGCGATGGAAAAAGAATAACATTTATAAAGTAATCTTTGGCAATTTATCAGTCTCTGTTGCATTCTAGGTTTCAAGAGATGCAATCGCTGGTCGATTTCATGTACAAAGGCGAAGTAAACGTAACGCAAGACGATCTTCCTTCATTATTGAAATCGGCAGAAGCGTTGCAAATTAGAGGGTTATGCGGTTCCGAGCAGCTGCTCAACCAGCAGAACTTCCCCGGATTGAAGATGTCGACAAAACAATCGAACGGAAGCGTACCGGACAAAGCACCCACGCCGTTGACGGCGCAAAAGCCGATCGACCAACAGTTGCAACAACAATTCCAACAACTACAGCAACACCAGCAGTCGCAGCAAAGCTCCAAGATTAACATTAAAAAAGAAGACAAGACTGAACAACTTTCCGAAACCGGACTGAATCCATCATCTTCGGAATGCGATTCTAACGATTTACCGCAGAAAGGTAAGAAAGTTGAAGTGAAATATAGTCAGGATGTGCTATTTTTGCGTTATTGGTATGTTTTAGATGAACATGAACACGTGAAAGAAGAATTAGAAGACGATTCCTATTTTGAGGGTGAATCGGAACTGATGGACACTTTCTTAGAGGAAGACACTTCTCTAAATAGTGGGGATATTGACGACAAGACTCCAGATTTTGCAATAGCCAATGTTTCATGCCAATATGACGGAAGTCCTGGTGAGTATTTTTTTTTTTTGTAAATTTTTGAATGCGTTATATAAAGTGAACAATATACTATACTATAGCTTGTCCCAAATACAGGAAGAGTAACGGATACAATGGTTTGCACGCATAGAATTTAATGACATGGTAATCCCGAGAAAAAGGATACAAGATGGCGGTTAATTTAGATTCGACCTACTCTAACTTCAATATATATTTGTTGATGTTTTACAAAAGTTACTTTTTTTCATACTTAATAAGACATTTACTTCTACAAGATTAAGCAATAGTACTAACTTAAGGTTTCTTACTTTAAATTAAGTGAAACTATTTTTTAACTGTCACAAAACATGTAACGAGACTATGAAGTTTTATTGTGAAAATCATGTAATCGTAATGTTGAGAGTACATAATACGAGGATGTCATAGTAAATACCCGTGACAAGGAAGACAACGCAGTTTTGTAATTTTTTTCTTGGTGTAATCTGGTAGTTTTATGCAGCTAGTCCAGCAATGTTTGAACTTTTTTAAACCATCCAAGCGATAGGATTTGCGGAACTCCCTAGGTCTCTGCTTCAGAACCGCTTTCCACCAACCACTTTTTTTTTTTTTCAAGATGGGGCACCAATTCGTACCGTAACTATACTATCATCCTCGTATATTAAGACGGGAATAAAAGTGGATAATGCATAACCTTATTCTCTACTCACTCCACGATAAAGAGTCACTTTAACTGTTGTTGTCTCTATCTGTAATATTACTAATAAATGATTCAATTTTTTTGCCGGAAGTACTGCAGTGTTGGTAGGGTGAGCGCCACCAAGATCTTGCATCTACGTACGCCTTGGCGATGCAAATAATTGAATGGGTGATCGTCCACTTGAATGCATGCGCAACTAGGAGAGTACTATGGAGCACATCGGACCGACAGAGAGGGTAGCGTATCGGCCCTACATATACCTTCACCACTTACCTTTACTTTTTTTAAAGGTTCAATCAAATCTTTTATTAATTCATTTATAACATACACATTTATAACTATAACTCACTTCCCAATTTGGGACAAGCTGTAGTGTCGAAAAGGTATTTTGTGGAAATGTCATCAATATTTAAAGGTATTTAAAGACAAACCTCAGAAAATGTTTGGCGAATAATTTAGCAGTACTATGACAGTTCCTTCCAGATTCTCCTTACATTCCTAAATCGTATAGGTTTATGTAACTTGCAATACAAAAACTAATTCTTCACAGAGTAAACCCAAAATGAGAAGTACGCCATATGCGCATAAGTGAGATTTTCATTGGGCGAGTCTATTGCGCGGCAAATCAAAATTAGAGGTGGAACGATATCAAACGTGACTGCAATGGCGTGCCAAGCTGTGAACAGGTTAGAAGCGTTTATATTATAATTATATATTACACAATATCATCACAAATCTAGCTCTATTTTTACTCTTTATTTGTTTAATACGTCACTAACAAGTCCTGTTCACCCAGCTGGTAATGGCTAATATTGTACTCTTCAGTTTGGGTTTGTTCTTATAGAATTTTCCATATTTTTTTCTACAGATTATTAGATACAACGCAAATGTTTCTAGATTAGCTCGCCAAGAGATTTAAGTATTAACTTAAGCATTATTTGTATGTGCTCCATTCTCAGTTTCCAAAAATGACCATATTACTTCCTTGTATCCTTAGTTTACAGTGAGGGAGCTTGGATTCTTTTCAGGACGTGTTTACCCTACATACCGTTCCGTTTTTTCTTTTTTGTTACACATACATGTTTGCTTTATGTAACTTTCGAGAGATAATTAATAATCATTTTTCTAGAATGAAGTTGCTACGGAGAGAAAAGCATTTTTTATTCAATAAAGATAGCGAAGACTGTGGCCTAGTACGGCAAATAACACAGATAGGGATAGAATAGGCATGTTAGATTTAGAGTTTTCTCACATCATTCAGTCTACGGTTGAAAATGAGGATCAGCGCATCCTCGAAACGGCCGTCCGGGATTAATTACACTTATGTGGCGCGGAGAAGGGTAAGGGTTAGGTGTTTTCTGTCAATTACCCTGAAAGGACTATACCTTGTTCGGAATTTAAATTTAATCAATTCAAAACAGACGGTTGTGGTCTAAGCTCCCACGAAAAAGTAAATAAAACCAAGCGCGTTTTAACGGAACCGTACCAGATTCTACTTAAAAGCTAAGCTTAAAAAGTTGTACGTAGCTTAAGTATTTGTACGTTAGAAAGTTTAATTCTTTATTTTAAAAGTAGCGGATTTGCAAAATAGTTATTTTATTTACTTGAATAGACGTAATACATCCGAAAACCTAGGTTTTACTAGGTTGGTGGTTTTGCACACGTTGAATCGTAAACGTATAAACGAAATTTATAAAAAAAATTAAGTGCAGTATGAAGTTTTTAATAATAATTTAATAATGATAAATTCACATCATAAAAATGGAAAAACAAATACCTTATTTCATACGTGAGTTAAGCACACGCCTTTTAGCTCAATTTTTTTTTTTTTCACACCACCTTGGCGAAGTCAGAAACGTGAAAAAGTTGTGACGTAAATTAACGAAAACAAAGCCTTGTAGAACGTAGCGCCACCGTTATAAAATGGCGTAGACGCAAACTATGAAATTTTGCTTCCACTATATCCCAATTTTATAATGATTTTGAACACCCTAAAACAGTTATATAACGTAAAATTAGCGTTCAGTATCTATGACTTAAATGGCATATAACCCACAACAAATACTCAGTTGTTGCCGATCGAATGACGTCATTCGGCCGCTAACGTTTTTAAACAAACTTAAACTTTATACAGGTGAAACTTAACGAGCTTTAATACTATATATAAGGTTATATCAGAAAAAAATCTTCTGCTCTTCAATCATTTCTAGTTGCGCTAACCCATTTATAAAACTAAATAACAGATTTTTGTCTTTTGGCGCAGCCGAAAACATTGGGTGGTTGCAACTCACATCGGGCGAGGGAAGTCTTGCGACGTTGCACCACAGACGTAATCCTGCTAGAAGTACCGTGCCATACGGAGAGTTAATCATTCCAACATGATTAAACCGTATGTACAATCGTCCTTCTGGAAATGTCTTTCGAAAGAACAAAGCGTTGTACTATCTAATTTAGAAACAACAGTCTACAAAAAAATTTGAAGATGCATATTGCGTTAATGAAAATCTGAGGTTTTCTTGGAATTACCGACGTAATTAATTACTTAAAAATACCTGGTCCAGATAAGGAGTCGAAGCTGACACCTCTCGCTTGTAGGATGGGTGTGTTGACAACTACGCCACGGGGATCTTGATGTCAGGAACGTTCACTGTTTAATATATAGATATTGTTTATCTGTAAACATGTCATTGTATTTCGACAGATATTTTTTTTTTGGTTGATTATTCTGGCTTCCGTCGGTGAATGGTGAAAATTTCAAATTTCGTTGGATTTTCCGACGCAATTAAATGCTTGAAAAAGTTTCGTCCCGGTATGAAATCGAGCCTACCACCTCCCGCTTTCCGGACGGGTGTGCTACACCATGTCGGCCATGATGTCAGGATTGTTTAGTTATAGGGGTTTTCAACAACACAAAAAATAGAATATTAACATCAATAAACGATGATTTCCGGCATTAATAATCAAGAAACTCCCTTCGTTCCAAATAAATAACTTAACAGATAAAAGAATTAACGACGCCTTCTTTCGCGATGATTTATTCTATGACAGTCTCGAAGTGGAGCATTTCGAACCAGTTAATATATTCGTAGATTGAGTTCGACTGTACATGATGCTCATTATATTGCTTAAATTTATTCTTAATTAATCTCCTTAATATAGAGATAATCCTGATGAAATTATTTTTAGGCTCAGCAAATCGCCGCATACGCAGATCGGACGAAGAATTAAGACGGGCCGCAGAATGCATAACGCGAGGACAAACCTTCCAAACGGTCAGCGATCAATTCAACATCCCGATCTCAACAATCCGCTTCTACATGGCGCGAAAGGGCATCCTTCCAAGGCGCAAGCGCGGCAGAGCGTGCGCGGGTCCGACGGCAGGGATACCAATCACGCCCGCCTTCACATCAGGCAACACCAGCCCTATAGGACCGCCCTACCACATCGTCCACTACAAACTACCCGCCTTGGGCGTCTCCAAACTGAAGTAAGAAAGACGCCATGCCCACACCCGGTCGCCACGCCTACTCGGTTACCACGCCCTCCCCGATCACATACTTATTGTAAGTCCTCTCCCCCGTCATCGTCCCGAATCAAGATGATCTTAAATGAAAGAAAAGGAAAAAAGTATTATATTTAGTAAGGAATCCCGGCGATAATACGTTAAATATTGAAAAACTGCAGATCTCTCGAATTTTCGTTCCGTTTGCTTTTTCTTTTGTTTTCTTTTTAATTCTCAGCGATATATTCGCTCTCTATTTAATAAATCCGTTAATATCCTCTCCCCTCCACATATCAGCCTCTTCGTAGCAGCTCTTCATTTCGACGCTAGGTTTTTTTTGCGCAATTTTTTTTACATCATCTATTCTCTCTTAATTATTTAAGCAATGCAATATCGATCTTAGTAGGTAACATAGTAATTTTTAGTGTGTTATGTAGTGTCAACAATTCATCTATTTATTTATCATTGTACTAATGGATTGATTTTGATTTAGCAACACTTCTTTTGCAACATTTTCGGTACAAAGCTCATGATGCTATACAGCGTAATTTTGAACAATACTATTTTGATTTACAAGCTTTTATCTAGAGAGGTTTGTGTTTCAGCCAAATCTGGTAAATAATAGGATAATTTGATATAATTCTAAAATAATAGTTTGATATTAAGAAATTCTGTAGCTCCCTCTGTTAATTTTTATTTCAATTTTTGGGTAATCACGTAAACTAACAATGACTAAAATAGAGGCAAAAATGGTAACCAGTCAAAGTATACTCTATTCTAATTAATTTTCAGTTTGTAACAAAATATATTTTTTATATTAAAAATTAATTGCTATTATGCAGTATGCAGCAAAGAATCTTTGCAACATTAAAATATTTTTTTTTAATCTAAGAGGTGTATATCACCGATTTTTAAAAACAATCCTAACGGACAATTAATGCATTTTAATTAATTAATTCGGTTCAATATTTCAATTTTTTTTTAACAACATTCATATGTAAGGCAAAATAGGCATTAACAATATTAATTAATAATTTTTAAAACTACACATGTATAAAGTTTAAGTTGAAACAATATTAATAATGTAAAATAATAACCGTTAAAAGTATATAATGAAAATCGTACAACAATACTCAATAATCCCGTTTGCTCTACGCGTCAATTAAAACGGCAATTGCGTATATGTTGTAGGTTTAGCCTAATAAACAAAGTTTGTAATAAATGCAACAACAATTAATTACACTCTTTTCTTGGTTTCCGGATTCGTACCGCGTCGTTGTCGTAACTTTTATTGGTGGTGCTACTACTGCACACTGATTGATTGTAAGTTAACTCTGAAAATGATCCGTAGGAGTATTACGAAACGTTGGCAGAAGTATGATAATGACGCGGTTCTTAGAAAATCGTTTAATTAACGGTCGCTAAAGCCTGTGTATCAAAACAACCTACCTAACTACTTTATTTTTATTTAAATTAGATAAATTAAGATTCATTTTTGAGTATTTATGATGATTGGTAACGGATATACTGTCCAATATTTCACGATTTTCTTGTCTAAAGTAAGTAGACAACAGAACAATAATTCGCAGATGGATAAAGCTGTGGGCCAGAGTGCTTTAAGATAACAAGTACTAAGTACTTCAATTTACTAAAGTGCTTGAATTACTGAATATAATATTTGAAAAAGTAAACTACCTAGTACTGATAATGAAAGTATCAGCTATAATGTAAAACGTACTCATTGATTTACACTATTTCAACCCCTCAAAGTACTGCTAAATGTGCTTCAAACGCTCCGTAAAATATTTCAAGCACTTTGATATCTGCAATATCTTAAAAAGAAAGAAACACTAAAAACGTGATTCTAGTTATTTACAAGTAATCCAATTACTTGAAAAGTGCTTTAAAGCCTCAAGTCCCTTAACAAAGTATTTTAGATATGAAGTACTAATTACTTTTTTTTTTTTTAATAATTGAAGCACAGTTGCTCTATTTTTTTTAATATCATTTTTATTATTTTGTTTTATTTATTTTTTTACTAATTTACAATTCTATTTCTTTTATATTAATTAAAAAAAATTAAATAATTATAGACATTAACATTGTCGTTGGTAAGCAATGAATATTAGCGAATATTTTTTCCATTTAAGGATGCGATATAGTTTATCTGGGAGGGCAGATTATGAAGTGGAGATGTGTAGTTTTGTCTCTTACCTTATAAAACTGGTTGATTAACTATCATATCGTTATATAATAATTAGCTGAGTACTGTAGGACTGCGCAATGAAGCAGGCGTAGATTTTTTATGATAATGTTACATATATAGTTTTGTAGGAGCGATTAAACATCAAATGCCACTCCATTGTTTTCCACTGCGCATGCACAAAGTTTGGTGGGTATTCCTACCAACTTTAACTTAATTAATGTCTTATATTTAAGACTTTAATTGCAATCCATAATGTCTATACAGGTTGGTAAAAAAATAATGGTAACTAGAGCGCCCCATCAGTGTAAGGTAATGAAACAGGCCGAGCGGACCTTTATATAAGACGAACCTATAATTATAAATATTTTAAATTTAATTAAATTATAATATCGGGTAAAGAAAAATGTGTGTGGTGAATAGTAACCAAATGCTTGCAAATAAAGAGAATAAAAAATTAGTGAAACCTATCAAATCATTTTTTGATCAGTGTCGTTTTTCATAGAAAGCGTATTTAATAACCCTGTCCGGTACTGTTTTCCATCCTGCATATTAAATGTTACTAATTCACCTTTTTTGTTGTTACTTTTTTTTATTACTTATCATTTCAACTTATTTTTAAAATAACTTTTAAAAGAGCCAATTGCTGAATTTCGAATTAGAGTAAAATCTGCGTTGAGCCTTTTCACATGCTGATATTTATTCAGCGTGTGCTCATGCATAAACGGAATATAGTTTGCAATTTTACCATTTTATAGATATATCATAAAAATACTGCAGCATACACAAAACCATTGTCGAACATATGCATCAAGAGCAGTCTTTAATACCTGTACAAGATGATTCCATAACTGCAGAATTCTTAAAATAGACAACTATTGATAATTTATTGCCAAACATTTCATTTTAAAGTGAAGCAACCAATTATAATACGTGATTTATTTATTGCTTAGCTACTTTTGTTCCAATCGCTGATAGCCTAATAATATTTTAATTAACACTTCAAAGAAAAAGTTGCAAAAGAACGTTGCCATTTACTTTTAGATTACTCTGTATACATTCTAAGTGTTAACTGTGTAAGTGTGTCATCATGAACTTCTGTGTATCCGCCTCCTTTCTACTTTACAGCCTCCCCATCCATTCGCAATTACCCCAATTGTACTGAACCGATGGTTTTTATTGGGTCGTAGTCCACTGCTCCAGCATTCGTTTGTTTTTCTAGCATTTTCATTCTAGAAACCGCACACAACCTCAGATAACAATATTTACATGGTAGTGATGAAAACAAAATGGAATCCGTATAAAAATATGGAAAAAAGACGTAGCTCTATATTATTAATAATTATTATTACAGTATAGGGAAGAAAATATTAATGAAAAAAAAAATAGTATAAATCCACTCTGTCTCGTTAGTTCTTTTGCCAAGCAAAAGCTACATCTTGTTCATTTCTAACCTATTTATTTCACTTTATTTATTATTCGTATGGTTTATTCGCCGTTTTTTTTTTTATCTGACTGACACCTTTATTTTAAATAATAAGAATGTTTTTTGTGTTCGTCTGAGTTGTACTTAAAACCAAAGAAAGTATTTTTTTTGTACGTCGTTTGTAAGTTTTATATTTTTTTTTAATTTTTTTTATTACGATCCCAGTATTCCAATTAATAGTTTCAGAGTGGACGAAACCTTGTTTCTCTTTTGTTTTTAAATCTAGTATACCGGAGACACCAGACTTAGGTGCCAGACTTGCAATGTTAAATAATAATAAAAAATAAATAAATAAAAAAAAAACAATGTTGTACATGAACAATCGTATAAATGATAAGTATATTAATAAAAGCATATGCATACATGAAAAAAAGTATATATTTATTGTATAAGTCGTATGAATTTAAGCGGTTTTGATCCATTATTTTGCCCGAGTACAGAAGGTCTTTGTTTGGAAATTGCTTGGTTGATTTCTTGATGTTACGATTAATAATCAAAACATAAAGTGGAAATATATCTTTCGATTGTGATCTATTAAATAAATAAAATAAAAGATATAATACGGGAATTAAAACGTCAAGACAATATCACCAAATTATGGTATTTAAACTTTTTTTTTTCGAGGTTGCCGTATTTATGTTCGTACAGTGAAATCTATATTTAATTCATTTATAACTTGGAAGCTATAAACACAAATAAAAACTGGCTAGAAGCAGTAAAAAAAAAGAAATGTGATTTTTAAGTATTTTCCAAAACACCCGTGACGTCATAATATTTATCTGCACGATTCTGAAATACTGTGCTGTGTCACTAGGCCGTCAGATTGGATTAAAACATCAAATAAAATATTCATGTTGTTGCCATTTGGAGGAAGAAGTAAAGAAAAACGCAGTTGAGCTAACAAGCTATGCTGCATTCATTACATATAAGATCGCTTTATTAATGTAACGATCTCTCATAGAACTAAAATGAAAATTAAACTTTGTTAAGTGCGTTACCTTCTATCTGTTAACAGCTAAACTGATATATCTATTTACGTTTTTGCTTTAAGATCTCTACTTTAAAACTTTTTTTATGAATTTCATCAAATTGAATGAACCTACGTTTGATAAATTAGACCTACCAGAAATTCCTTCTTACAACAATAGATTAATACTACGATTGAAGTAAATTTAGATATATATAACTCAAATTGATCTGAACATGAGGCGAATACGATGTAAATAAATATCGTGACGTCATAACATGTACAATAGCGTATTATCTGATATATCCGAAGGTGGCCATTTTTAATAGTATTTGATTTCAGGAATATATTTTTCATGCGCGTGTACTGTACACGCCACGAGAGATGGGAAGCGAAGGTTTTCGCATAAACTTTCAAGAGATTATAGGCGGCGCAGACTAATATACAATTAATGAGAAATTTCTAAAAATGTTTCCATCTTAAAATCTACATTTTTTTTTGTTTTTAACGGTAGCCCAGATCAACTCTTGTTGATCAATCTCTTGTTGAAATTTGCTACAATTTTTTGCAATCACGCCGGTTTTTACATCGCATTTGCGCTGTTATTAGACCGAGTCCTTTAGAACTATCCTTAAAAAGGATCTTTTGTACATTCATCACTCCACATCTTGGAAGATATAGGTATGAGTTCTTCTTGCATCTTCTGGCGTAAAACCGCCTCTTCTTATTAGAACTTTTAAATATTTTTTTAATCGAAATTTTTTTCTTTTACATTTCTTTCTATTGCGCACACCGACACACCAGTTGCTTCAAACTGATTGTTTTATCTCACTTTCTGTTATTGAACTGCTTTCATGTTTACAAAAAAAAATAATGGTATGCGTTAAAAGCCACTTCTCGCTTTTAAGCGTGCATCACCTTTTGATCCCCTAACAAGGACATTTTGAGCCACCACCAATAAGTACACTGAAAGTAAAAGGATTGTGTACGTTTCCTAAAGCAGCGACTGCGGCGCATCCCCACCGCTAGTCATCTTTCGTGGTGTTTGATGCTGAAATATTTAAGAATTTGGCTTGCTTAACACTGTAAATAAAAAAAAAAAAAACAGTGATCTTGGGATTTTCTCCGAATCTTTGGGTCTGATATTGAAATAACGGAGATTTTATCTTGCTGTGGAATCATTTTCCGGTTTCCAACGTATAATTATCGTCTAGAACAGTTTTCAAGATATACGGGTCCTGATTATTTATTATTATATTATTATACAGATAGCTGGGCATAGAATATCTATATAACTTGAGAACTATGGAACCGGAGAATGTTTCAGCGTCAAAAAAGATGCTGCTTTAAAAGAAAATAACTTATGTTACTTACAATATGTGATTAAAAATATCTTCTGGAGGCCAGAAACTGGAGTCCTTGAACCAGTTCAAATTTTATTTAATATATAGTAATAAATGTTATCTTCCTTAGGTTTAATTTCTTTATTAAAAGGAAACTAAATAAACATTTTTGTGTAATAGGCTAAAGAACAAATGAATGCTTCTCATCTTCAAATACTTATTGCAACAAACCATGTACAGCCACAAAATGCTCTTCATTAAAATATAAATATTTTAAGCTAACATCCAGTATTAAAAACAGAGCCTAATTTTCAATTATAACCAACAGGCAAAATTGTATTTGTACAATCAGAATAAAATAAAAATTATTTTATGGCAATTGCTGCTAAAATTTTATTGTATCGAGATGATTGATTTATCAAGTAGATATTGTCCGAATAACAAAACAATTTACAAACAAAACCTTCTGTACCATTATACTCAGAACTAGAATCAAGGGAAACCGACAAATATTAGAATCATAAAATTGATATTACTCCCAATTCTGCTTGTTCGTTACGGCAAAAGGGACTTGGGAGACATTCTGTAGTAAGATACAGATGAAAAAGGGTCAAAAATAAATTAAATAATAAATAAATAAAGAAAAAAAGTGGTGAACATCATCTGTTAGTTCGTAGTCGTATTAAGGTATAACCTTCATTTGTCCTTAGTTGAGTAATGCCGTAATGATGATGTTTTATGCATTATTCTTTTGTCTCTTATATTCTACGGTTGTTTTTTAATTTTTTTTTTTTTTGTATAAATTTGGATGTTTTATGAGGGGTGTTCAAATTTGAATTCTGTTTTGATAAAAATCTTTTCTTTAAAAAAGTTCCGTTTCTCCTACAACTTTTCTCTCAGAATTGCACGATGCATCTTAGTTTTTTATTCTTACCTCCGGCTTACACTAGTTAAGTTAATCTCGAATTAAATTTTAATTCGTGATTAACTAATTAGAATTAAAATAACACTTGGAGCGATCGCCATCATAAAAATATGTCAGCTTGTGTTGACAGCTATATTTAAATGAATATCTGTTCTATTTCTTGTTAAATTTGTACAAACGACGGTTATTTCCCAGGTATTTGGTTTTAATCACGAATTAATTTAATTGATGATTAATCGTGTTTAGTGAGGTCACAAAATTAAATTAATCGGAGATTATCGTGCTAATTCGTGATTAAACATTTCACGTTCTGTAAATCGGGGGTTGGATTTCAAAACTTAATGGAGTAATAAAATCATACTTTTTTTTTTTGCAGAAGATCAAAATGGTACAAGCATAAAAACAATTGAATTTGTTATTTGTGAAATATTTAATAAAAATATTTTTTGTTGTGGAAATTACAAGATGTTACGTTAAAAATTTTATTGTAAATATTTCGGAAATACAATTTTCGTAACTGCAATAATAACGAAGTGAGTGGTAGTGAGAAGTTAACTTTGGACGCAGTGTATGTCTTTCTTTTTAATTATTTCTATTTCTAATTAGCCGTTCCTTTTTAAATCAATTGTTTTTATTCACGTTTTTTTTTTTTTTTTAGATGATTCAAACACTTCAAAAGGTGATTAGAATCAAGTGAATTACAAAGATCTCAGATGAGTCTCGCTTTTAATCAAAGGAAAAGATATCTCTGGAAACAAATTTGAATTCCCCTTTAAATTTTTAATTATGGTCTTCTCTATTTCTCTCTTAAAATTAGTTTTATTAACTTATCTGTAAGTTAAGAGTCTGTTAATACTATATTGTATTGTGGTCTTTCTTTTCATCGTTTACTTTTTTTTTTTTTTAAAATTTTTTCAAAGAAAAATACAAGAGCCAGTATATATTCTTTTAGATAAAAAAAAAAGTATATAATATTACAAAATGAACAATATTTATCCAGTTTTTAATATAATTTCCGATTACGATTGTTCTTTTATTTTTCATCATGAAGAAGCAGCTATCTCTCTTAATTATCACGTTCCTTTATTATTGTGTTCTTTTTATATCTTTTTTTTTATTCTTTATTTATTATTATTAATTATTTTGTGTAGAATTATAATGATAATGATCACATGATACGTTTGACTGTCGTTTTACTTAAGATATCTGTTTTAGATCTGTTTTTTTAATGTCAGTTTTTTTTTCGCCTTTTTTTTGTTTTAGGATTTCTTTTACAATGTAACTGTAAAATATATATTATTATGTGTAAAGTGCCATTCTATAATATATTTTTCTAGTACATAGAACGCTTACGTCTCGTGACTTAGACATTGTATACAGTATTCAGTCGTAAATATACAAATATTATATATAAAACCAATTAATTTCTTTTTTTTATTTATTGCCCTTCAAAGTATCTGTACAGCTAGCCAATAACAAAAGAAAATTATAATGTGGATCTTTCAGTTTATTTAAATTCTAAAATTGAACACCCCGTAGTGGTTTTTTTAAATTCGGAAGAACATTGGTTTTGCGTGCAGTATGCGATCTTGCGATGTCCTGTTGAAATGACGGTCGCTTATGCAACTTTCTTTATCTTTATAAAAGGCTTACTGCAGTTGACCAGATAAAAGATTAGAATAGTATTATATGTTAATGGGTGAACCTCTCGCTGGATAATCCATAAAAATAATTCCCGCGCATTCATAGAATAAAGTAATCATTACCTTCTTTCTTCGCGTTTACACCATTCTCGCGGCACTAAGTATTGATCTCGGGGTTGTAGAACGGTATCCATGTTAGCTATTATCCGTTGCCAAAATTAGTCGTAACAGGTCTTGAAATTAGCAGCAAGTGTCGCTCTCCTTGAGTTTCTGTTCAGGTCCCAACAGTCTTGGTATACTCAGACACCTGAAACCACTCATGTAAGAGCTCATCAGTAGCAGTCGATGAAACGATGATAAATGGGAAAGCGCGGGCAACTATTCCATATTCTCTTCCATTTCCGTTGTATAGTACAATGTACACAATATGCAAGGAAAATACACGAGGGAATCGAACCATGTCGTCGATGTTGTGAACCTGTCGTGCTCTTATTAATTCTACGAATAGTTATTCTCCTGCGGTTTTTCTGCAGATTCTTCATGGTAGTAAAGACTTCCGTCCGCCAGCACGCACGTACCGCTGTACTGTAATCCCGTAAAAAGTGGACATGCCGTTTCAAATGTTGACAGCAGTTTCATAATTTATTTGAAGGTGAATCTAGATTTATAGATTGATATAATTAAAGACGTGCTCACACATAATAAATCTTTACCGGAATTTAAGGACAACCTGCTCAAAGAAAACTATGGAGAATTATTTACGTATATATTATCAACCTGTCGGAACCTATCTCACATCTTGCTCGCCGGGGTCTAGGCCGTGCAAGGCGACAACTATCGGCTCGTTAGAGCCTAGACCGCCTAAGTGCGACAATTATCGGCACCTCGGGGCCTAGGCCGTCAGGCACTGGCAACTATCGACTAGCGACGGAAACGGAACCGATTGTAAGGTGCAATCGCTGCGTCTGTGATTTAAGCCTATACAACGGGGATGGCCTTGCCCAAATCGTGCTTGCCGAGATGTTCGTTAGCCAGAAACCTGGGATTGAGTCAAATCACGACAGCCAACTACAAACAGGGAGCTCCAGGGATTAGAATGAATCTGAAGGATTCACCAATCAGCTAGGGTACGGTCGGCGCAGCAAAACGCCACCTCTTTCCCTATGTATATTTTCCCTCGCCACGCCCGTTACTCTGTGGCCAATCAGAAATTGGATGGTGATGTTGCAGGGCTTTATGGGTAAACGTTTACCCGCTGGAGACAGACAAAGGATAAAAAATCCTAGGATGGTAATGAAACGCCAGAAATTGTGATAAATATGGAATATGGGAAGGAGAATTTAGTCCGGTACTGTTTTTGTCTCATTGACGAAGTTATAAAACAAAGCTGGAACCAAACAGTCTATAAGTTAAAATGCAAGCGTCTGTATTCGCGGACGATGTGTTGATATACTCAAAGAATACCAATAAGAAGAAAATACCTCCCATAAGGAAAAGAAAATAAACGTCAGATTTGGAGAAGAAACACTGGAACAAGTAAACGAATTTAAGTATCGATTAGGAGGAGGAAGAGGACAAGATAACGAAGTACAGTCAAAAGAATAAAAAAAAGAGATCTCGAAAGAAACAAAAGTAACTGTATGTAATACAATATACATATCAATATTCGCAGGGGCCGAGAAGTAGGTACTGAATGGAAAATACCTAAAGGAGATAATAGTGATCAGGAGTAGATGGAAAAAAAAAGAAAAGGAAAAGATGAAGTGGACAGGACATTTAATAGGAAAGAACAATACTAGACAAATGAAGAAGTACGAGAAGCTAGAAATAAGTAAAAATGGGAAAGGACCACCTAGAACAACAGCCTAGCGGAAATACTTAAATGTAGAAAAAAATCATGAGAACCAGCCAAAAACCAAAACAAAACGGTGTAACTTTGTTGAAGAGAACCTTGGCACCTTCGGGTAAAAGAGGATGATGGTGATGAAAATATGCCCAAGCCCGAGAAAGTATTGAAGATAAAACCATTATAAAAGCCAAACACTGCTTAAAAACAAATTTCCAGAAATCTACTCTTCAGAATATTAAAGGTTGACATCATTTGAAGATCGATATATACAGGTGTTTTATTAAAAAAATAAATAAACTTGTATTGCGTATTATGGAAACATTTTATTTGAGGGACTTTTCCCTAAATTACCCAGGAAACTTTCCACCCACTAAGCACTATGTTGACACGGTGCGCTGTATAGATGTTCTAAAACAGGAAGCTATTCCATTAATACTAAGAAATTACTACGAAACAAATGAATATTCTCTTCAAAAGGAGTTCTTATTCACCGAGTAACACCATTTGTTAGGATACCTGCTCTAAGTTTGGAGCAATAAAACACATCAAAATGTACTAATATAGCATTTTTGTAAGTATATTATTTTTCATGCAGTAAATATTACATGCAGAAGATAAAAAAAATTACTCGTAACAATAAATAAATTAACTATCTAATAAGTACAAAAACAATTACCAATCTCGTATCAACAATCAACTTGTTCACTATAATTACTATTATGGATTTATAGTTGTTGACAAACACGTAATATACACATATAATAAAAAAATTGTACAAAAATAAATTATCACTATTTCTATTTCATAAAAGCATTCCTTAGATGTCGGATGTGTGATATATTTTAATTATTCCAACCAGGAAAGAGGTGGTTCAACAAATGTTGACAGTATTCGTTTTCATCCTATACAAGAATAAGAAAATCCACTTTTCAATCTTGAATAAACATTAAAAGTTATTCAAAAACTTACATAATACTCTTCTTTATCCTTTGAGAATTCATGAATCTCCTTTAATGTGCTCTTCAAATCGTGTATTGGATTTTTGCAAACATCGGCTGCAACCGGACTGTCCTCAATCATTATTTTCATCAAAGACATGATATGCTCATGGCTAGGTAAGTGTTCTTCACTTAAAATAGCGATTAGCACCGGTATGAACCCTAAGTTCATTAATTTCTCTGAAATTTTCGTTATTACGTATTAAGCGTTATATAATAATAAATGAATAATATTTTTAACTTACCGATAATATCTCTTCGCATGACACATATAGCTTCCAAGAAGAAAGCCGATTTGGTTCGTAACTTATCGTTGAACTTCTTGATCGTTTTCAACATGATTTCAAGACCTTGAAGTTCAAGAAACTTGGAACATCCGTCCCTATTTTCTCTGACGATGCCTGCAAGTAGAAATGAAATTAAATAAACGGGCATTTTATAAGATAAATCGGAGGAAATAATTTAAATAAAGATAGAAAACTTACAACTTAACGCATATAAAGCCTTAACGCATACATCGTCATCTTCGTCCTTCTCCAATATTTCTAAAATGATCGGCAAGAAATCATTTTCGATAGCAATCATCTGACAAAATGGATTATTTTGGCACAGTTCGGCTAGGAGATCGCAGGCGCCTATCTTAATTTTTGGATGCGGGCTACTGAGACATGGATTGAAAATTGTAAATCCTCCAATTTTATAGAAATCTACAAGTAAATCATTTGTTTCTTAACGATATTTTCAAATTAAAAAACGATAACATACCATTTGCCACATCAATGCTACCAACATGTTCCAAGATGGTATAGAAAGCTTCGGTATACTGATTAACGGAAGTGGTAGCAGTAACGCTACTAACATCATCAAATACCTTAATTTGTTTGACAAGAACTTCAATGATATCGATGGTCATCGATTTTAAAGCATCCTCCAAGAATTTTCGTCTCTAAAAGGGATGAATTGTATTAAAGACCTCGTAAGATTTATACTCTAATCAAGCGCTTACTTCATCATCTAGAGCTACGAAATTTGATGGTCCAGCTGCATCCTCTGCTTGTGTGGCTTCCATGACAAATCTAAGAAGTCCCTGGAGGTTCCTGGCTGGTCTTGGTTGCGGTACGACATCCTGTTGATCGTTGGACGCACCGTTGTCGAAAACATGTTGGTTGTGCGGTAATTGTGCTGGACATATCGCCACTTGCGTATCAGTTAGATCATCTCTCAATAACCCAGGCATTATGAATCTGGATTTGATATTCACGAGCACCACAGTTGTCTGGATTTATATATTTTTTGCCGGAAAGAATTCCAATAGAACTCTTATAGGTAGCGATTAAACGAGTAATTTTAAAATCGAGTGTCAAAATTAAGACGCAATTTCTTTTATATAGGTTATGTTATTGTTCTAGAAGCTTCCTCACGCGAGTTCGAGCACCATCTAGAAGATCTAGAATGAAAAATTTGTCTCGAAGCTGCAGAATACGTCACATATTTATTCATAGATGGCGCAACTGGTATTTGAAGTTGTTCGTTTAAAATTGGATAAAATTAAGAAATATTGAATAATATATATTAAAGCGCTTTAAATCTTGCATTTTTTTAATACACATTGCTTTAATGCGATCTATTTCCTTAAACAAAAAACTTTTTAAACAAATTATTTATTTATTATTTTTATTTATTTATAACTATTTATTTCTTAACCCTGCTGTTCTCCTTGGATCTATTTGACCCGAAATTGAAATCATGCTTTAGTTACTTTTTTATTTTTTATTTTTTTTCACTCAATATTTTATGACTTTGTGTCTTGCTAGTTATAGATTTTATAGTTTTGTATATTTTTCCTAATTGCAAGAAATAAACTGCCATATATTATAACATTTGTTGTGTTATTGTTCTAGTTTGTTAATTTTTAGATGTATAAATCATTGTAGTAGTAAATAAAATGAATAATGCATAAAACTTGCTGTTACTTTGGTCTGATTTCGTATTTCAGAGGATCGGGTCACTGTGACCCGAAGGGGTACAAGTGTGTAGTATGGTCGAGGAGAACAGCAGGGTTAATTCACTTAAAAGAAATTATTTAATTATTTAATAATAATATTTCCTACATTATTAACTGAAGTATTACCTGTGTTAGCGACCACCTGTCTAAAGCGACCACCTGTCTAAAGCGGCCGCCTGTCTAAAGCGACCACCTGAAGTAATGGAGTTCAAAGTTCCCCGAATCGACTATAAGGACCTCGACCAAACAAACCCAAATCTATTTAACCCAAAAAATGAAAATTTTCGAGAGGATTGGGAGCGGATCAAGTTGTCTACAGTCGTTTTTGCAGAACCACAAATAAACCAATTCCAATATCTGGGGCGCTACTTAAACAAAGAGCACTGGAGACAGGAAGCAGTTTAAAGATGAAAAATTTCGCAGCATCTAATGGATGGTTGGAAAGTTTCTGCTGGTGACACAATATTAAATCAATCTGTGGTGAATCCGCAGAGGTTAATTTGGATGATACAGAGGATTGGAAAACCAAGATATCGTTGATTTTAAGAAATTATTCTCGTCAAGGTGTCTCTAATGCCGACGAAATCGGTTCCTATTACCGCGCCATGCCAAATAAGATATTTGCCTTTAAAAAAATGAGAATTGTGCAGGAAGAAGGTAGCAAAACAACGTTTGACTGTATTCAAATATGGAAAGAGAAAAAGAAGCTCCATTAATAATTGGAAAAAGTAAAAACTCTCGCTGTGGACAAATTACGTTTCTAACAAAAAGGCATGGACGACAATGAAAATTATGACAAAGTGGTTGCATAAATTCGACAATAAAATGAAAAGCAAAATAGAAAAGTGGTTCCTCTCTTGGATAACGCCAAGTCACGCTCTAAAGTTCCATTAGAAAATGTTAAACTAGTCTTCATGCCGGCAAATACCACATCGCATTGTCAGCCCTTGGATCAAGGAATAATTCGGAATTTCAAATTGATTTACCGAAATTTTTTGATTAAAACGCCTTTATTGACAGTGAATGTGGTTTTGGAAATTTCGAAAAAAAAACACAAATTTAGCAAAATTTTGTTGCTTGGAAAAAGGTATCTCCTGCTACAGTTAAGAAATGTTTTTCCAACGCCGGACGCTCTGATGTCGACATTAACAATGTTTGATGAAGAAGACGAAATACCCCTTGCCCAACTCTTTCCTACAGTTCGCAACGCTATTGTGGATTTAGATGAATATGCTTCTGTTGACAGTCATGCGCCTGCAGAGAGCCCTAACTTCAGTATAACTCTGATAATAGTGATGTGGACGAATGTGAAACTCCAGGTCTACTTTATCCAGTATGAGCGAAGTGTGTGCAAAATTAAGAGACATACAGGATTGGACGACAACAATGGTGGATGTTTCTCGAATTTTATTTACATGTGAAGCTATAGTTTTTTAATCGAAGCTAAAAAATTTAAAGCAAACAAAAATTGAACCATACTCAGCGCCACCCCCACATCTCTCCTTGGCATTTTACATTGTCCACCTATCGAGTATAAGGGTCTATCTAGTGATATAAAGCGCGATTCCTATTAGAAAATTTCTTTTTTTTTAGCCAAATATCTTTGGGACGTAGAAATAAGGAAATTATTATTATTTTTTGACACAAAAGTCTTGTAACTTAAAAAAGGACCGGTCCAAGGGCTGAAGAAAACGCGTTGTGTGATTAGGCAGACATAAAAAGTGTGTCATGTTGGAGGGCCGTTTCTACAATTCCTGGAGAATTGACATGCGAGTCATGGCCATCCAGTAGTAATAAGCATGGGCCCGCTGATTTTCTTCAAATAAAGTGATTTTTTAGCCAGTTGAGGAACATCTCTTCGCTAATGTATGTCGATTTTCGTCTCGTTTCTAAAAATGCACCAGATGGCAAATTGTCCAACCAAGCTTGCTGCTTGTTGACACCTTTGAAAATTATATACGACGGTAAAAACGTTTCTTCTGCATTGCAACATGCGACTACGGTGATAGTTTCTCATCTCTCCGATGATTGCTTTGACTGCCCTGCCTTGCTGCCTTTTCTCAGCAATAACTTTATTTGGAGTGTTGTTCAACTGTAGGCTGGATTCATCTACGTTGTAGATATTGGAAGGTCTGCTGAACAAATTATATACTACTAAAGTGGTTTTAAGAATTGCAAGATAGGCAGACACTTCTTCTTTGTTCATTTCTTCCGTTTTGAGCTTTTCGGACAGCAGGAGATTTGTTGCGAGCCAAAGAGCTTTGAGCCAGTTAATGCCCGCCAAGCGTTTTATTTTATTGAATTTCAAATTCGGAGTATTCATTTTTTGTGCTAAATTCCATTCGTCGTAAAGCAAGAATAATTGAGGAATATCTCTGCGTTACTGTATGTCGATTTTCGTCTTATTTCTAAAAATGCACCAGATGGCAAATTGCCCAACCAAACTTGCTGCTTGTTGATACCTTTGAAAATTATATACGACGGTAAAAACGTTTCTTCTGCATTGCAACATGCGACTACGGTGATAGTTTCTCCTCTCTCCGATGATTGCCTTGAAGGCACTGCCTTGCTGCCTTTTCTCAGCAATAACTTTATTTGGAGTGTAGTTCAACTGTAGGCTGGATTCATCTACGTTGTAGATATTGGAAGGTGTGCTGAACAAATTATATTCTGCTAAAGTGGTTTTAAGAATTGCAAAATAGGCAGACACTTCTTCTTTGTTCATTTCTTCCGTTTTGACCTTTTCGGACAGCAGGAGATTTGTTGCGAGCCAAAGAGCTTTGAGCCAGTCAATGCCCGCCAAGCGTTTTATTTTATTGAATTTCAAATTCGGAGTATTCATTTTTTGTGCTAAATTCCATTCGTCGTAAGGCAAGATTAATTGAGGAATATCCAACTTTTTACATAAATTAATTTAAATACAAGAAATTTTATAGCACATAGCACGGACAGCTATTGCATTTAAACATAAAGATAATATCGCACGCAATGCAACTAATTACCTATTACAAACTATATTAATTAATTTCTAAGAAGGATAAACCATTAGCATAATAACATGTATGGAACAAATTAAATTGAAAACGCTACCTATAATTGCCTCTAGAGCTTTACATTCAATTTTTTTCAATCAGGAACTTGCATCTGTACCGCATGTTCAATGCGAATATTATTGAAATTAATGTTATTTGTAATCATGTACCTACCATAAATTATGCAGAAATTTCATTGCTTGCATATGTTTTCTAATCTAATGCGAAATTAACAAACCACAACCGTGGTTAGTTAATTTCAATTTAATTCAGATGCAATCAACATTAAATTCAATAGTCATTTATCAAACTTAAATCCAAAGCTTCGTTAAGATGGACTAAGTGCCCATTTAGCCGTAGTAAATGTTAAACATTTAAAACTGACGTCACTCGAAGAATGGAATCGCCGTTCGTTCGCGTGTATAAGTAAGAAATAACAGTGCACAAAGTCATTTAAAAGAGTCGGCCGCGTAGTTTCAAAGAAATCAATTTAGTGGCATAAGTCAACAATTCATCGAACGACTTCATGCTGCCTTTGGTGATGAAGCACCAGTCAAACCCACAATTTATTAGTGGTTTGCAGAATATTAAGTGTGGACAGTGACGGATTTCGTGAAGATCGTCCATCAACTGCTTTTGTTCCGGCAAACATGCGAAAAATGATTGAAGCGGATCAACACATGACATATCCAGAGATAAAGGCATCCTTGGCCATTGGTAAATGTCAAGTACAAACCATTTTACATGAGCATTTAGTAGTGAAGAAACCAGTCGTTGGATTCCACATAATCCAACCAAAGCACAAAAAATGGCTCGTGTGAGTTGGTGCAAAAAAATGCTTCAAAAATTCGAGCGTAGTGCTTCTGCTAATCACAACTGAAGACGAAATCTGGATATATTCATACGAAGCAGAAACAAAACAACAATCCGCTGTTTGTCAACACCAAACAACAAAAATTATTTATTCGCGAAGCGCTTCAAAAAAATGATTGCTTTTTTCTTCCATAAAACTGGGCCTTTTGCTACCGCTGTTCTTGAAGATCGAAAAACAGTAAACGTTGATTCGTATTCAACAATTTGTTCGCCTCAAGTCTTCGATGAAATCAGAAAGAACAGCAAACATCGGCGCATCATGCTTCACCACGATAACGCTAGCTCCCACACAGCACATCGAACAGTCGATTATTTAAAGGAGAATAATATTGAATTAATGCCTCATTGTCCGTATTCGCCTTCTTCCTCTTCCCTTTTATCAAAAACAAATTGCGCGGTTTTCGACACCGGAAGAGGCTGTTGAAGCATTTAAAAGGCATGTTTACGAGATACGAACTTCAGATTGTTGGTTTCTTCGACTCTGAGAAGTGCTTGTAACTTACAGGCGAATATTTTGGGAAACAATAAAGTGTTTTTTTTTTCTTTTTTCGTAAATTTGTGGGGTTCCCTTCGTATCCAACTGTCTTAAGTTAAATGATTTTTTGTAGTAAAAACTGTTTCTTACAACGAATATAGAAATAAATTAAAACTTGACGAGGATGAAATTAGGGCCAATCCTCGTTCTCAGCATGAATCTCATTGAACATGTCTGGGACGAGTTGAGGCGACGCATTCAAAGTCATATGCCAGCTCTAAGCATTGCCCAGGAGCCGAGAGAGTTGCCGCTGGAGGAGAACCATTAACTTAATTGAAAGTATGCCTCGTCGAAAAAGACAAAATTATAAATTTCAGAATAAATTATAAAAACATGCTTATGACATGAACATGATTTACGTAAGCTTTCATCGGATATTTCCAAAATTACATCACCTCAATTTTTTTCTCGCCAAGGAATTTTCTATTTTTTTTGTGTGTACTTTCAATTTTTTCCATAGTTAAATTTTGGTTTCCTTGATCGGTGAAGTAAATGTGTAAATCCGCAAGATTAAACGACTTTTACTTTTTACTTCTTGTATTGATTACAAAAATATTACCGCGCAATCTTATCTCATCTCCTTTTAGCGCGCGTAACAGTTCCCTAACGTAATCTTATTTCGTTAATATCCGTTTCGTACGAGACCTAAGCCTTTCGCTACATAGAGATTTCTAACAGGCACATTATGAAATGTTTCAAGCAACGGCAACAAATAAAGAAATTTGTGTTTCAAGTTTCGTTTTTACTTTCCGGTGTCAACGACTTCCTAGCTCGTCTGTTGGAGGTGTTACCATCTAGGTCTAGGAGAACGGCACTTGCTATACAGGATTGCTGTTGCACAGCAGGCCGTTAGAAGCCGTGCGAAAGATCTCTCTTCGTGTTCCGTGACCCCAGCACGCGTACACACAACGAATCTTATCGCTTTCCCTTTGTCAATGAACTTTAGATGCGCAAAATTACTTTCATTTTCAACGATGTATGCATATAGCTCGGCTGATGTCGCTTTCTCCGATAGAACCGCCCAGCAAAGAGATCGGAATTAGAATCTAGCAGGTGTATTTGTTTGAAATACACAAAAGAAGATTATTACCCCGAAAATTAGAAAAAGAAAGTTTGAATTAAGGCTTTATAAGTGAAGAGTTTACCCCGGAGTATGTTTCTTTTTACATGCATATAATTTGTCGAAATATTTGCAAAGAACCTTTACAATTGCGATCGGGGACCGGCTAATAAGATTGTTACAATTAGGCGATTGACTACCGCCTTGCATAAATGTACACTGATGAGCCGTACGACGGCGAAATGTGCATCTGTACATGGTGGTTAGGTGGCAGATTGACTTCATGATTGCTCTCTAAGCTTTAAGCTCTATGCTAAATCCTGTATTTTTGTAAATAATGGCTTTCTAAAATGGGATAATTCTATAATCTGCAATAGGCGCTTTCATTGAGTCGACAAAGAAATGAAGAATATGGCTATGGTTATGGCCGATGAGAGCACGAGAAAGAATCTACAGCATTTAGACTATGACAGGTTCATTATACATCCTCTCTATGAGAGGCAGTTCACTAGACCGTGAACCAATCCACTTACTTGGCATAGGTTAGAACGTTGCCAAGAGTAATCGACCTAATGGCGGCAAGGCGTAGCCCCTGGTCACCCAGCATAGTGACCTTAGTGCTGAAGAAGTGTTCCAGTATTTCGTCTTCAGCTTGGCAGCCTCTACATTATAGGTCTTCAACTAATCGCGTCTTGTGCAGGTATCTTTTTAATCAGTAATGTCCAGTCAGGCGAAGGTCTGTTCTGGCCAGTCTCAAGTACGAGGGAAAGTCGGCAAGTAGGTCACAAAAAGCTATTACAAAAATAGTTAGCCAAAAACAAGTTTTATTTTTCAACAAAGTCCCCATCTACATTAATACACTTATCCCATCGCTTTATCAATGCCCCAATGCCTGCTACATAAAAGTGTTTGAGCTGCCGTTTGAACCACGTGCGCACCTCTTGTTGAACATCGTTACCACCCTCGAAATGTTTGCCATCAAGATGCTTTTTGAGTAGGTCAAAGAGATGATGGTCGCTTGAGGCTTACTTGAGGCTGTAAGGCATATGTTCAAGAAGTTCCCATCCTAATTCTTCAATTCTCGCCTGGGGCAAGTGAGGCATTATCGTCATGCGCCAATATTTCTCTCGTTAGTAGGCTTGGACGTTTTCGTCGAATTGCATCCCGAAGCAACAACAAAACTCTACAGTATGATTCACCAGTCACGTTCCCATTTCTATTGTGGAAATGGGCTGGGTGAAGAAGGATGTTTCCATTGCATTGAAACACGCTTTGTTTCGGGTTGGTAGTGGTGCACCCATGACTTATCACCAGTAACAATCCTGTTAAGCATGTCCTCCCCTTCCTCTGCGTACCGAAAGAGGTGTTGCAAGGACAAGCCTATTCGATTTTTTCTGTGTTCCTCGGTCAGTTGTCACCGTGAGCAAACTTTTCGGAAATTCAAACGATCGTGCATCAGTTCGTAGGCTAAACTATGAGAACACCCTACTGCAGTTGCTGTGCTGTCCATTGTTACCCGCCTGTCAGTTCCAATCATCTGTTCCACCCGTCGAGTGCTGCATCGGGGTGACCACTTCGCTGATCGTCAACAACTTTCGAGCACCCTTCAGCTTTCCCACATCAGTTTGTGACTTATTTAATGAATTTCCTTCGTATCTTAGTTCTGTTGGCTTGTTTGCATATGTCAATAGGAAAGTTCACCCTTGAACCTTTCCTGGCCGCTTCTTCATTGCCAGGATTTCCAGTGCGGTCCATCAGCCATGTTATGTTGATATTTTTTGTTTTAGAGACTAAGAAAGAACTCCGCGACGATTCGACTTTACTGGTCTATACACAATCTTAAGATTATTTAAGCACTAAGCTGCAAGCGCCACCCTCCTTGAAGGCGGTGATTTCCATCAGAATTCAGAGCTCCTCAGGAATACTTTCGCTCCAGTTTTTCTATTGGTTTTTGACCCGAAAATTAACAATAACACCGCTAACTGACCCATAAGGCTAGTGAAGAAGCAGAATATTGCACCGCTTTCAGAACTGTTTCTAAAATCGCAGAAATTCTTTCTTCTCCCAAGAATAAATTCAGTTAAAGTTCTACTCGTTGAATCTATAGTATTAGTCTTCGCATTATTTAAACCATTATTAACCTAGATTAGGTTATCTTCTTGCCAATACCTGGAAAATTATAACCAGAAATGTGAAAAGGTCTCCTATTGGACTTCTTTCTTGGGATAATAGCTTCAGCTCCATTAAACTGAATAGTGAAGACGATCTGGATTTTAAAATAAAATTTCCTGCTACATATTCAAAGGATTCCACCTGTTGTCAATTTATCCACTTTTAGGCTAACTATTTGCAAATAAGTTGATACGTATTGAATCCTTCATTGTAAATAAATGTCATGTTCACAAATCTATATCATAATTTGCAAACATTACTTGCCTCGAAAATGTTTTCATAAAAAATTTTCGCCTCTTGAAATCAGAAACATCCAGATATTGAATTACTCGTGTGGTTTTCTTGGGAAATTGTTTTATTTATAACCTTAGTAACGATGTTTTAACTATTATATTTGGATAGTGAAAGGAGGATTCTTCCTATTAATTATTGCTTGAAAATCTTAAGATTCCACGTAAATTCCTTTAATGTTATATCATCGGTATTATACGGATACATTAATAAAAGATTAGAAAATTTTTCGTAAAATAAAACATTATTTTTGGATATACTTTAAAATAGACCTACAACATTTGAATTTTTTTCCAATTTTTGACTTGGAAACTTTTGCTTATTACACTTAGAAATCGATTTCTTATAGATGGAAACGTCATCATAGTTACACCGTTTAATCGCTCAATTTCTATGCTTATTGATTTTATTACTTCTTTGTAATTCCGACCTTGGCAGAAACGAGGAACGCGGCGAATTAATTCGTTTATCTGACGTCTTTTCGGATCTTAGAACGCGTCCGATAACATGAGTAGGAGTACGGCTGGCTACGTGATGGGCGTTTAAAAATAAAGGACTCTGTGTCAAGGTAGACGATGCAAATGCTGTTGAATAGTAATTAGACATCGAGAAATGTTTTTTTTCCTGCGGCGTCTTTTAGAACAAGTATATCGTATTTTTAAAGGTAAACGAACATGTGCAGGTTTTGAAATATTGAGTTAACTTTGATTAAATAAATTAATTTATTAAAGAAACATACCTAAAAGAAAAATTTTTGCAATTAGAAATTGAATAATTATTTCCAATCGATAGACTATTTGAGCGTGCCCTTAAATATAAAAATTTTAAATACAGTAAAACTTAAACGGAACTTATTCTCTTCAAATCAGATACACGAATTATTATTTATAATAATAATAATAATAATTAATGTCCATATCGTGTAAACATTTTAAATTTACAGAAAAAGAACAAAAAAGAAAAAAATACAAATGAGTTACGTAACCTCAGGGCGGGCCCCAGTTATATCAAATGCACACCGCTTTAACCCAACTCAGAATTAAAAAATAAAAATGGGAAATAGAAGTTTATGCCTACATAAATGTTAATTCTACCAAAAAAAAAAAAAAAAAACTGTGCGTATCCCAAATGAATAATAAAATAAAAAGGCGGTTTCCCAAGTACAAGTTGTTAAAATAATGTGAAATGAAGAAAAACAAATAATTTAAAAATTGTTTAAATAAAATATCAAGTGGTAATTTTATATACTTTTCAATAGTGTAAAAATATATAGGGTGTTCCATATAAAAAAACACAAGTCTTGATAATATCTCAAAAAATAGGAGTTAAAAAGAAGAAGACATTAGAGCATAGGATTCTGCGTCAAAAAGCGCCCAAATATAGTTTTTATATAAATCAAGCATTTTCGCAAATAAAAAAGTTACAAGGGTTTTTAAAAATTGCACATTTTAAGAGAACGCTCTGTATCTCTTATATTAAGGAAGATATAAAAATAGGGGTTTCACCAATCGATTTCTCTTTAAAATCGAGCTCCATGAGCTTAGTTCAGTCTTTGTCTAATTTCTTTAGAAACATAAGTTCCCTATTAAAAGTATCGAATTTGGCCCACCTTGTACATATAATGACTAAAATAAAAGGGTGGTAGACTTCGGATTTATAAACTTGTCAAAAACAAAAGTAAAATAATAAGTATTTTGAGATATTATTGATACATTCTGGATTTCTTATGGAGCCAAAGTGGCCAATACCAATAAAGAGATTTATCGAAAATTAGACAAAAGATGCTACTTCAAATCGGACAATCGGACAAGTGCATTAAATAAATTCAACGGTCAATGGTCAAACCGATTTTCGAAAGGAACGACGTCTACAGGACCTATCATTAACCAAGAGGTTCTTCGCCAAACAATTGAGGCTATTCCGACTTCCAGTACCTTGGCTTTTCACGATAGACAATAAGTTGCCATCTTCACAAACCGGGAAAGGTAAACAGACGATGCAGAAAACTGCCCCATGAATTGACTTCTTACCAATCTACAAGATTTCCATTTCTGTCGATGTGATCAAGCTCAACATTTTTCAACCAAAGGTGATGCTGTGTATTTGGTGGAATTATGATGGTGTTATCTACTTTGAATCGGCACAAAAAGGCTGGGCGCTAGACTTCACATTCATGCAGATTTAAGAGAAGGATACACCACAAGATAATACTAAGCTGTCTAGGTACTATCCAAAGTGCTCCCCAGAAATGGGAAGAATTTGATGGAGTGACGTCCAGCTTACAGCGCGGAATTAGTGGCATCTAATTACCAACCTTTTAGGTTCTCGCCGAGCGTTTTTGCCATTGTCGTGAAGGTTTCTTATACCGCTAAATTAAATTTTGTTCACAACAAACGAAAAAGCTTTTGCTCCTCCCCAAGACATTAATTTCACCTTTAAGGCTATGTACTTACGAGCCTATCTATTTTAATTCATTCATGGACTTTGTACATTTTTAAATACGTTGTATAGTAGACTCTGTAGATCTACTTATGCATGACCTTCGATTCATATTGATATTAATGAAGTGTCGTCAATTGCTTTGCCAAACTTTTTTTGGCTGGTAGATTAAGATGTATCCATTTTTTTCAATTTTTTCCATCCAAAACATTTTATGCAGATTGTATAGAAAGGAACCAGCACCTCCACCATTTCCCTTTTCTTTATTCGAGAATTACACAGCGCAAATATGGTACACATTGCAAATTTTAGTTAATCAGAACATGGTAAGCTAACTAACGGTTGGATTCATAATGAATTTAAAGTAACTTTAAATTTATGATATGAGACTTGTCGTTAGACTGCTAAAAAAACTCCTTGAACGTGATTTAGATTTTATGTAGGAGTTGAATTAATATTTTCCTGAGAATAAAAATTAAAAATTAATCTAATAATAAAATACGAGGGTGGTTCAAGAAGCCCTTAGAAAAGCTAAGAGATGGTGGTACAATCCTCCAATTTTGCACGAAAAATTGGACGTGAAAAAGATTTCGGTAAGATGGGCGCGCGCGTTTGCTCTCAGTGGAAAATAAACGTAATCGTGTGGTCGACTTCGAGGCTGTTTTGGAATTTTTCCGCCGCAATCCTGGCGAGTTTCTCCGTCGATATGTAACACTCCGAAGACAAAGGAACAGTCAAAACAGTGGGTTTTTGAAGGCGAACGGGCTCCGAAGAAGGCGAAGACGGTCAAATCGGCGGGCAAAGTGTTGGCCTCGGTTTCTTGGGATGCACGTGGAATCATCTACACCGATTACTTGGAAAAAGGACAAACAATAACTGGATCAGTTGAGCGAAGAAATCGAGAAAAAACGTCCTCACTTGAAAAAAGAAAAAGATTCTCTTCCATTAAGACAATGCATAGGTGTACATCTGCGCCCAAAATTCCAATTAGTACAACATCCTCCGTATTCATCGGATTTGCCCCTCAGCGACAGATGCCTATTCCGAGGACCTTCCGAAATCCTACTTTTTGAAGGGCTTAAAACAGCTGGAAAAACGCTTGGAAAAGTGTAGAGAGTTAAATGAAGATTATGTTGAAAAATAAATAAAAATCTACAGAAAATACTTTGTCTTTTTCTAAGGCCTTCTTAAACGCCCATCGTACTTTTAGTTACTTAGTTTTGGGAATGCCTTATTAATTAATTAATGATATTTTGCGAAGTTCGTCAGAGTGAATAAAAATGACCTAAAAATAATGTTATTACGAACGAAACTTTGAAATTTTGGAATAGATAATTATAGCTTCCGGTTGAACTGGAGGTAATTACCAATTTTCTTAAGAGCAATATTGTAAGAAAGTTGACAACCATTTCCGATTCAATCGGAAGTGTGTCGGAGGCGAAAATATTTAAATGAATAAAAAAATATTATTAAAAAAAAGTAATAATAATTCCATTCATAATACTATCATAAAAGCTTCTAACTAACGAATTTCCTTAAATACTCTGTATATTTGATAAAAAGAAAAACATTGAACTTCAATATCATGTTAAATACTCTAGAGATAAAGTATTTAATTTTAAAATTTTAAAACTTTTAAATTTTTAAATTTTAATTTAGTATTTCATTGAAATGGTGTAAGTTCGATTCCTGATTTAAGTAGCTGGTTTCTAACTGGAAATTTTAAATTTTCCGTCGATGAAAAGTTGGATTTCCAAAATTTTAATCGACTAAGGAATACAGTACAAAACAAGTGTTACGTTACACTGTTATTCTCTACCAAAACGCGATATAATATTAGGAAGTTGAAAATATCCTCGTCGTACGTTATATTTACGTAAAATTTGCTATATTTAAATCGCGCAATTCCTTTATTTTACTTACAAGACTACAATAGTTTTATAACAAGGTATTTAGAAAGTAATAGTTACTGTACACCAAACTGGATCCAAAGCGCAGAGATTTATATTAGGAAATTATATAATTGCGGTAACAATTTAAATTGTCCCAGATTTTTAGATATGGTCAGTTCTTTGACCTAATCATTTATCTAGGCTATTTGGCTGTTTATGTACGAGTCTCTTTTGCGTGTAGGAAAAGAAGAAAAATAAAAACAAATAGCACGCGACGACGGTATATCACGAATTGCGCAATTACTTCGTTCGTTAAAACATCATATATAGGATATTATTTAACGCTTTGTCAACTGTTGCGGTCCGACTCTGTTTCGTATACGAGGATGAATTTCGGATTGCTTTTACGATATATATGTTTACTGACTTTCAATTTTAACCACTGTTTGTCCATTGTTGCGGTTCGACTCTGTATCACATACAAGGATGATGACGTTGGGAAGACGCATGTTTACTGACTTTCAGTTTTAATCGCTGTTTCGTTAAGAAGCCTCGCATAAGATGGATAGCGTTGAAACTGTAACTCTTTTCCTTTTTAAAGATTTATCCGCACTTATCTATATGCATACGACCTGAGCCCATATATTGCAATGACTCCTTTGATATTTTCTTAGAGAAAATTGAAATATAAAATTAAATAAAAAAAATGTAATTGCTGTTCAAATTAAACGTGTTGGCTTTAGTGAAAATTCAATTTTATTCTCTTCATATTTATTTAGTTTTTTTATTATTATTATTATTGACCTTAAATTCGTAATTTTCTTTGGACTCTTAGGTCTTTGGTAAAGAAAACAAAAGGTTCCTTTTCCTCTTATTTATTTTGTTTTGCAATTCATCAAATTCGCTTGAGGCTGTTTTTCAGATAAATAATGATCTTCATATGCTTATAGATATATCTGTGAAACGCTGCCTTCAGACTAATAGTAAAAAAATATCTGTTTTACTTTTTGATCGTACCAATTCATGTAATGCTAAATTACGTATTCGAATACTGTGGCACTGGAATACTGAAACAGTTCACTATTACCCCTTACCACAAACACTTCACTGAAACTGTACGCACGTTTCGATAGATAAGCTATCATCTTCAGCAGCAATACTGAAGTGACTTAACAAGTTCGCAAAACTGAACTAACTATTTGGGCAGCATTGATGAATCTAGAAATTCAGCGTCAATAGAATTTGTGTTAGGTTTATCTACGGCATAGAAGCTTGTAGAATATCCTATCCATAGGCTAGGTTGGATAAGAGCTGGGTCCTTTTCTATTTTTTTTTAATGAAATAATTGTTTCTAAAAAATCAACAGCAAATATGTTTTTAGGACTGATATTCACAATTTCAAAAGGCTTTCCTCCAGCTCACAACCTCGACATATTCGAACCATCATTTTCTTATAGCATTGCTTTATAATATTCTTTGTTCTTTATTAAATTGTACGATCTTGAGAGCCAAGCAAGAGGAAATTACATAGTTCTTTGTGCAGTTTCTTTGGCAGTGGGGAAAGTAGCACCATCTTGTTGGGAGAATAGGTCATAAAGGGTTGCTCAACATTTCAGTATATCATTAATGCATTAATTATTAATTATTTTTCAATTACCATCTTCCAAAAATTAAAGTCCAAGCATACCTTGGCACCCAACCGGCTACGAATTGAGGTCTTTGGACGTTCGGTCACGCCTTAGAGATATTTTCAGCTAAACGAACTTCTTTAATCCTCATTATTACGAACTTTCGATTTACCCAATATTATTTATTGTTAGTTGGAATCGTCTTTAATTTCACAGTGGTGGGGCCAGTGACGAGTACACGCTAATTGAAAACACAAACGCATGCTTGGAACAAATAAGTACCTGGATGAAAGCGCATGGGTTGGTGCTGGCTCCAAATAAAGCAGAAGCCATTATTATGAGAGGTAAAAAGAAACGAGACCACGTCACTTTCATTTTGGACGGAATAAGGCTGGTACTTACGACGGCGGTAAACTGGGAGTGGTGATAGATGAGAAAAGGTCATTTGGTGTCCATGTGCAGATGGCAGCAAATAAGGCAGAATAAAAAACGGCTAGCCTAAGTAGACTTAGGTTAGCCCAAGAAGCAGCAAGAGAGCGGTCCTGAGTAGTGAAGTGCATAATATAGCGCTGTATGGAGCCCCGGTGTGGCACGAGTAAGAAGTATAAGGAAATTCTAGGAAGAAGGCGAAACATTCTCATGCGGGCGGCACAGCGCCTATCGATCTAGTGGTTTTTGAGAGGACTTATATGTACAATCACGGGACGGAAAGAAACACGGTAAAACATGTAGCAAAGGAAAGAACCTTGATAGAATGGCAGGACAGATGGAGGATAAGGAAATAGGAAAGGCCTAATGGACGAAACGCCTGGTTCCCGAAATTACGCCCTGGATAAACTGCAAACACCGCAACGTGGATTATTTTCTGATCCAGGTCTTGACGGCGCATGGATGTTTTCGGGCATTTGCAAATAGAATAGGGAAAGACATTGAGGACAGCTGCATGTATTGCAACGAGGTCGACACAACTGAACATACAGTTTTCTGCTGCGGTAGATGGAGTGATACTAGAAGGATAACGTATACGCTAATTCCATTAATGCTAAAATCCGCTGACAACTGGAAAACTATACATGAGATGCGCAATAAAGAACTTAACGAACGAAATAGACAAAATACATAGATCGAGGGAAGAAACAGTGAGATTATCTAGGCAGCTGACGGTACCTGATGGTGTATTTCCGAAAATGGTTCCAGGTAACGTAGAAGGCTTTATTGAGGATTTTTTTATGGGTAAGCTTGATTGATAGTCCCACACTATCACGTTTTGCGATTAATCAAAGCAATTGGTGTGCATTAAGCATTTTTCCCTGGCAAAAAAGAATGTGTATACAGAGATAATAAAATAAAAGTAAAATTATCGCCACAGACTAAGTTAAATTCTTCGTCTTCCATTTTAGGTAGTCCTTTTCAGCAGATCCTCGTATATAACCGTAAGTAAGAGCATACCGAAGAGTTAGTTTTGTAATACGACGATAAGCGGAAAATTGCGTTTTATAATGCGAGATACGATGTCTTCAGATTGCGCAAAAGAAGATTTGGTAGGTCTTATCTAATAAGAGAATAATGTCACCGAATACAGGAAATAACTCGCCAAACTCCGATGTGTTTTCTTATTATATTAGTCGTAAGCGGTAATAAAATCTTTGGTAACATAATAACGTTAAAAATGATTGCATTACGGCAATTATTACGCGGGGAATTGCTGTTAGAGAAGTTACCAAATGCTACAACGTTTTGCAATGCTAGAGGCAATTTGACGATAATTTTGACGCAATTTTGTGATAATTATAAAGGCAATTATTAAAAACTACGATGTTGCTTTAATAATCCGCACGGTGAAATTGTCTTCACGTGACTGAATTTAATATCATTGAATAATAATATTTTTAATGAAAGCAAGGCAGTAAAACAATATCGACAAATAGTTTCAGAATATGAAGTAAACTAATAAAAGTCGTTATTTGGAATACAAAAGAAGTATTCGAAGAGGTGCATCTAATTAACTTTCCGATAATAACAGGAGTGATGCGTCACTCCGACCAGCTCACGTTACTAAATTAATGAGGAATGATCCTGAATCCGGAAATTCCGAAAATTATGAAATTTGAGAACATGTATAGAGCACATATATTGGCTTGCGTGTGGGTGACATTAATTTTTGAATCTTGGAAATTTTCCATTCCATCCATGCGTATGGTAAGAGATAGGGGAAAAGTCTTGAAATAAAAATTGTTTGTTGTAATGAGTTTTATGAAGCAGTAATGAATTCGATCAAGAAAAGAAGGTTATAAACCTGTTGTTTTGTGTTATTGTTACATGTACTTTTTAGCTGAAGTCGAAAGTGGAGGTAATGGAATTTTCTCATGCGGAATAAATGCCACCTGTTTCATAATACTACCGGAGGAGAACATTTTTATGTATAAAGTAGGTACACATGCATATAATAAAAACATTAACTCATGCATGGAGTTAATACTAGATATTCTTTGAATTTGTAGTGTTACGAATGGCTGCCACAAATATTTAAAAAACCGAAAAAATAGTGGATAAATTAGATCAGATTTGACAATAATATAATATTAGCCTATTCTCATCAAGTTTATTATTCCTTAAAGCGCCTGTTAACACACATTTTTTATGAAAAAAAAAATATAATAAGCTATTCTGCATGATGATGAAACTCCTCAAAGGTGTTTAAAACACAAGAATTTGTCACGCCGTGCAAATCGTATGATGGCATGGCAACCGCAAATGGAACAACCGAGAAGATGAACGAAATCTTGTTGTGCGTAAGCAAAGACATCGTGATATTTTAGCGCTGAAAGTTGATTATGAATGAGAGATTGTAATTGATAACGTTATGTATGTACACTGCCGTTCAGTGAAGTTCGGTCATACAATAAAAATCTATTATATCACACTGTATACAATTATTAATACATAAAATTAGAAAAATATTAAGCATACACTCTTTTCTAAGGGATTAAAGCCAGAAATTATTATGTAAAGTAGAAATATTGCGACAACCACAATAAAGTTCCTTTTATTATCATTCCAAGAATTTCTCGGAAGTGCCGATCTTTTGAAACGGGTCGTTTGGGGATTATTAACGAACAATACATTTAGGAAATATACCGCAGTATCATTCTTGTTTATTTATCGCAGGCGTAAAGATATAAATTTGTTTCATTTTACTGTTAAACGTGTGTTGGTGTGCATCTGTCGCTTTTGCGCGAAAGTTTTAAGAAAATTTACTTCAAAATGGCACGTGACAAGCCTACCAGTGTAGAAAAACGTTCACGCATTATTACGCTGTTTGAAGAAGGATATTCGGGGCGACAAATTGCTGAAAAAATAAATATGGGAAGTTCAACAGTAAATGATATCATAAAGCGATATCGGACAACTGGAACTATAGAAAATCGTATTCGTCCTGGAGCATCTAGGAAAACAACAAGAGGTGAAGATTTGAGAATTGTATTATTAAGCAAACGCAATAGAAAATTAACAGCGCCACAAATAGCAGCCGAAGTCAATCGCGGCCGTGAAGAACAAGTTTCGCCGAGTACGGTAAAACGTCGACTTCAACAAGCGGACCTTCATGGACGCATTGCCACCCTTATTACGTCGGGGCAACAGAGCAAAACGGCTACAGTGGGCCCGTTCTCATCTAGATTGGTCGTTAGATGATTGGAAACACGTGCTTTGGAGTGACGAGTCAAAGTTTGAGGTTTTTGGGCAAAATCGACGAGTTTATGTCCGAAGATCTAAAACCGAAAAGTGATCCCGAACTGCATCGTGCCTACAGTGAAGCAAGGGCGTAGTTCTGTGTTAGTGTGGGGATGTTTCTCCTTTGCTGGGACGGGAGATTTATGCAGAGTGCAGGGTGTAATGAGGAAGGAAAATTATTTTGCAATACTCCAGAATCATGCAGTGCCATCAGGATTGCGTATAATAGGCCGTAACTTTACATTCATGCATGACAACGACCCAAAACACACTGCGTTAGTGTGTAAGAACTATCTAAAGGAGCAAGAAGAACAGCACACCCTGAAAGTAATGACATGGCCCCTACAAAGCCCAGATTTGAACCCTATAGACTTGTGCGATGAACTGGACAGGAGGATCCGAAAAATATGCCCAACTTCACAAGAACATTTACGGAATATTCTGCAACATGAATGGATTAATATTCCACAATCCGTTTTAACAAAACTTATCGAAAGAATGCCTAGAATAGTTCGAGCGGTGATTAACAGCAAAGGAGGTTTTTTCGATGAAAAAAAAATATAATATTCAGTATGTTATATTAGGCCAGAATAACTTTTTGATTATTTACTTTTGTCTTTTTTACCTGTACATACAATAAAATTGCATTTTGTTTTTAGTTTCGTTTGTTTCTGTAACCTTTTCATGTTTTTTACCAACCGACTGAACTTCTCTGAACGGCAGTGTATATATAAAAAAAGATGTTCTCAGGTAAAAAATAGTTTCAGTAGTACTATAAAATAAGTCATAAGAAAATTTCCATTGTTTCCACTTTCGACTTCAGCTACCAAAAACCAATATGTAACAAGGCCTAAGGCCTCCTCCTTAAAGGAGGAGTAATATGGTTCGATCGAAGACATTCATAAAATTCTCACATTATTAAAACCATTAACAGATCTAATATTGCTTTAGGCAGATGTAGAAGGTTGTGAGGAAAGGCGTGGGGATTAAGCCCAAAAATGATAACATATGGTTCGGTAGTATGGTGGACGAAAACAATGCAGGTAGAAGTAGCAAGGTGGCTAAGTGATACACAAAGACTAGCATGTGTGTGCGCCACGGGAGCCATGAAATTCACGCCAACAGGTGCTCTGGAAGTCGTCCTAAAACCTGGAACTGCTATCTATCTATACATCCAAGGAGAGGGTAATGGATGGCCAACCTTGTATAACTATGGCATGGTGCAAGCTATCAGAAACTGTTAAAGGAAATCAAGGTGGGACCGATAACTAGCGAGCCCAGTCACGCTATCAGTCCCAAATACAGCTTCGACAAGTATTATAAAATGGTAATACCAGATAGACAAGAATAGAAGAAAGCCCCGCATATAAAAACCGAATCTATCTGGTACACAGACTGCTGAAAGACAGAGCATGGAATTGTGTATTGAAGAATTCGACAGGCAATCAGTTAATTATCGACCTATTGCTATCTATTCAGACAGTCAAGTAGTAATAAAAGGGCTAGACTCCACGCAGACGAAGTGGAAATTGTTGTGGGACTGCATGAGTGCGCTGAATAAGCTGGTAGCCAAACTGCGGTGACCCTGGTCTGGATACCAGGATTTGAAGGCCATCGGGACAAATTAGCTCGAGCAGGCTCGTCAACTGCTGAAAATACCCCAATGTACTCTGTGGGAATGGCATATATGGTAGTAAAAACAACCACTGAAAAGTTAAGAAATCTCAAGGCGGATGGAAGAGTATTCTAGGTCAGGGACAGGCCAAGCAATTTCTGATTGGACACAGGCCTACATTCAGGGCAGACCCACTAAGCAGAGACAGGAACTCTGTTAGAACAATAGTGGGCCTGCTAACAGGACACTGTATGCTCGAGAAGCACATGAGTAATCTGGGCCTGATGGAAGAAACAGCATGTAGATTCTGCCAGGCGTAAGAAGAGACTGCTGCCCATATGCTATGCGACTGTATAGCACACGGAATATACAAAAGCCGACACCTATGCAGAGGGATCAATCGCAAGGCTGCTTTAAATCTAGCGAAGAAAGCAAAGTTAACGTAGCTGATCTAATAAGAGAGGAGCCACAATGGATAGAGGAATCTTCTTCCCGATTTCGTTACTCCTTCATAAAAGAATAGAACAAATCCAGAACATGGATGTTGTAAAATAGCTGTAACCATGGAATTAAGACGTTAACATTAACAAGGCTTTAGTTGGGATCAACATAATAATGTATTGAAAAATTGAAGAAAATCCAAAATTATTTTTATTTAATTTCCATTGCTTACAACCGCAAATCTAGAAAGCAATCGAAGATAGTCCTTTGCTTTTCTATAATAACTTTTATAGCAGTTTGCTTTTTGTTTAGTATTATGTTAGGGAGCTTAGTAAATTTTATTTTCTGTAAAAAGTAGTACAGCTCTTTGAACGAATAGTCATTACTTGGAAGTTAAAAGTGGGAGAAAAGTTTTATTTGAAAAAAAAAAATTAAATCCGAGCATTTTTGTGAAAAACAAACTGCTTTAAATTTAATGAATTTATTCCATAATTTTGATAAATTGTTTTTTCACTGATAAAAAAGAATAATTTCGTCGTAGAACAGAACGTGTCACCTAGCCATTCTTTTGACAGTTTAAAACATATATAAAATGCAATTAATAATCCTTTATAAAGGATAAATTAATAGAATGAAAACTAATCTCTGGTATCGTGTCATACGTTAAAACCCAGCATTCGTTTGAGTGGCCAAATCTGAACCAATCTTGAATTTGTGGTAACATTTGAAACGCTTGAAATTATGTTTAAAAAGCCTTCACTCGAAAGTGACTTGAACTAAAGAGGCGCCGTGACGTCCCTTTGCTCCTTTGTTACCGGTGTAGATTTGTTGAAAATCACATCTAATTAATATTTCATATCGACAATGTTATACCTTTCGTATCTGTAATATGCCGTACAAGTTCGCGATCAAACGCCTAACTATTTGACATTAGCAAGTACCATCAACTGTCCAGTGTGGACATTTATTACCGGATTTGACTACTTAATTAGCAACCGCGCAATAATATTTGTTCTCAACGTTTTTGCCGAAAGAAATTATAACAAATACGGACATTTAAGAGCTGAAGAAAGCACAGCGAAAACGAGTTCCTCCGAATTATCGTTGGCTGGAATTGCATCTGGCTAATAAAACGCATGCCAGATACAAGAAAAGTGGGCAAGAGGGTATATAAGCCGCAGAAAAATTCAAAGTGGTTCAGAAAAGGGATGACTCTATCAAAGGTTGTCGAATCGCACTTGGACGAAGGTCGCTACACATAATCCCTTGTTTCCCATTCCCCACTAATGATAAGAAAATCAGATTTGTATGGTGTAATTACTTAAAAAAAATTAAAGTATGGGGTGACTTATTTATCAACTACTCAGGTGTAAGTCATATACGCTACCCGACAAAAGCATAGACGCGGTATCGTTTTTATTTACGAAACAAAGTTTATGGACATTATATAAAATGTAAATGAGGGTGATTAATACTTGTTATGTAAATAGTCCATTTATAGATATTTCTGGGTATTTATTGCTTTATGTGGGGTAACTGAGATTTTCCCAGATCAAAATAGGAATTTTAAATGCGACAAAAATTTAGACCCTGCGCATTTATTACATTAATATAAGCGAAAATGTTTTAATTTGATACTTCTCTTTATATGCAGCGGTTGTGCTGGTAAAGTGTGCACATTTCACCACGAGAAATTATATTTTATAAAGTGTTTGCAATATGGGTAGAAAAAAGCAATTATCCTTAATAGAAAGGGGTAAAGTTCTAGCCTGGCACCAGGATGGTGTTAGTAAGAAGGAAATTGCTCGTCGCCTACGAAGAAGCGACCATTCCGCTAGAAATTTCCTAAAAGATCCGGAAAATTACGGCAAACCAAAAGGCCAGGGGCGACCGATAGCTGTAAGTGAGCGGGATAAACGCATGGTATTGCGGTGTGCATCCAATTCTTCTGCGTCGGCGAGAGTTATTGCAGAACAGGCGGAGGTACAAACGCACATGCGTAATGTTCAAAGGATTTTAAAGGCGTCACCGGTAATATCACGGAAGAAAATGTTGAGAAAACCGCCACTTTCGGCGAAACACAAAGAAGCGAGGTTGAGATTTGCCGAAGAACGCGTATCCTGGAAGAAACAATGGGAAAAAGTTATATTTTTCGATGAGGAACGTTTTAATTTGGACGGACCGGATGGGTACTCGCATTATTATCATGATCTGAGAAACGAGCCAAAAGTAAAAATGACCAGACAATTAGGGGGTGGATCTGTGATGATATGGGCAGCGATTGGATTTCGCGATAAAAGTGGGATAGTGTTTTGCACAAACAAAATGACATCCGTGACGTATAAAGACTTATTGCGTGGCAATCTTCTACGTTTTGGAAACCAATGGGCCGGGCGCAATTTTGTTTTTCAGCAAGATAACGCGCCAATTCACAAAGCAGAAACCATTACTGAATGGTTTAAAGAGAAAAAGATTAAAATTTTACGGTAGCCGGCACGGTCGCCAGACTTAAACATTATTGAAAACATGTGGGGTGAATTGGCACGTCGCGTTTATGGCGGAGGCCGTCAATATTTCACGGTACAAGAACTGAAAACTTCAATAGTGACTGAATGGCAGAATATCAATCAAAATTACGTGTTAAATTTATATAAATCTATTAATAACAGACTATTGGAAGTGATTAAGAACAATGGAGGATCTTCGCATTACTGATCACTCATTTGTGTATTTTTGTTTTACATTTCCAACAGAGCGTCTAAATTTTTGTCGCAGAAATTGTTTAAACATTGGAGTAATAATTTATTATTTAGTTCATATATTACTGGAGGACATATTTTTAAGTTTATTTTACTTTTATGAATAAAAATTTAATTAGATATCTTGCTAGTTTCGCAAAGAAATGTTGTAACCCTTAAAACCCGTAAAACATCTTACCGCGCCTAAGTTTTTGTCGGGGAGTGTATGTAACAACACTTTAAAAGAACTTTCCAGATACAAGGCAATAAAGTTGCGCTAAAGAATTAATTTTAACGATACCTAAAATTCATAATATTACCAAAATATCATCGTATGTGCAAATTTAGAAAGATACAAATAGTGATGTAACCTGGTATACTCATACTTGTTAGCGTTTTAAAGTATCTCCGACTCCTTAAATAGAATGTACCAAGGATTTCTAACAAATTCATTCAACGACTTTGCTATTTCGACACTTCTAAAGTACCTTTGGGGTCTTCTCAAGAAGGACCTTGAACCGCCATGGGAATGGTCTCTAACGTATGTACAATCACGATCCTATTAGGCGACGGTGATATCTTCGTAGAAGATTTGCATAAGACGTTAGGTGAATGTCCATTAGTGACATGCATTCTAGCAAAAACGTTGCATTATATAGCAGTAATTTTTTTTTAATAATGGCAGTGGGTCACCTTGATAAATTCATTAATAGTTGTTCTAAAAATTTTGTAATAATGGTGATATGTTAATATATGTTAATTTTTCGCCCGTAATATCCATTTTAGAAATGAACCATTAAAGAATGGACTTTTCGATAGACAACGAAGGCCATTAAATCGTCACTTGGCTTCCATTTTATTCCCTATTACATTTTCCTTCTTTTACAGGATTTGGATTTGGATAAAAAAATTGTTGTGTTTTAAGAGAATTTACCACAAAGAGAATGTTTTTGTGGGCTTTCGCCGCCGTTGTTTCCGAGTTAGAACGTATCGTTAGAGCAATCAAAATTGCCTACAGTGATGACACGATTTCAGCTCCAAGATCCAGGGTTAACAGGAACGAAATACAGCTTCAAAGGTTTTGGAAAATATTTTCCCAATAGTCGAGATCTACTTATTTTAGAAGATTGATTAATTAAAGGCATTGCTTTAATGCTTTAGAAGTGGTGGTGAACCCTGGATGGTGGAGATAGAAAATTTCTTTTTTTTTTAACATTGAACAAACTTCAATCAGCTTTATTAACTCGAAACATTACGTTTTAATACAAGATATTCTCTCAGGACTGACAGACAAAGCTGAGTTTCGCCTAGTGAGCAATAGGTAATTAGGCACGAAGTGGTTCTCGTTGAGGGCGCTTTGTGTAAGTGCTTTGACGAATTGAAAATCTTCAGGGTTAATTTGTTCAACAATATAATTGATTGGTTAGCAAGTAACAAATTAGTCGTACAAGCAACAGACTACCCCAATTATCTTTGCAACTAAACCGAATACAGGCCAATAAAGATTACATTTAGTGAAAGTGAAACCAACAAGTAAAATGAAGATCGCGATTGGATTGCTCACATAATACACATACAAAAAATAGTTAAATGGTAAATTTTTCCGATGTCCATTGCCAACCAATCTGGTACGACCATGTATTGATTGCAGTTAGATTTTTTTTAAATGGTTATTTTGCAATTTTGTGGTATTTAATGATGACTTTGGTCAATTTTTATTTGTTTTTTTTTTTATTATTTTGGGGCAATAGATCTTGTAAAAAACGGAGTTACGAAACGGGTCACACTGTATATGAACGTATAAAATTCTCCATTAAAAATATTCTATTCTTCCTCGTCTATTATTGAAAAACATTCGGAATATACAATGTGCCTTAAGTTACCAAATCATTTGGAACTTGTAACCTTGAAAACAGAATAAAAAAAAAACAAATAATTCATCAAAATTAGAACCATGTAACTTAAATGAATTTGTAGGATAGATGATAATTTTATTTTTTTACTGGCGCTCAATCATTTCCGCACTACTTCGTTTTATTTCGATATGCATTAATTTATTATATTAAAACTAACTGAAGTTTACATCTTGAAATTGTCTACGTTATAAGCAAGGAACCTTTAATCCTCAAGGAAATAGCGCGAGTGTCCTTTATCACTTACGCAGTGTAAAACTATTTTATGCTACGCGGTTCTTTGAATCTCAGGATCATAGAGGTGTTACCGAGAGACATTTCGAAACCTTCAAGATATCCTAGAGGCAACAATGTGCCAATTATCATTTAATCTGTTTTTTATTTCTTTTAATATAGAATTTTTGTTAGAATATTAATGAAGTACGAATACGCTTTGAATATTTGTTATTAAGGAAATAAATAAAAATGTTAGCGTCACATACATAATAAATATTTTTAGCAGTTACCAGTTTCTAACTTGACGGGTTCACATCGATTAATTTGACCAGTTTTTCAGTTTCATAGCTCTTTCAATAATTGGCCATATATAAGGATTATAATAACGTAATTTTTTATTTTTTATGAACTGGTTATGCCAGTACAGTGTGCTTTTTTAGAATATTGTCGATTTACTTGCAACGATTCTGATGAGAGGGAACTTCTTATAATTGGCTGGTGTTTAATATCCTATGCTGGATTTCTTTATATAAATAATCATGAGAACGTAATCAAGCGGACCCTTTAAATTATTTTGTATGTTGTCAAATTAAATTTGATAATGGCGCAAATAGGTTCGGTAAGTTCTTGCAACATTAAAAAAAAATAATCTAAAACAGTTAGGTCAGGAGAACGTGAAGGAAAATCCACTAGCAATTATCAAAACCTTCATATAGAAAGTACTTTGTTTGTAATATTTTATTGTTTTGTTAGAAATATTAATTCTTTAGTTCGTCATCAAGTAACTAACTAAGTAACTAAGAAAAGGTTCGAACAAGCTAATACGAGATCTTTCTGCATTTACCATTTCATGAAAAACATGATGGATCAATAATTCTTCTCCATGCAGCTGCTATCCTAACACCAACCTTCTCAGATGCAATACCTTCCGTATCATGAGTCATCATGGTCATGAATCATGACTTTCATGAGCAATTTCCGAATGTTAGTGAATTAATTAATCACACCAAAGACAAATGGGCAGCACTTTCTTTACCTCCGTCTCCAGTCGCAACAAGATGGGGGACGTGATTAGAAGCCTCTTCATTTTATGCAGACAATTTGGAGAAAGTTGCTGATGTAATAAACAATTTAAATGAGGATGTACAAAGCATAAGCAATTGTAATATTCTGTTACTAGATCCATCTTTACAAACTAATTTGCATTTTTTTAACGGATACTCCTCAAAAAATAAGATACTTTGAGTTACCAACAATACAACTAAAAGATGGAATTGAAACATTTGATGTTACAATAAACAAATTAAAGAAAATTTCTGGTGATTTAGGTGCTATTGTGTCTAAAAAAAAACGATGCAATTTTTACTCGCAACCCGGATTTGTCTATATTTAAACTGTTGTACAAGCTTTTCTGTATTTAAAGATGTTATATCAAGTAAGCATCAATGCATCTACGCCTCTGATATTTCACCTTTAGGTTGGTCGTCTCTAGTTAGACAAACATGTAGACTGGCTGTGTACCGCTTTCCCTAACGTATATGCTACGGTTGGACGAATGTATCGTACTCCACTCTCGGCGATAGAGGCGGTCGTCAGTTCGCACTATAATCGTGACTTTAGTGGACCATTAGTTAAATAATTAAGGTGGGACCATGTTTCGTCTGAAAACAAGAATTTGTCAATAATATTATCATCATTCATGTGACTTTCAAATAAATTGCAGTATTGCTTTCTCACTACGTCAATGGGGAAACTAAAGACGAAATTCACCTGTAGTTGCATAAAATATTCTATTCCCCGTTCTGCTGCTTTTGTCCATTATGAATGAACAGCTTTCAATGAAATTTGTGGGGAACATAAAGCTTATAGGATGCGTCGATATGCATCAAATGTTATTTGAACTTGAACAAACCTATCAATAAATATCAAACGTAAATAGAAGTTCCAATCTAAGATTTAACTGATGTAGTTGTAACCAACAAAAAATTAATAATAATAAAAAAAACCATGACCCCCTCGATTACGTTCTTTTTACAGAAATAAATGCTTTAAAATTTAACAAGCTCTAAGGATCCTTGTCTTTTGTCAGTAAGATATTTAGGAAACGCAAGAATTGTGTTGCGACGGGATGTCCCGATGTTTCCGATGGATTTATTGGTGGCACGTCTCTTATTCCGAGGTTCAAAGAACCATATAACTATTAGTTATAATGTGAAATTGAATAAAATGGACACTCGCGAAATGAAACACTTTCGTACTTAACGCTTCATACGTTTATTAGTAAACTAAGAATTAACAACTGAAGAATCGTGATGAGAGTATCTGTTACATTACTTGCTGTGGACTGCTTCTTGAATACTATTTCAGCACTACCTGAATTTTTGTTCTTCTTTTTTCTCCATGCAAGGCTAGGCTCACGCCTCTGGGCCTCCTTGTCCTCCACGATCCTTTCTCCTGCGATGGGCGGTGTTGTTATGTGCGTCTTTTCATCGGGGATGACCTCTGTAAATGTGCTTAACTCTTTTCTTTTAATAAGTCATTTTTCTTTTTTTTTCAATCATCATTCGAGAGCATCATGGTTCAGATCCGTCTGACCTTCACGCTAGGAAGGGGCCTGTCCTGTGGTTCTACGATGGACCGGACCAGGGAGTGGTTGGACATAGCGGCTCTCTCCCAAGAGTTTGTCCACATCTTCTTGAGGAATGCCTTGATGGATGGGACCTGGAGATCCTCCCTGATCCTGTCGTTGCGCATGAACGGAGGTGCGCACGTAATCATCCTGAGTACCTTGTTCTGTTCAGTTTCAAGTTATTTAATCTTCCCTTCCGCAGCTGTGGACCCAGCCACAGCTGCGTAGGTAAATATCGGTCTCAGGGTGGAGGTGTAGATTAGCAGATTCGCCTTGGTGTCTAGTTGGCTCGTTCTTCCGATAAGGGGCATCAGTAAGCCCCTCGCTGCTAAAAATTTCCTCCTCATCTCCACGACGTGCGAGGGTGAGTCGGCTGTCCATCTGTAGGCCCAGGTACCGCGCTGAAGTCGCCCACTCCAACTCCGTGCACCCGATAGTCTTCTGGGGGCGGCCTTGAACTTGTTGGTGAACCTGACTGCGACGCATTTGTCCTCGTTCACGTGGAGTCTCCATCTAGTGAACCATGCGACGGTGGTATCCAGGGCGATCTGGAGGCGGTTTGTTAGCATTCGATCGTCCCTGGACGAGGAGAACAGTGCCGTATCGTCTGCGTAGATCGCGAGCTCGACCGCCGAGGATCAGCACTACCTGAACACTACTTCTTGAATACTTTTTAAATGAGCGTTGTTTCGCCCACAATTCCGTGTTGACCAATGAAGTGCAGCAAAATGCAATTTACCTTAACTATGCGTAAAACCTTAATTTCTAAATGACAGGGAAATTTGTCGATAGCTATAAATCTAACATCATTTAATAAGAAACATTCAGGTTGTGGCCGATGTTACGGTTAGAATTATGGTCCCTAGCAGAAGCCTAGAATTGGCTGGAAATTTCACTGAATACTAAAAATTCTTACTCTGAATCATCTACAACCAGATTAAAATGTGTACAGCAATATAAATTGTTAAATCTGGGTATTATTGGAAAATAGCAAAAATGCTTCATGTAACAAATAGAATAAATAAACAGAGTAGAGTAACAAATCCTAAGCCTAAATTTTGCTTAATTGCTATGTTCCATGCTTATAGGCGTGTCTGAGTCCAAACAGATTGTATTGATTGAATAAGATCTGTTGAAGTTGAATTACAGTCAATAGTAATAAACGACAAGTTTAATTATTTAAATAAAACAAATTAAAAGAATTGTTGAAAATGCCTTTCTTATTGCTCCATGTACAAACGTCCATGCCTCTTCATGTTTGCAACATCACTGGCGTTATTGAACAATTCTGATTTTCAGTTCTTGTCAATCAGTGTTCTGAAAATCCTGTTTTTTAATTTAAATAAGGGAACACAATATAATCCAGGACATTTAAACAAGGAGGAAACTCAACTTCAGTGTGCTGCTTATTAAGTAATTTTCTAAATAATCCCGAGGAAAGGTGACTGTTTTCTCTGTTGTATGTGCTGTTGCACCATATTGCTGAAGGTAACCATGCTGAACCGTCATGAATACACGTAAGATGTTATCCATGTACCATTCAAGATTAACGGTAAAATTAAAAAATTAAAAATACACAGGTACAATTATTTTTCTCTGAGAAACCGTTATCCAAACGCCAGGTTTTCGAGAAAATAATGGAGATTCAGTAAAATGGTTTGGGTTCTGATTCATTGAAAATTGAGATGAAACCACGCTTCGTCAAATTCAACAAGTTGTCATTTATTAAACTGTTAAAAAAATTGCTTGATAGGATTGCATCTCGGATGCATCGCTAAATCCTTTTTAGCAATAGCTCTACGCGTGCCAAACGAAAGCGCAGTAGCTTGGGAAAGTGTCCTTAAGGATTTCGTAGAGTCTTCTTTTATACGTCCATGAACATCATTTATCACTTCTTCTGTATTAACAGATGACCTACCAGCGCCTTCCTTGAGGGTCAGACCCAGTTTCACGAAAAACATGAACGTAGTGATTAAGACAATTAAAAAAATTGATCGGAAATTACAGCAACGTCTGGGAACAACTCCTGAAAATCGCTTAAGCACAAACGTTAACTATATTTCCAGTTTCAGTTTAAAAATAGGTTTCGCCACAGCTGAAATATTTTAAAAAATATATTAAATGAAGTATAACAAATTTTTTTACGTTGTCACTTTTGATAAATAAGAAAATACAGACGTTTTCATATTAACTTTATCACATAGCATAATTCTATTTATTCGTCAAAATCTTTTTGGGCTCAATTTCCTTCAATATGGGGAGTTACTTTCATATAATTTTGTTATTCAACTTATTAAATCTACACAAATAAAGCCTGCCTTTTTGCGAATTTCTTGCACGCTACTTAAAGTAAAAGGGTCGCAGTATTATTTTTCGCGTTTATTTAGAGTATTTTTCCGTGACCTGTCACTTTATATTCTCCTTCACTTAAAAGTATTTGTTGTCCACTTATATAAGTCATCTCGTAGCGGAATTTTCCGAATTAACGAAGCGGTGTTATATCATTTAAGAGAATAAATTTGGGTTCGTTATAAAAATACTTATTCGTTATGTGTATGTTATAAAAAAGTAGCCGCGAAATATGCACTTTTAACGGCTTCATAAAAACGGTTGTTTGAGGACAAATTATATATTCTGAGTAAATACGTTCGAGTGCTACCATTTGTAAGGATTTTCGTGAAGGTCTTCATTTGTTATTTTGTAAGTAAAAGGTGCTAGTAAAAAAACAAAATGTATAAAGCATATTGCAATGGAAGAAGAATGTTTTTCATTATCAGTGTTTGCCCTAGCGTTGTTGTCGCCGTAGGAACCCAAAAAGCACTAAAAAAGTTTTTCCAAAAAGAAAAGCTGAATTACAAAAGAATCATGTTAACATAAACCGGCCGAGTGGTTTGCTTACAGCGAGCACTTAAACAATTCTGTGAAAATAGAAAATTTAAGTTTCACTTGAAGGTTTTCATTGGATAATCTTTTACGATTTTATCAAAGGTCCAGCACAACAATCGCTTCGGTCAATTTTTGATAATGAAGCACCGTCAGAAAACACTGTTTATAGCTGGTTTGCAGAATTTCGTCGTGGTCGTGCTTCCGTTAGCGAAGAATTTGAGAAGACAGACCAAAATTGATTTTGTTGATGCTGTGCGCAGCATTATTGAAGAGGATCGGCTTACCGTGAGATAGACGCACCCTTAGGCATGTCCTATCAGCGTAAGCAATACTTGAGAGGCTCGTCGTAATCTTCATTATCAGTGTTTGCCCTAGCGTTGTTGTCGCCGTAGGAACCCAAAAAGCACTAAAAAAGTTTTTCCAAAAAGAAAAAGCTGAATTACAAAAGAATCATGTTAACATGAACCGCCCGAGTGGTTTGCTTACAGCGAGCACTTAAACAATTCTGTGAAAAAAGAAAATTTAAGTTTCACTTGAAGGTTTTCATCGGATGATCTTTTACGATTTTAGCAAAGGTCCAGCACAACAATCGCTTCGTTCAATTTTTGATAATGAAGCACCGTCAGAAAACACTGTTTATAGCTGGTTTGCAAAATTTCGTCGTGGTCGTGCTTCCGTTAGTGAAGAATTTGAGAAGACAGACCAAAATTGATTTTGTTGATGCTGTGCGCAGCATTATTGAAGAGGATCGACTTACCGTGAGATAGACGCACCCTTAGGCATGTCGAAGGCTGCAGTAAATTCGACTTTGTATCGAGTGTAACATTTGGATGTGGAAAATACCTGCTTCGAATAGAATCTATTTTTATCTATATTTGGATTTAAGGCCCGTGCCAATTGATGTAAAGAAATGCTCAAAAAATTCGACAGGAGAACTTCAAAATCCAAATACAAGCCACTTTTTGGGTGTTGCCAGATTGCTCGAATCTAACAAAAGTCGTTCATTTACGAAATATTTCTAAAACATGCTCGATTGTTTCTTGCATTGCATTGCACACGTTACAAGCATGGTTTTGGAGGATCCAAGAAGGGTTAATGCCGAATGGCATACAACAATTTCTATACCAGAAGTCATCGACGAAATCAGAAAAGGCAATCGACAACGTCGCATGATTCTTCTTCATGACAATGTCAGTTCTTATTCAGCATATCAAGTGATTGATTATTTGAAGGAGAAAAACGTGGAATTAATGTATCATTGCTCGTATTCACCTAATTTATCGCCTAAAAATTTCTTTTTGTTCCCTATTGTCAAACAGCGCCCTTTATCACCTGAAGAAGCTGCTGAAACCTATAAAAACTATATTTCGGCGATACTACATTTAGACTGGAAAAAATACTTCGAGAATTGGTTCGAACGCATGCAAAAGTATAAAAATCTTAACGGCGAGTATTCCTAAACATTACAATCTTTTTAATAGCAAGGTTCTTTGAAATTGCAACATCAATAAGTTGGTTAATCGGACTATACTTGTGAATATTACGTTGCCCAACACTTTCTGCTTTCTAGCAGTCAAAAATCGAGAGGATACTACTTTACCTAATGCACAAATGCAAGAAATCCAAATTAAGAAAATGAAAGCAAAAGGAATGATCTTGAGTCGCTATTACGGAAATAACAACTGCTACACAGACAACGGCAGATAAAATATGGTTCGCTTTAGCGTTTCTGCTAGATTGGCCAGCGGCATATAAAATATAGATCGGGCTAGTTGTAGGGAAACTACTCGTTCATTATGAATACCGTTAAAAGCGCGATACCGAGTCTTTTAGATGTTACTATTGAGTATTAAGAAGTAATGTTAACCTCTGATACTTCACGAGTGTTTTATATTGCAATTCCTTTGGCATTACATTTCACGAGTAGATTTTATCTAGATGAGTTTCATTAGGTCCATGTAGGTAAATACGAGGCGAAACCTAAAAGTTTCTAGATGGCATTTGCCGTATATTTCCATTTGATTGTCTTAAACTTTGACATTCAGTATAATAAACACCGCTAATAGAAAAACAGCCAGCCGCGCAGTTTAGTATTAATCGCGTTTTAAAGAATTCAGCTTAGTGAAAAAAAAACGGGTATTTCTCGTTGCGATGATTTTTTACGATTTTAAAAATGGCGTAGCTCAACAACAATGCATCGATCGACTTCATTCTGCCTTTGGTGATGAAGCACCGTTCAAAACCACAGTTTATGACTGGTTTGCAGAATTTAAGCGTGGATGTGCTAGTGTCAGCGACGAATTTCGTGAAGGTCGTCTATCAACTGCTGTTGTTCCAGCAAACATCAATGCTGTGCCCGAAATGATTGAAGCGGATCGACCTGTGACATATCCAGAGATAGAGGCATCGTTGGGCATTGGTAAAAGGCAAATACAAACGATTTTACATGGGCGTTAGTAGTGAAGAAACTTTGTAGTCTGTGGATTCCACACAATATTTTGAGAAACAAAATATTCACCTTTAGTATTTTTTTTCAATAAAATATTTCTTCTTTTATTTTACCGGAATTTTTTAGAGTTGTCCTCGTCGATAATCGAAATTGAAAATCTAGATGTTTCGTTAATATTAAATTATCACCAGTTAGAGTGGCAAACCTTAGACAAAAGAATATAATGAAATGCCAATACTTTATTAGTTACACGTTATCTACCAGAATATTTTTTTTACAATTTTTCAAGGATTAGTTTTGAATTAAGTAAAGGACAAGTAAATAATTTAGAGCTTTGTTGGAATAGGGTAATCTCATGAAGGTCTCCTTGAAAAGGTTTCTTATTTGAAATACTTCATTTTAACTATAATTCTTCTTAGCTTATTGTTAGTGGATAAAATTCAGCAATTATCTGCGGATATTTGGATTCTGAAGGAAAACTGTGGCACTTTTTCTATTTATATTCTGTTTCTTTTGGACGTTGTTATAAATACGGATATTATTCAATTGAGGTAAAATGGTATTTTTTGCTCTGCCCGAAATGATTGAAGCGGATCGACATGTGACATATCCAGAGATAGAGGCATCCTTGGGCATTGGTAAAAGGCAAATACAAACGATTTTACATGGGCATTTAGTAATGAAGAAACTTTGTAGTCCGTGGATTCCACATAATATTTTGAGAAACAAAATATTCACTTTTAGTGTTTTTTTTCTTTCGATAAAATATCTCTTCTTTTCTTTTTCCGGAATTTTTTAGAGTTATCCTCGTTTATAATCGAAATTGAAAATCTAGATGTTTCGTTAATATTAAATTATCACCAGTTTGAATGGCAAACTTTAAACAAAAGAATATGATGAAATGCCAATACTTTATTAGTTACACATTATCTACTAGAATATTTTTTTACCATTTTTCAAGGATTAGTTTTGAATTAAGTGAAGGACGAGTAAATAATTTAGAGCTTTATTGGAATAGGGTAATCTCATGAAAGTCTCGTTAAAAAGGTTCTTAGCTTATTGTTAGTGGATGAAATTCAGCAATTCTCCGCGGATTTGGATTCTGAAGGGAAACTGTGGCACCTTTTTTATTTATATTCTATTTCTTTTGTACGTTGTTATAAACATTTGACGGATAATATTTAATTGAGGTAAAATTGTGTTTTTTTTTTGGTTTGGAAAGAGAGTAAGACAAGTTCTTATGTTATTCCAAAAATTTGGAAAATCAAAGTATCAATTTTTTCACCCTTATTGACTTTTCTTAAAGTCCCAATAAAAGCCTCTATTTGGGGTTACTTCTATTTTGCAGCATTTCCTTTCATAATCCATGAGTTATTGTTCTATTTTCAAATATGCTCTTTTTTCCTGTATTAGTAACTTTTTATAATGTCCAATGGACACATCGACTACTCTTTTCACGTTCATTCTAAGTGATTCAAGCCCAGAAAGTGTTTACGATTTTAATTGAAAAAGATAAATTTGATGGTCATTTTAAGTCTGCATGTTTATGTCCCAAATTTGAATTTAAGCCTAATATGAATACAGTCCTCGAGAATTCAAAGAGTGTGGACCAGATAGAGAGGAATGGTAAGAATGGTTCCTCTTTTAAAGTCGAAAGTATCTGTTTCATAGATGGCTTTAAAACAAAGATTAGTATTGGCGCCGGAATCAATGAAATTAGACCAGGCCAACGACCCGTTACTTAGCTACTGAGTTGAAAGTATCTGTTTCATAGATGGCTTAAAAACAGAGATTAGTATTGGCGCCGGAATCAATTAAATTAAACCAGGCCACTAACTCGTTACTTAGCTACTGAAAACTGGAATATTCTAAAAGTCAAAATAAACTTAGATAGTAAAGCAAGGCTAAAGACACTGGGCCCCACATAAGCAAATTGAAAGCTGATGCGGGACTACATAAATGAACGCGCTAAATAGACCGTGTCTTAACTCTGGTTTATTCCAAAACATGGTGGTTATCCAAAGAAAATCAAAGCACAGGAACTAACTCTTGTGGGCTCGTCGATCGCTGACAAAAGCTCCAAGGTCCTGTGTGGGCGTCACGTACAGTGAAAAAATGCTACTAAATAATGGAAACGGTGGAGGAAGCAATTTCTCATTGGATATGGGCTAACTATGCAGAGACAGAGAGTTTGGTAAAACAATAGTAGGGTTGCTACCGGGGCACTGTATGCTTAAAAACTTATGAGCAACCTGGGTCTGACGCAAGAATCTACATATAGGTTCTGCCGGACGAAAGAAGAGCGCTACTCGTCTCTTAAATAACACAATTTGATTGACCAGCATTAAATCTGACTACATTTTGGGAGCATTTTGGATTGTAATTGGTCCCATAGAAATGAGGAGCATCACCTCCACCAACGAATCTGTAGTTTATACCTAGTCTAGATCTAAACCTCTATACCAGGACTAAGAGTGATTGGGATTAGAAGCATCTGGAAGAGAAAGAATTTGGCAGATGGAAGAACTTCACCAGAATACTTCAACAATTTGGTAGAATGTATAAATAAAACGGAAAGCAGTAAAAAGCTTTTCTATCGAATTATACATTTTTTTTTTCAAAAGGAAGTAGGTCATGATTAAGTCATTCATTTGGGTTTACTTTTACTTTGTCCTAATTTTGCTGCTTCTATCATTCCTTGAAATACTTGTTGAGGTAATCAATAAATGTCAGGTAAATTCATTGAAAATGATTGGATTTTTAAGGAAAAAAATCTGCGGGAAGGTAAATTAAGTGAATGCAAAGGACATCCGGTCTTTAATGTCTTAGGTTCAAGTTGAATCTAATGAAAGGTAAAATCGAAATTGTACAATGCCAAGCTCCGATACATCACCGGCGTATCGATTCATGAAATTAATTACCGAATTCACATCCCGTCAGCTAATAGCGGTCCAACTGCGAGATTAACGCATCGTCTCTGTTATTTGTTAAACGTAAGAGTTGTGAAACCCCACCAGGTACTGATCTTTTTCATTATTAACCCATAGACGTCCGTAGATACGCGTAATTCCACTTTCGCCTTCGTCGCGATCGAGATCGCCAGAGATCGCGAGAACTAATGGGTGCGGGCGCTCAGTGTTCTTCGACGTGCGTTTTTAACAACACTCTGTAACGACACAGCTACCGCTCATACTACCGCTACTACGATCAGTACATACTGGCACGCGCTTGCAGCGAGCGAACGCGATTCGATAAAATGTAGAAAACGTACTGTTTGGGTGTTCGATTTTCTATCTTAACAAAGCAACTCTCTGTGTGCCACACCACACTGGAATAAACGGAGAACCTCTAGCACGAAAAAAAGAATCCCGATTCGGTGTGAATCACGGTCCGAATGGACCTTAGAACGAGGTGAGTCAATACATTTCATAATAACAATAATAGCAGTAAACATAACCTGTACGCTGCTGCGTTGTATATTATTTACTTTGTCTTTGCAATTTGGCGATTCGCAGTATTATTATCGGGCAATGAATGACTGACGATACTCGCGGTATAAATAGAAAAAAATTCTCCCGGCGAAATAGAATTAGAAAGTGAATTAATTTATGCTAGGTTTTTTTTTTATATATTTAATGTTACACAAGACAATTTGATGGAACAGAAATTCGTTCATTCTTGCGTTAATAGTGAATAATTATGCGCATATACAGTGTTGGTCATCTATACTCTATTTTTTAATTGGGAAGAGTAAAAAAAGCCACATTTACACAAGGTTGATTAATCTTAAGGGGGATATTTTAAAATTACGATAAAAATATAAATTATACATTAAAAATTTAAGAAAATTATTTAATTGCAATTATCTATTTTGTGATTAATAGATAATTGCAATTTATTCGTATTAGTGCTCCGAATAATCCAATTAAATTTCGTAATATACCGGATGTCTCATGTTAATCTTAATATAGCAATATTTCGAGAAATGTGAATCTTACCAAAAAGGTTCATTTGTTCGTCTCATCGGGGGCCATAAAATGACAATTTCAATTTCCGCGTAGATGGCGCTGCGAAAATAGGGTAGTTTTATTTTTTTTTGTTTTAATTTGAACCTCCTATTTTTATTGCATATTAGAATTCTTTTACCTGAAACATTTTTTTGTTAATTTCGTAGACGGCGTTGTAATCAGTAAAAGAGATTACTTTCATTTATAAAAAATGTGAGGATATTTCTTGGAACAATTAGGTAAAATGTTCATTCAAAAAAATGAGCGCTTATGTTTGAAAGCAAAGTTGCTTGGTCTGTAGTCTAGAGTGGAAAGCAAAATGGGGGTTTCCATAAAAAAAAATAAAGGTAATTTTTCATCGCTTACAACGCCATCTACGAAATTAATAAAAGAATTTTCAGGAAAATGTTACTCCTTAATCTAGAATTGCAATATGTAAACAAAAATATGGGTTTACATTAAAAAAAAAAAAAAAAAACTACCCTATTTTCACAGATTACAGCATCATCTACGTTGAAATTAGTTAAATTAGTTAATCTTTTTGTGGTTCCCGTTGAGACGAACAAAGAATCGTGCGACGAACTTTTTCGTAGGACTCGTATTTCGAGATATTCCTCTGTTAAGATTAAAATAAGACACCCGTATAGATTATTACAAGAAACCCAATATTATGCGCGGGAAAACTATGGAAGAAATGCTGGAACATGCCCATTTTATGTCTTTTTAATAAACCTTTTTTCCAGCAATTTAAAGTTTTCCCCAGTTCTGGTTTTCAAGTAATTATGTCATCGACAACTTTTTTAAATGACAACTCCAGATTTTTTTTTATTTGGATAAATTATTTAATTGTCTCATTGATCTAAGAAAGAATTTTTGAAAGTTAAATAAGTATGGATCATTTAAGTGAAACACAGCACATGGAAATTTTAATTATTATATTATTATTATTATTATTATTATTATTATATAATTTAATTCTTGTTGGATGCAGCGATAAAACCACAACTAAGCAAGAAGTGTGCAATTTGTTAAATAAAAATATCAACCAATGACTAAAATCTAGAGAAATTGGGGATGTTAAGCGCATTCCAAATGCAGGACATCCTAAGAAAATTAACAAAGGTGTGCAACTTGATAATTTGTTAAGCGTTGGTGAGAACCCTCATGGTGTATCTAGATCAATTGCAAGAGGCGAGGAAATTTCTCGGCGTTTATTGAAAGCAGAAAAACACGATTCTTACAAAATACAATCGCTGCTAGAACTAAATGACAATGACCCTGATCGCCGAATGCAGTTTTGTGATGTAACCACAATCCACGCTTCATTCGCCAAATTCTCTTTCTCATTTTACCTAAATGGAACGATAAATCGACAAAATTGCAGTTACTGGAGTAGATTGAATTACTGAAGCATTACTCAACACCTTCCCAGAGTTAATGTGTGGGCAGGGGTAATAGTAACAATAGAAATATTGGTCCTTTCTTTTTATACGAAACTCTCTCACGGGTGATTTTTTTTGAGGCATGCACTTGTTCCTGCTCTAGGAGAAACTTTTCCTAAAGAAAATCATCCTGACTTACCAAACGGCGTCTATGACTTGAAAAACCACATTTAATCAAATTCGTTTATCAGCTTCTCCAATTACAAAGAAAACTTGTATTTATACGGATGCATTTTTAGGATTCTTTGCTATAAGAAAAGTTATATCGACTGGAGATTTAACTTTTTTTAACTTACTCCAGCTGGCGACTCGCTCTACCGGTTTCCATATCTTTAATTGCCAATTTTGAGTCGGTATTTTTCTTTCAACTATTTCTGGTTCTTTTACTTCCTGTTATTTTTAGATACTTTTGAAGGTGATTATTGTTTCATTTGCTTCATTCCCATTCTCTTTGGTGAGTTTATTCGATTCAATTCGTATTTTATTGCTGCTCCATTGTTCTTTTATTTGGTTTGGTGAATGCGTTTCAGTAAGTATTTTTTCAATAAATTAAATTTTTTCTACATAAGGCACTACTTATTGATATGTTTTTGTTGATTATCTTCTTTTGACATTACTTTGGACAAAATAATGTGAAATTAGTGTAACATTGATACGATTCCGTCTCTTACAGTAACTTATGCATAACAGGAAAACAATATTCAATAAAAACCTCCTTTTTATGAAATAATGTAACAATAGCTTTAATTAAATAATATTACAAAGAAAGCTAATAATTATCCATATGTTTGCTTCTTCTTTAAAAGTAGCGCTCTTTTTTCATATCAGATTCAATTGATAATTTGTCAAATAGTTCCATTTAAGGTTTTTGGAGTATCAAAGAAAGTTTTATTTATTTTTTTTTGGTTCGTTTTGAAATTTTACTCGAACAATTTCCGTATATTAAAAGAATCGTGTATAATTTAAGTAAATTTTTAAAATTATAGAAAAAAAATCCAAATTTCAGTAAATATTTCCACATTGTGTTACTTTTACTACTTATCAGTAGAGTGGGTAAATTCGGGTGCGCACCATTGGCGTAGCTAACGAATGGACTCTTGCATGCGAAGGTTCCGGTGCTAGATCCAAAAAAGTTTTCAAGATGGTTTTTGTAGAATATGAACCGATCTCGATAAATTATCTCTATGTTACTGAATGAACACGGAAAATTGCCATCTTTGGTCATATGTATAAAAAATAAAATCGAGAGTGTGTGGTATTGGAAAAATTTGAACGAAAGAAAGTTACCAAAATTTATTAATGCCTTTAAGAGATCAAAATTTGTCTCAAATATGAATACAATTGTATATTTCTATAAGAATTGGGTTGGAATTTCAATTTAGAAAAATATTAAAAATTAAAAAATAATTTCTGATTCTATACAAAATGTTTTTCTGTAGAAGCTCAAGAAAAATAATATAAAAATAATTGTTTGAAAAAGGACCAATATGAAATAACTTGTGAAAGAAAGACAAAGAATTGTAAAATAGAGAATGAACCGGAAAAAATAGAAAACATAAAAAAATGATTAATTATCAAGAATTATTAAGAAAATTGGTCAATTCGGAGAAGATTTAGTCAAACCCTCAAAGTAGGAGTTCGAAAAGTATTTCTTTCGCTATATTTATTTGGAAAAGGTAGAAAAGGAATTTTTGCAACAATTATTATTACTAAAATAAATTTTATATTTATTTTATTAAATTAATTTTAAAATCTTAGAAAATAATTTCATAAAATAAATATAAAATGTGGCCATTGATGTTTATTTTTACGAATTGTTGGTGAAATATCTAATAATTTCTTTGATATAATAAACTTTTTGTATTCTGTTGGCACTCAAACTTATTTTCTTTTGGCTTTCAATGTTATCAGTAATTCTAAAGTTTCCTCAAGTCCCATTTATAATTTGGTGAAAAGTTACAATTCCTTTGCGGTCTGTCACTTTTTTTTATTTTTTATTCAGTATTTCTAAGATCAGATTCATGTATTTTTTTACACAATTCAATTTGACTTGTTTATTATTATGGTTTGCATGTTGTAAGAATTTATCTTTATTCTGGTTTAAGAGGACAAGCAACTGTTTTACGTAGCAGTTGATCTTATAAGAAGCAGCGCTATTATTATTATTATTGAGAAATAAAGCAACAGAATTTGAAAAAAAACCAGACAAGCGCTCTGTTTCCGCATGATTTTATCGAAACTCAATTTTTCAAATACTCAATATTTCGTTCATTTATTGCGAACTTTATCGCGAGTTAAAATAAGAATCGAAGGCGTTGACAACAATAATTGAAAAAAATTAAGAATTATAAGAAAATAACAACAATTAATTAAGAAATGAACATTTACAAACTATTACATTCTAACAAATATCTAAGACGACGATGTGTGCCAAATTATATTATTACTATTAGTTTCCTCTTTGGATTTCCTTGAGAAAGTTTTTTTAAGAAACTCACAACATTAATTGATAACCGCCTTATCTTTTGATTACAGATTACGCAATTTCGTGCGGTTGTTCGCGTTCCATATCTGTCTAAAAAGCTAACTTTAATGTCTTATAAATTGTTTTATTTTAGCTACTAACAAGAATGGCTCATTAAAGAAAGGTGTAACGTAATGTTAATGGTCAATAAAACGCACATTAATTAGAAGTATATATAATTTCCTTAATGGCACTTACTCCGAATGAAATATCAACCTGCCTTAAAAAAAATACAGGGAGACTTAAATAAATTGAAATACAAATAATTTAAATATACTATGGATGTGGGTTTCCCTAATAGAGCAGACAATAATTCTCAAATTACAAGAGCAAAATTACATTTGTATAAATCTCATTTACTCTAACAGCTCTTGACAGCTTAATAGAGAAGGAAGATGCTTTAAGTTAAAACTGTCTGTGTAAAAAATGTATCTATTTAATTATTGGATGTTAAGATAGGAATCCCATTCGTAAATTAATTGTTTACCTTCATGTAAATTGCAAACTGACCAAATAAACAACATACATTACATGGCACATTTCCTAATTAGATCAACTATTCGAAGAAATATATTTAGAATCTTAATTTACGTAGCTCAAGGTCTAACGTGAAATTATATAAAATTATATTAATACATTAAATTAGTCTTAATAAGCATGTACGACACACTAATTAGTTTATCAATTATATATTGATATAGCGTTAACGTGAATAGTAACATTGAACTGGCTGAACTTTTCCTTATTGACGCATTTAAAAAGGTGTTTTTCTAATTTTGTTTGTACTTTTTTCGGAATTACTCTGTCGTTCCTATCAGTATTTTGACGTCATCTACATCTTTCTTCCTATATTTCCAAGATAATCGTTTAGTGCTTATCTGCTTCTACATAGATAAGTTAATGAGGTATGTTTTTGAACTGGAAAAGACAATTATCTTACGTACGTAAAACGTTTGTTGGCACCCTTCTTAAGTGAATGCAGAATCGGACTGACACTGGTAGGGGAAACGAACCATCAGAATAATTCTTCTTCTTATCGATACTGGTTCTGTAGATTTGCCTGAGATTCAGAGTTTGTGCACCCTTCATGCAACCACCACAAACAGTGAATTCAATTATTTTTTTTTTTCATCTTTCGATAACAACCGTCACACTCAACTTTTTCATATACACTACCGGCCATAAGTGTTTACCCACCCTTAAAATATTACAAAAACAAGTCAAATACTAATTATAAAATAAACCTTTATTCTGTGCTTAGACAAAGTACTTTAACAATGTGCTTGTCAATTTTCTAACAATGATAATCATAAATTTACTTAAATTTGGGATTCGTCAATATGTCCACCTTTCGCTTTTATTACTGCCGCACAGTTTCGGCATTCTTTCTAACAGCTTCGCTAGTGTTAGTGGCTCTATTTTCCTCCACGTATCCTGCAGTTACGTCCAAAGTACTGTTGCCGATGTTGGAGCAGATTTTCGAACCTGTCGATCGAGTTCCTCCCACAAAAGCTCGATCGGATTGAGATCTGGACTTTGGGGCGGCCATTTCGTAACAATAATTTGGTTTCTGTGCTCCAGCTGTTCTAAATACTCACGGCATATCTTGGCAGTGTGTTTCGGATCATTATCGTGCTGGAACACGAAGTTCTCACCGATTAATCGTATTCCAGATGGGACAGCATTCCTCTCCAAAATCTCCCTATAGTCGTCTTTTCTCAAGGTACCATCTATTTTGACCAACACCCCACTCCCACGGAGCCACCGCCAAAACAACCCCAAATCATAACTGATCCTCCTCCATGTTTTATTGTTGGTATAACACAGGATTCAAGTGCTCGTTCCCCTTTCGATCTATGGACAAATATCCTTCTGTTTGAACCAAAAGTGAGAAATTTAGATTCGTCGGTTCAGAGTTCTTTCTTCCAATCTTCCAACATCCAATCTTTGGGTTCTCTTGCCCATGTTAACCGTTTAGCTTTGTTTGCATTGCGTAATAACGGTTTCCGCATAGCAATCCTTCCATACAAACTAGCTTCGCGCAAAAGCCTTTTCACTGTGGTGACACTAGCAGGTTTTGGACGCGAAATATTCACTTCGGCAGCAATTCCTGGCGCTGTTTTCCATCCATTTCGCTTGCTTGTCATTACCATAGCACGATCTTCTGCTGGTGTTGTTATTTTTGGCCGTCCGAGTCGCCGTTTATTCGATACACTGCCACTTGCCTGATACTTAGTAGTAGTAAAATTCATACACAAAGCATACACTGCTGAGTCTGTTCTCTCATATCTGCTCTCTCTTTGTTGATCCCATTTTAGCATGTCATCTATAGCAACACCTAAGAACGAACAATGTTTAGTTAATTGAAATTTTTGGTTATTTAAAGAGATATCACTCGGAGTTTTAGTAACTTCATTACATTTAAAGAAAAGGCAGCAGGTTTTAGTTCTATTTGTTTACAAAAGATTTTGTTGAAGTCATTGTTCCGTAAAATTTAAAATAATTGAACCATTTTGAGTTAAGCAAGGAAAATCAACACCACTAAACAGCAAGTTAGTATCATCGGAATAGTTCACAATTTGTTGATTGGCGTTAGAAATATTTTCAAATATATCACTAATAAAAATTAAAAATAATAGGGGGCCCAAGATACTACCTTGTGGTACCCCAATATTTTTAGTTGCTGTATTTGAATATGCTACTGTGTAGCTTTACGATTTGTTTTCTGTCAATTGGGTATGATCTGAGCCAATCGTCTCTCACTACAACGCTCCAGCTTTGCAAGCCGAAATGGGATATGGTGTCAAACGCCTTTGATAGATGTAAAAAAAGACCACAGACTAAATTAGCGTTTTCTAATTGAGATACTATCCACTCTGTATATTCAAATGATGGCGTATTAGTGCTTTTTGCGGAAACGTAACTATGTTGGTTTTTAATAAGAGATTATCCTTTGTGAAAAATGAATACACTTGATCTGAGACTATTGCTTAATTTTATATTGTACAGCACTTGTCCCCGAATATTTTTTATTTAAACACTTTTCCCATAAATTGTTTAGGAAATGAACTATCCTCCGTCCACGCACCGGTCCATGTTACCATAAAATGTACATAAGCTTATCAAGAAGAAAATGAGTACAAAGTTTTAGGGTATCAATAGTTTTCCACTTAATTCAATTTTACTTAATTAATATTAATAGTTACTAATTTAACGTTAAAATCTAATATAGCGGTATTTTAAACAAAAAAGAATATTGTGACAACAAATTAATTTTTTTTTTTTTTTTTTTTAATTCAAAACAATAGAAATACATTAACAATTAATTCAGATCAATTACAAACTCTTTCTTTTTAATTAAAATGGACAACCTATCTGACATATTTCAGAATATTCCGAACATACTCGGCAAAAAGCAACCGACATCGTATTTCCATTACAATAAACAAAAAGAAATTGTTGGTGAAATCGGTGTAATAGCGGTAAAGAATATATGCAAGTTATCAAATGATTAACTAGATCAAAACTAGGCCGCTGTATTATAACTTGTTCCGTTATAGCGTGCGGGCTATTTACCATTTGGATGTTCAAAGTAGTACTTGCTGTTGTACAGCGAATAATAATTATAAAAAGCAAGAATAAATTATTATTTTCAAATCGTTATGGTGGTATCTGTGTCATCTAGATAGATAGAAGTAATTGGTGCGAATTATTATATCTTGAAAGCAAGTTGCAGAGATATGTTCTTACAGAGTAGGTTTGTTAACCGGACATTAATTTTTCAGCTTTTGCATAAATTGGAGTGAAAGAAAGTGAACGAATGAAATGAACTTGCAGCGTTCGCAATATCTTTGATAAAGGTGAAGACTGTACAAAAAGCATCTCAATGAGAAACTCAATAGCATGATACTGATTAGAAGCCAACTTTAGAATGGCAGACACTAGAGCTAACGTTTGGCGTTATCGGCAGCTGAATTACGTCTACGATGTCACAGAAAATTGCATCATCTATCTTATTTTAAGCAGAACACAATGTACACTGCCGTTCAGTGAAGTTCATACAATAAAAATCTATTATATCAATTATTATTATATATTAATACATAAAATTAGAAAAATATTAAGCATACACTCTTTTCTAAGGGATTAAAGCCATAAATTATTATGTAAAGTAGAAATATTGCGACAACCACAATAAAGTCTCTTTTATTATCATTCCAAGAATTTCTCGGAAGTGCCGATCTTTTGAAACGGGTCGTTCGGGGATTATTAACGAACAATACGTTTAGGAAATATACCGCAGTATCATTCTTGTTTATTTATCATAGGCGTAAAGATATAAATTTGCTTCATTTTACTGTTAAACGTGTGTTGGTGTGCATCTGTCGTTTTTGCGCGAAAGTTTTAAGGAAATTTACTTCAAAATGGCACGTGGCAAGCCTATCAGTGTAGAAAAACGTCCACGCATTATTACGCTGTTTGAAGAAGGATATTCGGGGCGACAAATTGCTGAAGAAATAAATATGAGAAGTTCAACAGTAAATGACATCATAAAGCGATATCGGACAACTGGAACTATAGAAAATCGTGTTCGTCCCGGAGCATCTACGAAAACAACAAAAGCTGAAGATTTGAGAATTGTATTATTAAGCAAACGCAATAGAAAATTAACAGCGCCACAAATAGCAGCCGAAGTCAATCGCGGCCGTGAAGAACAATTTTCGGCGAGTAAGGTAAAACGTCGACTTCAACAAGCGGACCTTCATGGACGCATAGCCATTCGAGAACCCTTATTACGTCTGGGCAACACAGCAAAACGGCTACAGTGGGCCCGTTCTCATCTAGATTGG
>LR736933.1:78509-99493 GCA_902654985.2 Oryctes borbonicus
CAAGATAAACAAATTAAAAAAATAAATATATTATTTTTTAAGCGGGCATAGAAATAGCACACTTAATAACAATAACGAAATACTGTATTATTTCTTTTTTTTTAATTCTTTTTTGCTTTTACATTTAATATTTTGTTGGAAACCCTTTACAAGCCAATATTGCTGCACATCTTCTCGGCACAGTTTCAAGTAATTTTTAACATCAACAGGAATGTTATGCCAGGCTTCTTCAATACTATTCCATAATTCGTCTAATGTCGCTGGAGATTTAGACTTTATAACAACCTCAACATCCCCCCATAGATTTTCTATGGGATTTAAATCAGGGCTCTGTGTAGGACATTCTAACACTCGAATCTGTTTCTCCTCTAGCCACTGTTTTACGGTCCTCGCCGTATGTTTGGGATCATTGTCGTGCATTAAACCCCAGGTTACTGGAAGAAATTCATCAGCATATGGTTCCATCACGTTCTCTAAAATGTTGCGATAAACATACTGATCCATTTTTCCTGCAATTCTGAATATAGGCCCTATAACACGCCATGACATAGAAGCCCATACCATTACGCTTCCTCCACCGCGTTTCAATGTTTTTATAGTGTACCTAGGGTTGAATCTCTGATTGATGGGTCGTCGCACATACATTCTTCCGTCAGACCCAAGTCGGTTGTATTTACTCTCATCTGTCCAAAGTGCAGATTTCCAGAAAGAAAGCGGCTTTTCTTTGCGCATTTTCGCAAACTGATCTTCTTTGACGGTTTTTATTTGACACGAGTGGCTTTCGTACTGCAATACACCCATGTAAGTTAAATTCCTTCAGCCGACGTCGTATTGTTCTTCTCGATATATCAATATCAAATTGTTTATTAAATTCGGTTTTTATTTGTGTAGCTGTAGGAAAAGGATCTTCTTGATTTAATCGACGAATAAGGTTGTCTTGTCGTGAGGTTGTTTTACGAGGCCTAATCTTCTGTTTCTTGTTTTCTAAAGTTTTTTCCGTCTGAACATGCTTTATCGCATTTTGTATTAATTTACGTGAACAATTTAATGTTCGTGATATTTTTGAAATTGATATGGCCTTCTCTTTCATGGTGCAAATTAACTCTCGGTTCTCTGGTGTGGAATGTTTTCCTCGTCCCATTATACTAACACCTAAATCTTTGTTATTAATAAAATGTTAATTTTAAAAGTGGTAAGTACACCACTTTTTTGGTACAAAATAACTCGAACCGTAACACTATAATAAGATTCCGCTACAGAACCGACAACTGTGCTATTTATGTGCCTGCTAGAAAAGTGAAACTAATTTATTTTTTTTTTTTCATTGAATCCCGAATTATTGTTCTGGAATACGTAGCTAGGGGAACTACACGCAACCTTCTCGGGGACTCGCGCTAGTTTAATAAAAATTTAAACGGGAACAGCTTGAGCGGTTAATTCAAATGAAATTTGATGCCTGTGCTATTTATGTGGCCGCCACTGTATATGTAGGTCCTTTTTTTATAAATAGGCATGAATTAATCATGGCAACGATTTCGTTAGCCATATTGTCGACACCGGTTAATATAAAAAAAAATTCCGTGTATTGCCGAATACTCTACGAAATACTCAATCGAATAAAATTCGAATCACAGCTCTAGCGTGTAAGGCGTTTAAGATATCGGCTCGTTAAAGAAACAGCCTTTAGTGAACATCTCAAATTATGTCAATTACCTCAAAAACTAAAGTAGATAAGCTTGAGGAATATTGAAGGAAGCTATCATTAATTAAAGACAAGCATCCAAAAACGTAATAATATACAAGCTTTCCCACTTAAGAAATCAAACTTGTATCGTCTTGAACATCCTGTATATTTGAGTATAATTTCATGTTGTACAGCACTTTTTTTTATTTGAAAAAATTTACTTTAATCTGCTCAGAGGTCGAATTACCTGTCACCTGCGTGCTAGGTGAACAGGCTGTATATGTAATTTATGCAGGTAACAAGTGGCATTTCGTCATTTTTTTTGAGGCCAAACAATGTTCATATTTAACATATATTTATTTGCTTTTTTCCAATCGTAATGGTCTTGAGTTGCGTGTGAATGGTGTTTTTCAATCTTGTTACGTATTTCGTTATTATTTCCCCCGAATCAATGTTAATTTATGCTATTCATCTCCGCGCCAAACCAGTTTTACAACGTGATATTATTCAAATTTCATGACAAATTTGCACAAAATATGCATCGGCAAACAGTTGATTTCTTAAGAGTCTGTATCTGCTGTGATTTTGGCTGAGAAACACACATTGAAACATTGTGCTCCTCCTTGTCGTCGATATGTTTTGCAATTTATAACTACGTCATAAGGCTTATGTATGGCATTACCAGCTGAGGAGCTGATCCGAGACTTGCGTTGGTATTTCGCGCCATCGGTAATATTGCAGAGGCACCTGCATAGACGCGGTATCGTTTCTATTTACGAAACAAAGTTTATAGACATTATATAAAATGTAAATGAGGGTTATTAATACTTGTTATGTAAATAGTCCATTTACAGATATTTCTGGGTGTTTATTGCTTTATGAGGGGTGATTGAGATTTTCCCAGATCAAAATAGGAATTTTAAATGCGAGAAAAATTTAGACCCTGTGCATTGATTACATTAATATAAGCAAAAGTGTTTTAATTTGATACTTCTCTTTATATGCAGCGGTTGTGCTGGTAAAGTTTGCACATTTCACCGCGAGAAATTGTATTTTATAAAGTGTTTGCAATATGGGTAGAAAAAAGCAATTATCCTTGATAGAAAGGGGTAAAGTTCTAGCCTGGCGCCAGGATGGTGTTAGCAAGAAGGAAATCGCTCGTCGGTTACAAAGAAGCGATCATTGCGTTAGAAATTTCCTACAAGATGCGGAAAATTACGGCAAACCAAAAGGCCAGGGGCGACCGAAAGCTGTAAATGAGCGGGATAAACGCATGATATTGCGGTGTGTATCCAATTCTTCTGCGTCGGCGAGAGTTATTGCAGAACAGGCGGGGGTACAGACGCACGTGCGTAATGTTCAAAGGATTTTAAAGGCGTCACCGGTAATATCACGGAAGAAAATGTTGAGAAAACCCCCACTTTCGGCGAAACACAAAGAAGCGAGGTTAAGATTTGCTGAAGAACACGTATCCTGGAAGAAACAATGGGAAAAAGTTATATTTTCCGATGAGAAACGTTTTAATTTGGACGGACCGGATGGGTACTCGCATTATTATCACGATCTGAGAAAGGAACCAAAAGTGAAAATGACCAGACAATTAGGGGGTGGATCTGTGATGATATGGGCAGTGATTGGATTTCGCGATAAAAGTGAGATAGTGTTTTGCACGAACGAAATGACATCTGTGACGTATAAAGACTCATTGCATGACAATCTTCTACGTTTTGGAAACCAATGGGCCGGGCGCAATTTTGTTTTTCAACAAGATAACGCGCCAATAAAGCGAAAACCATTACTGAATGGTTGAAAGAGAAAAAGATTAAAACTTTCCAGTGGCCGGCACGGTCACCAGACCTAAACATTATTGAAAACATGTGGGGTGAATTGGCACGTCGCGTTTATGGCGGAGGCCGTCGATATTTCACGGTACAAGAACTGAAAACTTCAATAGTGACTGAATGGCAGAATATCCCTCAAAATTATATGTTAAATTTCTATAAATCTATTAATAACAGACTATTGGAAGTGATTAAGAACAATGGAGGATCTACGCATTACTGATCACTCATTTGTTTATTTTTGTTTTACATTTGCAACAGAGCGTCTAAATTTTTGTCGCAGAAATTGTTTAAACGTTGGAGTAATAATTTATTATTTAGTTCATATATTATTGGAGGAGATATTTTTAAGTTTATTTTACTTTTATGAATAAAAACTTAATTAGATATCTTGCTAGTTTCGCAAAGAAATGTTGTAACCCTTAAAACATCTTACCGCGTCCAAGTTTTTGTCGGGGAGTGTATGTTTTGTCGCCCATTGTTTAGAGAGTATCGAATCCTCCCAACATTCTCTCCGTCTTATGTATTATTAAATAATACACTGATCAGCTGCCCACAAGTATCTGTCATCATAATTACTTTACAAGACTATTTACTAACTCTGACTCATCATCTAACACCGTCTGAGAAGAATTCAATTTATGCTGCAATTGCATTGTATAATCGGTTGAATAGTGATATAAAGTCAAATTAAATAAAACTTTTTAAGAACAAGGTCAAAGAATATCTCCTAACGAATTGCTTTCACATTGTTGGTGAGTATATAGAGGCTTCTTAGTAATATACAACTTTATTTTATTTATAGTATTTTAATATGTTTTGGGCCGGATTTCACTTTTACAATGTGACTGTCTCACATTTGCTTTTATTTATTTACTATTTACATCCTTTAATCTTGTCTGTGTGGCGTCCTGTAGGCCTTTTAAGGTGGTAGTTAGGCCCACTAATGCCTATATTTGTTCCAAAACTTTCTATTCTTGAGCGGTCCGTGTACCATGCTAAAGTACCTTTTTTGCTTAGAGGCTGACCGGATACTCACTCAGTACATCACCTTATAAGGCTTGCTCTTCAAGGATTTTGAGATCTCGTTTAAGATATTAAAGGCTACGGGATGCTGATGTACTTCCTGCGTTGCCGAAATTATAGATTGATAAAAAGTGCTATCGCTTCTCCAATTAAAAATTTATTATTCGCCATCCTTAGTATAAAAAAAGTGGAATATCTCGATTACAAATTCAATTACACGCAGCAGATGGATGTGCTTCTTATAAAGGGAAAATCGAATTTATTAAACATGGCTCGCGTATTCAGCTATCGATTTGTAGATATAGAATTCAAAGCTCGTGCATTTTATAGCACATGGAAGCAAAGTTTTGAACTTTATAAGGCAGATGTGGTATCGACGATATACGGAATATTCAAAATATTGAAGTGAACGGAATTGGAAATTGAATAATTTATTTCCAATCGATACGCTATTCTTCGAATTTGAGCGATGGTTGGATAATTAAATATAATATCTTAAATAAAGTAAAGAACATAAAATTAAATGGAACTTATTCTCTTCAAATCAAATACTTTTGCTTTTATCGCGTAAACATTTTAAATTTGGAGAAAAAAAAAATAAAAAAGAAAAAAATACATAACCTCAGGGTGGGCCCCAGTTATACCAAATTGATGCGCACCACTTTAACCCAACTCGGAATTAAAAAATAAAAATGAGAAGCAGAAGTTCATGCCTACATAAATGTTAATTCTACCAGAAAAAAAGAAAAAAAGTGACTCTGCGTGCGCCAAAGGAATAATAAAATAAAACGGCGGTTTTCCAAGTACATGATCAGAACTTGTTTTCGTATTTTTCTGGAGTATTATTATATTTTCTGAATATGCAGATGGAAACATATCTTTTAACTGAGGATTATTCTATGGCGAGGAGCCGAAATCGGGTAGAGAGATTGTGAATATCTGTCTTAAAGCGAATTTTATTTAAAAGATGTGGCGGAGTTTCACTAATTAGTAGTATTTTGGGATAAAAAGAGTTAGAGTCTGAACTTCTCTTCTATTGCATATATCGAGCAGTACGAGGCGTAAATTAAATAATGAGACTGGCAACGTAGCGTTCGATCTGCGTGAGACTCGGAGATGCGTGCTATCAGGTTTTGCTTCAGACTTGGGCACAGTGCAACTTTTGCAAAAGTTCAGCAGATCTACGGAGACCGTGTTTTGTCATGAGCCCAGGTGTTTCGGTAGCTTAAAGCATTTTCAGAAGAAAGAGAGTCGATTACGCAGCGAAAGGTTTTCATCGTCAAGAACCAATGAAAATGTCGACAGAATCTTGTGCGTTCAGATTGTTGGTTGACAGTCAAAATGATCGGCGTGGATCCACATTACCGTTCATCAGATTTTGGGCAAAGAATTGGAGATGAAAGAAATGGTTCCAAAAAAACTTTCGAGGGACCAAAAAATCAGGAACGAAATGTACCTTGACTTTTTAAAATCGATTGAAAATGTCACTACTAGTGACGAATGTTGACTAAGCCCCGAAGTATGAAATAGCATACTTCAATTTCTCCAAGACTAGCCTCTCTGATAGCCAGAGAATTATTCTTACCTACGCCTCAAAACCAAACGATTAACGAACATTTTTACCGAGAGGTTCTTGAAAAAATTCGAAAAAGAGTCATGGATGCGAGACCAAGCATCAGGAACAACTGGATGTTCCACCACGACAATACGCCTTGTCACAAAGCAACGTCAACAAACGAGTTTTTGGCCAGTACAAATATTTCTGTGGCTCCTTAACCTTCTTATTCGCCTGATTTGAATTCTTGTGAGCTTGTTTTCTTCTCAATATTGACTAATCATCTCAAGCGACGACATTTTCGAAAATATTCAAACGGCTGTAACCGCCCAAACGTGCTGCAGCCAAGAAGAAGCTCCACGCAGTTGAGAGCGAAACGTCGGCCATTACGACGCGGTTTCGACCCGGAAACCCAAATTCTTTAAACGTGATAGTGAAATATTTCGTAGTGTCGGAGTGCTTAAATGAATAAATGAATATTTAAGCCTGCTTGAAATTCATTTTTTTCCCATGTGTCACGTTGTTTCAAAGTGTGAAACAATAAGTGAACAAATACTTGATACGTTTTGATTTCTTTTGTTTCAATGTCTGGTTTTCCTTTGTGTGAATTGAATCAGCTTCTAGGTATTTATGTATAATTACATGCTTTATCGTTGTTAGTCTTTTGTTAATATAGTTCATTGCGAATTACATACATACCTTGGAATTAATAAATATTAATGGATTATGCATAAATTGCATAAATCGAATTATTGCATTGATTGATATAATGCGAGTAAACTTGAAAAGTAAAAATTCTTGTTTATGTATATGTCTCCTATCGTCTATCTGTATATTACATCGTACTCGCTCCAGTATATTATTAATTTTTTATTACTTCATGGTATAAGTTTATATTATTATTATTGTTGTAATTAAATAAACAATTTCATTGGCGGAATTTAATCCTTTATAAGGAAAGCTACTTTTATTTGCGTGGAGCTAATAGCATTTTAATATGTTGGCTTACGTTATTTTTTTATTTTTATTTATAAATATGCATATTATTTTTAATTGATTTCCTTGCTTTAACTTAGCGTGGCCAACATAGAGTAATTTAATTTTTAGAATCTCGTATTTTAAGCCAACATAGCTTGGTAATATGAAATTATTGACAGTACAAATTGCACGCCGGTAAGATTAAGATAAGCAATACGGGTATATACTATACATTTTGGGGCTCTTCGGAAATGGCTCAACAAACGCACAAAAACGAAATCGGCCATAAGTAGAGTAGGTAAATTCGGGTGCGCACCATCGGCGTAGCTAACGAATGGACTCCATCGCATGCGAAACACTAGTCAGTATCTAGTTCGCTGCCGCCTACAGCGTACGTAATAGTAGCAGCGAAATACTCTGTGTTCTGTTTTTAATAAATAAAATAAAATTTATTTCATTTTGGAACAAATACGCCAATATTGCACTGTCGAAATTATTTACCATCTGTGCGTGTACATTTAGAAAATAAAATTAAGGCTGAACTGAAGAATAAAAAAGCGTGCTTGTGTGTGGATGAAACAACTGATTGCAAAAAAAGATCTGTACTTAATGTTATGGTGCGCAAAATTGAACCACATCAATCGTCATCTTCAGTTTCAAGAGCTTCTAGATGAATAAAAGAATCTACTGTCCAAGTAATTTCAAAAGTGGTGTTAAGCACATTGGAAAAATTTGAAATATCCAGAGATCAAGTCTTAATGTTTATGACAGATGGTGCCGCAACCATGCTTTCTGTAAGCCGGTCTCTTAAGGATCAGTGCGGTAACTTTTTACATATTACATGTAAAATTCATGCTCTACATCTTCTGGCGGCGATTCGTAGATGTTATCCACAGGTGGATGCGCTAATTGCGAGTACAAAAGCGTTGTTTCTGAAATCTTCGTATTCGCGAATTTCACAGACTGTGTTCTCTTACCCCTGAACCACCACAGCCGATCCTTACACGTTGGGGAACATGGTTACAAGCGGCATTTTACTATCATAAATATTTTGAGAGTATAAAGAAGGTGGTTCCATTATTCAATCCGAAAGGATGTGCAGCTAACAAAACAAGTCAGAAAAAAAATTGAAGATAGTCAGGTTAAAAGCGATTTACAAACTATTTACAGCAATTACATCGGAGTAGTGCAAGCAATAGAAAAATTACAAAATTCTTCACTGTCGTTAGAGGAATCACTGCAAATTGTGAAAGATGTACCCGCACAGTTTTGTTCTGTAGAAGACGCAAAAAATGAGCGTGTTTTAATTAAGTTTGAAAGCGTTTTAAACAAAGATTCAGATTTTGCCACACTTAGACAAATTTGTGAAGGTTCGTCTACAGATGCGTTAAGTTGTTTCAAAGATTTCTTTAATTATGCAAATATAACATCACTAGATGTGGAGCGATCGTTTTCTCTATACAAAAAAATATTTTCCTCACAGCGGACGCGTTTTGCAGAAATAACTAAACATGCTCCGGGTTTTGACCGTCTCATGGTTAATCGAAAACTCCACGTTTCGCCCACAATCAGTAGTTAATTTTCTCCTCTGGCATGGTTCACACGCTGAGTTACCGCGTTGCGCACCATCTTTCCCTCTCCTGAAGAAGCCCCATATGATCGTGAGCGAAACGTTTTTTCAATTAACCATGACATGGTCTAAACCCGGAACATGTTTAGTTTTAAATGTAGATGATGTTTCGCATGATTTTGTTTTCAATAAAATAATTGAAGAGAAAAGAATTAATATTAGGAATTGTCGAAATGACAGAATTCGAATAACAATAAAAGATTATTCAAAATCTGATGAAAATAATAGAATTTATTGAAACAAAGTACACGTACTTTGTTTCAATATTCCACTACAGTTAATTGATACCGGAAATTGTTACGTAGTAACTTATTTCATTTCGTTAAATAACATTACAATCAAAATTTTTCTATTTATTTATTGATTGTGATTTAATCTAAGTTTAGCGCAATTTAGACAGCTGAGAGTCTGTTGTATCGTCAAAAATATCAAAAAAATGACATATTTTTGTCCACTTATCATAAATTATAAATAAAAATACCACATTTATCAAGCGCATACCAGTAAATTAATATGTTCCTATCGATATCGGAGTTGAAACTAATAATGATTGGTCGAAAATTGGAAATACCGTTAAACGTATAGAAAAGAAACAGGTTTTTTTTATTGATTCACCAGCGCCTATTGTTCTCGGATATTAATGGATCGTTAAGTCGAAAAAGTGTATTATACAATTACGTTAATTTGAAACGAAAGTATTTTGTTTCTATTCAATTGTTACTTTTATTGAAACATTGGGAATATTGCTTTCGTTGTGGCTTTATCGTAAAGTATAGTGTTGTGGTTACATTAAATAAGTTTTGGTTTGAGAGGATTTGTATTTATGACTATAGCATACAGTTTTTATCCGTCAGGTAATAATTTTATTATTCATAGATACCTTATATTGCTGCTATTATTAGCCATAATTCAATCTAATTGGTTTATTCGTAAAGACATAGGATAAGTCGTAAAGTAATAGGTTCACAAAATAGATTAAGTGACTATCTTTGTCGTTTACAGGTAAAGAGTTGCAACTCCATTTTTTGAGGAAAACAAGCTAGTGTCGTTATGCAATTCGTGCTGTAACTCAAACACAATAAATCTACACTACCGACCATTGAAGTTGGGACAGCTAAAATCAAACTTTTCAATATTCAATACTCTCTTAGTGTTACCTGTGCAACAATTGTACAACAAAGTTAGCATAACAATAAAGTATTTAAGACGGAAATCCTCGTTAGAAAAAATTTTATAGAGAGAAATTTCAATTCATCCTAATAGCAGGTAATAAAATCATTAGAAACGATACTTAATAAATGGCCAATAAACATATTTATTACAATAGAGGGGATGGATCTACGGGGTCGTAAAATGTTACCTGCCTGTCTCTGGTTATATAACACGGAGCGACTCTTATCATACTCGCTGTGAATCATTCTGTTAGTAAACCAGTTTCGATACGATTGTTCAGTTGCGCTGTTTGTGAAAATAATATTTAAAAAATGCCGAAAGGAAAGCTGGTAACTGTAAAAAAGCGATCCTCTATTCTCACATTACAACATCAGAAAGGACGTGATTGCGGAAAAATTACGAGCGACAAAATCTACAGTGCATTCGCTACCGAGACACCGGAACATTGGAAGGAGCGGAATCGCCCCGGTCAAGAATGACAACGTGTGCAGAAGATCGACGCCTTAAGTGTTAAGTAAGCGAAATCGGCGATTGACGGCGCCAGAAATGAATAGGGGACGCGAGCGACCGATTTTTGTAACTACAACTAAACGCCGCTTAAGAGAAGCTGATCGTTGCGGTATGAAAACCATTGCTCCGTCAAGGGAACCCCCGAAACGGACTACAGTGAGGGAAGTTGGAAAATTTTAGAAACGTTCTTTAGACTGACGAATCCAAGTTCGAAGTGTTTGGACAGAAGCGTAGAAAAGGTTGCGCGATTGTGTCGTTCCCACAATAAAGCACGGTGGTGGTTCAGTGATGGTTTAGGGTTGCTTCAGCAGTGCGTAGACTGGAGATCTCGTGAAAATCGATGGAATTATTGCGGTTAATTGGGAAGAGCTTCGTGTTTGCGCATGATAACGACTCCAAATATACGGCACGGATCTGTAAAGTTTGTCTCTCCTCTCAAGCTAAGGATCTTGGTCTGGCCTCCGCAGAGTCCGGATTTGAACCCCATCGAGTTCCCGGGGGGGGGTGAGCTGGATTAAGACAAGTCTGCCCAACTTCGAAAGAAGACCTGTATATAGCGCATGCCACAAGTGGTCCGGACAGTATTAAAAGCGAAAGGAGGCTTTTTCGACGATCAGAAAATATCGTCGGGGTGCAATATTTTAATTAGAATGTTTTGTTTTATCTTTTATTTCTTCTTATTATGTATTTATATTTTTATTTCTAGGAATACATTTCTATTCGTAAAATTCTTGTCGTTTTTTATTTAGTTAGCAGTAATTTACTAGTTGTCCTAACTTCAATGGCCGGTAGTGTAAGTAATGTGGCAGGTACGTTCAACAAAAACCAACAATTCTTTATGATTTCGAAGTGGATAGAAGAAAAATGACAATTTCAAAAAAAATCTTAAAAACTCCATAAGGAATATGGGAAAGTGTTATCTGAAATGCTTAAAAAAGCGGTGCCGGTGGTTTCATTACACCCGGTATGCGAGGTAGACAGAGTTAGAGCACACAGCAAATCATTTTCTTTGTATGTTCACCACACTACAGCCGCCAACGAACTTCGAAAAACCACCTCGGCAGTAATTTGAATATCGACAAATTTGAAACTTGTGCACGTTGAAATGTGAGCAATTGAAAGTTACAAAAAAAATTGGTTTAACTCAAGTTTTCAAGTGGCATCAAATGATATATGCGATGTATACGACTTTCAATTGAAACACTTCACTATTACCCTCTACCACAAACACTTCACTGACACTGAACGTACGTTTCGATAGCTAAGCTATCATCTTCAGCAGCAATACTGAACTCTCTTACTGAACTTTCAATTGAAACTAAAAAATAGATTATTGGTGACCAAACCCTATTATGAAATTTTATTATTTTTTAATTTAATCTCAAATCTGCTGATTCCGCAAAAGGTTTACTTTGCAAGAACCATCCAAGTGCTTTTTGCTTTTGTATTTAGATTATTTCTCTTGCTAAGGAGTTTAAAAGTTTAGAAATTACTTCTTAATAGATATATACATGTGCAATAATAAAAAAAAATATATATAATAAACATCCAACACAAGAAAAAAGCTAGCTTTCGGCGACAATTTACATTTGCGAACTTAACTGGTTTATGCATTGGACGCCTCAATTGACCAAAAAGAGATAACAATTATTTGGGCAACATAAAGTAGATTCAAAGTGTTTAGTTTTTGAATAGAAATTGAATAAACGCCTACAATTACTAATTGTTAAAGTCATGGGATGGGAATCCCGATGTAACAAGGAAGAAATCTTATTCCATAGAGTAAATCCAACATCATAGCATGGGATGAATCCAAGGTTGGTCGAGGTGGCGTCTGTATTACTGAAATGGGCTATAAACGTCCTCAACGGCTCCTTAATAGAACATTTAATAATTTCATCGGATAACTGTGCTGTTGCCCTCTTTTAAAAACAGTTGCCCCAGTTTTTAAGAAATGGCCGCACACCAGGGGACAAATCATGTTCATGGCATATGTACACTGCCGTTCAGAGAAGTTCGGTCGGTTGGTAAAAAACATGAAAAGGTTACAGAAACAAACGAAACTAAAAACAAAATGCAATTTTATTGTATGTACAGGTAAAAAAGACAAAAATAAATAAATAAAAAGTTATTCTGGCCTAATATAACATACTGAACATTATTTTTTTTTTCATCGAAAAAACCTCCTTTGCTGTTAATCACCGCTCGAACTATTCTAGGCATTCTTTCGATAAGTTTTGTTAAAACGGATTGTGGAATATTAATCCGTTCATGTTGCAGAATATTCCGTAAATGTTCTTGTGAAGTTGGGCGTATTTTTCGGATCCTCCTGTCCAGTTCATCCCACAACATCTCTATAGGGTTCAAATCTGGGCTTTGTGGGGGCCATGTCATTACTTTCAGGGTGTGCTGTTCTTCTTGCTCCTTTAGATAGTTCTTGTACACTAACGCAGTGTGTTTTGGGTCGTTGTCATGCATGAATGTAAAGTTGCGGCCTATTATACGCAATCCTGATGGCACTGCATGATTCTGGAGTATTGCAAAATAATTTTCCTTCCTCATTACACCCTGCACTCTGCATAAATCTTCCGCCCCAGCAAAGGAGAAACATCCCCACACTAACACAGAACTACGCCCTTGCTTCACTGCAGGCACAATGCAGTCCGGGATCACTTTTCGGTTTTAGATCTTCGGACATAAACTTGTCGATTTTGCCCAAAAACCTCAAACTTTGACTCGTCACTCCAAAGCACGTGTTCCCAATCATCTAACGACCAATCTAGATGAGAACGGGCCCACTGTAGCCGTTTTACTCTGTTGCCCCGACGTAATAAGGGTTTTCGAATGGCAATGCGTCCATGAAGGTCCGCTTGTTGAAGTCGACGTTTTACCGTACTCGCCGAAACTTGTTCTTCTCGGCCGCGATTGACTTCGGCTGCTATTTGTGGCGCTGTTAATTTTCTATTGCGTTTGCTTAATAATACAATTCTCAAATCTTCAGCTTTTGTTGTTTTCCTAGATGCTCCAGGACGAACACGATTTTCTATAGTTCCAGTTGTCCGATATCGCTTTATGACGTCATTTACTGTTGAACTTCTCATATTTATTTTTTCAGCAATTTGTCGTCCCGAATATCCTTCTTCAAACAGCGTAATAATGCGTGAACGTTTTTCTACACTGGTAGGCTTGCCACGTGCCATTTTGAATTAAATTTTCTTAAAACTTTCGCGCAAAAACGACAGATGCACACCAACACACGTTCAACAGTAAAATGAAGCAAATTTATATCTTTACGCCCGTGATAAATAAACCAGAGTGATACTGCGGTATATTTCCTAGATGTATTGTTCGTTAATAATCCCCAAACGACCCGTTTCAAAAGATCGGTACTTCCGAGAAATTCTTGAAATGATAATAAAAGGGACTTTATTGTGGTTGTCGCAATATTTCTACTTTACATAATAATTTATGGCTTTAATCCCTTAGAAAAGAGTGTATGCTTAATATTTTTCTAATTTTATGTATTAATAATTGTATACAGTGTGACATAATAGATTTTTATTGTATGACCGAACTTCACTGAACGGCAGTGTACATAAATATATTTGTTGGATTCAGTAAGGGAAAAATTCAAATGCGAATTCGACTTCGCAGTTCCAAAAGCAATCACGGCGCATCCTTCCCGCTTGTCATTGCTCGTGGCGCGTATCTTTGTAATATCACTTTTTTTTTTAATGTATTAGTCATACTAAATACGCGGTGATTCAATCGCGGAATGTACATATAAGTATTCATTAAATTGTTTTTTTTTTCTACGAAGACTCATTTTTATTTCTTTCTATTTATCTTTCATGAGTTGCATATTTAAGAATTTCGGTGCTATGGCTCGTGGTATTATTAATCACCAATAATGCTTCTTCAGGTCAATTGCTGTTTTGCAAAAATTAGGCAAGTTGTTTTAAATAGTCACCATTTAATTAACAAATATTTTTCAGCTGTTGAATTTAGGATTAGAAAATTACTTAACCCGGACCTGGCGACTATATTACGTTACATCTAACGCGAGATAAATGATCCCGCCGCTCGTATATTTGTGGACTTTTAAACTTCTTATTTATATCTTTTTGTTATCTTTGTTTGTAAACGCGTTTTGCATGCTTAAAAAAAGATATGCTTTATTGTTGTATTCCCCGAATATCGTATCTTATATTATTATAGTTTGAATCATAATAGTTGCTTTTAAATTCATAAAGTGCGATACTAATCAGATATCTTATCTTCATTTACATGATTGGCTTAATAAATTACTCGCTTTGCCCTTCGATCCGAACTTGAGCGAAAGAATTTCTATTTGGAAAACCGAATCAGATTAAGCTTGAGATTTTATTAAATAAAATTACGCTGTTACTCAGCTGATATTTAAAGATCTTATCATTAAAAACACAATGAACGCATAAGACTTTGAATATCGGTTGTTTGGGTCAAAGATTAAACACGTTTTCGAAGATAACACGCATAAATCGGCTTTTGTTTTTGTTGCAGGGAGGCCAGTACGAAAATGACGGTGCACGGAGGAAGTACGTGGTAAAATAATAAACTAAACGCGAGCAAATAACGCCAACCATGCCGACGGTCGTTTCAAAATTCTTAGAAAGGGCCGATCAGGCTCGCGATTACTTGAACATCCCACGACACTACGTCGCCGGTGCCGTGGTCGCTGCATGTATAACAGCTTACAGTATAAAAGTGGCGTATCCCATCATCGATGGCATCATTAACAAGAACAACCCGCAGGAAGTGTCGGTTAATAACAACAACCTAGTGAAAAACGCGGAGATCATACATAAATCCCAATTGAGGAGGTTCAAGAAAAGCGTCCCAGCCCTGAACTTACAATTCATCTTCCAATTCATCAAGCTTATGAAGATCATGATTCCCGGCTTCTTCAGCAAGGAGATCCTGCAACTTTTCGGGCACACGGCGTTCCTATTCTTGCGAACTTATTTGAGTATCTACGTGGCGAATTTGGAAGGTTCAATTGTGAAATACATCGTTAGAAAAGATACGAAGATGTTCGTCCGGCAGTTATCCAAGTGGTTCTTGATCGCAGTTCCGGCCACCTTTGTTAATTCCATGATCAGATACTTGGAAAGCAAAATCGCTTTAAGTTTTAGATCAAGATTAGTCGAGCATAGTTATGGATTATATTTTAGGAACCAAAGTTATTACAGGGTTGCCGTTTTGGACGGTAGATTAGAGAATTGTTCGCAGCGCCTTACTGATGATATAGAGACAGTTTCGAGTTCGGTGGCTCATCTATACGGGCACGTTACGAAGCCCTTATTTGATATCCTCCTCATGTCGATAGCTTTAATAAAATTGAGAAGATCTCGAGACCACACGACCTTATTCGCGGGACCATTAGTGATATGTATCGTGATTAGTATATCTGCTTTAATTTTGAAATTGGTAAGTCCGAAATTTGGTCAATTGGTGGCTCAAGAAGCCGAGAAGAAGGGTCATCTGAGACACGTCCACACGCGTTTAATCACCAACTCTGAAGAAATAGCCTTTTACGGTGGGCATAAAGTTGAACTATCGCACCTGAGAAACGCGTACAGGTATCTAGTGCAGCATATGGAACACATTTTCGGTGTTAAACTGTGGTTCGTGATGTTAGAACAATTTCTAATGAAATATGTATGGTCCGGCGCTGGTTTAATCGCTGTAAGTTTACCGATCTTACTAGCAGCCTCTACGGTGAATGAACCGAGGATAAGCGTAGATGACAAAACCGGCGATCCAGTTTCTGAGAGGACCCAATACTTCACTACGGCGAAGAATCTCCTACTTACAGGAGGAGATGCCGTTGAAAGACTGATGTCAAGTTATAAGGAAATAGTCGAATTGGCCGGTCATACGGCTAGAGTAGCTAATCTCTTTAGTGTACTAGAAGAAGTCGGCCGCGGGGAGTATCATAAGACTGTGGTGCAGAAGAAGGACAAAACCGAAGGTTTCCAAATAGAATTTAGAGGCGACCGACCGGTTCCTAAGGGCAGACTCATCTACAGCAACAATTACGAAATCGTTCTGAAGCATGTGCCCATAGTTACACCGAATTGCGATGTCGTCTGTCCTTCATTGACTCTACAGATTCATCCCGGACAACATTTACTCATTACGGGTCCGAATGGTTGCGGAAAATCGAGCTTGTTTAGGATTTTGGCCGGGTTATGGCCTATTTACGGAGGTGAATTGTGGACGCCTAAGAATTCGTTATTTTACATACCTCAAAGGCCTTACATGGTTATAGGTAAGTTATATTTTGTTTACTAACCATTGTAGATTCTTAAAGTGGCAAAACTTGATGAGGTTGAGGTGAGGTGAGGAGTAATAGATGTATAATTAGATTAGCTTAGATGATCTCGTTGTGCCTAAAATAAAGTATAGAATATAGCAGAACATATATACACTGCCGTTCAGAGAAGTTCGGTCGGTTATTAAAAAACATGAAAAAGTTACAGAAACAAACGAAACTAAAAACAAAATGCAATTTTATTGTATGTACAGGTAAAAAGACAAAAATAAATAAATAAAAAGTTATTCTGGCCTAATATAACATACTGAACATTATATTTTTTTTTCATCGAAAAAACCTCCTTTGCTGTTAATCACCGCTCGAACTATTCTAGGCATTCTTTCGATAAGTTTTGTTAAAACGGATTGTGGAATATTAATCCATTCATGTTGCAGAATATTCCGTAAATGTTCTTGTGAAGTTGGGCATATTTTTCGGATCCTCCTGTCCAGATCATCCCACAACAACTCTACAGGGTTCAAATCTGGGCTTTGTGGGGGCCATGTCATTACTTTCAGGGTGGGCTGTTCATCTTGCTCCTTTAGATAGTTCTTACACACTAACGCAGTGTGTTTTGGGTCGTTGTCATGCATGAATGTAAAGTTACGGCCTATTATACGCAACCCTGATGGCACTGCATGATTCTGGAGTATTGCAAAATCATTTTCCTTCCTCATTACATCCTACACTCTGCATAAATCTCCCGTCCCAGCAAAGGAGAAACATCCCCACACTAACACAGAACTACGCCCTAGCTTCACTGTAGGCACAATGCAGTCCGGGATCACTTTTCGGTTTTAGATCTTCGGACATAAACTCGTCGATTTTGCCCAAAAACCTCAAACTTTGACTAGTCAGTCCAAAGCACGTGTTTCCAATCATCTAACGACCAATCTAGATGAGAACGGGCCCACTGTAGCCGTTTTGCTCTGTTGTCCCGACGTAATAAGGGTTTTCGAATGGCAATGCGTCCATGAAGGTTCGCTTGTTGAAGTCGACGTTCTACCGTACTCGCCGAAACTTGTTCTTCACGGCCGCGATTGACTGCGGCTGCTATTTGTGGCGCTGTTAATTTTCTATTGCGTTTGCTTAATAATACAATTCTCAAATCTTCAGCTTTTGTTGTTTTCCTAGATGCTCCAGGACGAACATGATTTTCTATAGTTCCAGTTGTCCGATATCGCTTTATCATGTCATTTACTGTTGAACTTCCCATATTTATTTTTTCAGCAATTTGTCGCCCCGAATATCCTTCTTCAAACAGCGTAATAATGCGTGAACGTTTTTCTACAGTGGTAGGCTTGCCACGTGCCATTTTGAAGTAAATTTTCTTAAAACTTTCGCGCAAAAACGACAGATGCACACCAACACACGTTCAACAGTGAAATGAAGCAAATGTATATCTTTACGCCTGTGATAAATAAACAAGAATGATACTGCGGTATATTTCCTAAATGTATTGTTCGTTAATAATCCCCAAACGACCCGTTTCAAAAGATCGGTACTTAAGGAAAATTCTTAGAATGATAATAAAAGGGACTTTATTGTGGTTGTCGCAATATTTCTACTTTACATAATAATTTGTTGCTTTAATCCCTTAGAAAAGAGTGTATGCTTAATATTTTTCTAATTTTATGTATTAATAATTGTATACAGTGTGATATAATAGATTTTTATTGTATGACTGAACTTCACTGAACGGCAGTGTACGTAAGGGGCAACAGTATGTTAATGCTGCTTGGCTTCGCAATCTGGGATAACTCATGTCATTGGGACGTTTTTGAATCTTGCCACAATTATATATTGGTAGTTGGGATTATCGCTGTTGCCACAGTTAGTTTTTATCCCCAAAAGATTATGACACAATCGATGTGGCTGTGTGTGGCGTTTTATTTTAATTTATTTTTTAGTAATTTTAACCCTCTACAATAAAGACATTTCGACAACATGCCCTTCTATTGAAATTATGATTATATTACAAAAAATCCAGTTATTGAAATAAATTCTTTATGTAACACTGACCCCTTGCAACACATTCACCATTACGTATTATATGCCAATACAGTATTTATTGCTTTATTTTATAATTTTTGTAACTTATACGAAATCATTTCCATTGACTAGGAGCAAAATAATGACAGAGTATTTAAAGTAAGAAGCAATTGTAATATTATAATATAAGAAAAAAAACCGTTTCCTTTGCAGTTGTTCTAGCTACATAATTTATGTTATCTTTGAATGGTTTTTATTGGTTTAAATTGTGTTCGTTCTCTTCGTTTTATTAAAGCAACAAAGAAAAAATCATTAAACTAGGCTAATAAATTTGTTACAACAACGAACTACCTTTATCAAATTGAAACTTGTTCATTTAATATAATAAATACCCATTTATTAATTTACTTTGTGAGAAGCGAAAAAAACTTTTCCATGTACAAGGTGGGCCAAATTCGATACTTTTAATTGGGAAAGCATCAATTCAAGATATTCAAATCGCCCTGGGCGAAAAGAGATAAACAAGCAAAGATTAATTGTTACTTGCTAAAACTTTACTTCTGCTACGGATTTTCTAAACCACAACTAACAATTCTTTAGCGTTAACCAATGGAATGCACAATCTTTAAAATACGTTCCTGTTGATTAATTCTTTAATTCCAAAAATCCATTATCTGGTTCAACCACATACCATAAAACCAAAAGAAACAGTATACAATAACGGAAAACCATAAACTTGATATCATAACATCGATCTTAAGGATCTCGTTGAATCTATTCGCTGCGTAATTATCCATAATGAGGTGAACTGTTTATTTTAAACAACCTTGTAGTTACACAACCTTGAACGGACTTAAAAAGGAAAATGTACACACAACGGTATCTTCAATATTTATTTGCTCCTACACATTTGTTGGACTAACTGTTTTATGCAAATGCTTTATTTTTTAGTTCTGCAAACATCTGCACATAACGCATCCTTTCATATCTCGTAAGTCCATAAGATAAGTGACAGCGACTTTCGACAAACAATGAGGTGTTCCCTATTATCGTATCTACATACAATGAAAATTTGTTTTTCATTTAATTGTCATTGCGTGTTAAGTGCAAAGTTTAAGGCTATTAAAGGAAGCAAATTAGAACTACATTTGGCAGCTACGAATTACAAAATTTTTCCTTTCACATTTTCAGTAGCTCTTCCTTAATATAAGAGATACAGAGCGTTTCCTTAAAGTGTGCAATTTTTAAAAGCGCTTGTAACTTTTTTATTTGTGAAAATGCTTGATATATATAAAAATTATATTAGGGCGCTTTTTGACGCAAAATCCTATGCTCTAATTTTTTCTTTTTTTAAACTCCTATTTTTTGAGATATTATCAAGACTTGTGTTTTTTTATACGGAACACCCTATATATATTTTACACTATTAAAAAGCATATAAAATTACCTTTAGGATGATATAAACGCACTTGATATTTTATTTAAACAATTTTTAAATTACTTGTTTTTCTGGACAATATAAAATAAATACGTATATTGCTTAGTTACCATCCATAGCCATCTTAAAGTACTGTGAAATGAAGAAAAACAAATAATTTAAAAATTGTTTAAATAAAATATCGAGTGAGTTATACCATTCTAAACGTAATTTTATATGCTTTTCAATAGTGTAAAAATATATAGGGTGTTCCATATAAAAAACACAAGCCTTGATAATATCTCAAAAAATAGGAATTTAAAAAAAGAAAAAATTAGAGCATAGGATTCTGCGTCAAAAAGCGCCCTAATATAGTTTTTATATAAATCAAGCATTTTCGCAAATAAAAAAGTTACAAGGGTTTTTAAAAATCGCACATTTTAAGAGAACGCTTTGTATCTCTTATATTAAGGAAGATATAAAAATAGGGATTTCACCAATCGATTTCTCTTTAAAATTGAGCTCCAGAAGCTTAGGTCAGTTTTTGTCTAGTTCCTTTAGAAATATAAATTCCCTATTAAAAGTTATCGAATTTGGCCCACCTTGTACTTGGTATTTCCGAACATAAATGGACTGCCATAATTATTGGATTGCAAAATGGGCTACCACAATTTTTATTTATAGGGACGAGCTAAAGAAATTGTATATGCTGAAACCTCAATAACAATAGAGCACATTAAGCAGAGAATTATTATTTTTTTTCAAATCGTAACATCCGAAGAATTAAGGCGAATTCATAACTGCAACAAGAAGGAACGCA
>LR736933.1:114493-310834 GCA_902654985.2 Oryctes borbonicus
GAACTTTATTAATATTAATATCACTATTTTCTTTTTCCTTGAATTTTATGCAAATTTGTTAAAATAATAATTTGGTAATTTCTTGATGCATGCCATATAAAAAATTGAGAATGAGAACTCATTACTGAGCCTGCAGAAACAAGTGCGCTTCACGATATTAGCAGAGACTAGACAAACTCGTGTTTTGTCGGCTCTCGGGTAAACCAATAAGCAATACGAACTCATTCTCATGAAACGAATAAATATGAGTCTGTCTACTTTCTAGGCTAATTTCATGAGGCGCAACTCGTTTCTGCAGGCTTACTTATTACACCTTGTACAACTAAGCATCTGTTATATAGGGTGCGTCTAAAAATTACTGACAGATTTTTAGAAATAGCAGTGAAATAAATATCTTTTATTAAATTTTTTTACCATTGTCTTACTATGCATTGAATTATTGTTAAGACAGCTGTAAAAATTCATAATACAAAATAACTTTCATCTAACCATTTTTTGAATTTCGCGGATGATTCAAGTTCGTGATTTCCGACAATAAATCTTCTTCTTCATGTCAGAAAGCCCCTTTGCCCTTTCGAGTGTCGGACTGGTACGTTGCTACTTTTATTCTTTCTTTACCCATTTGTTCCATGCCTTTCGGTCCCTTGCCAGTTCGTTCATTTGCTTTATCCTCTTCCCCTTTTGTTGTTCTGTCCAGTGCTAATCCCGAACTTGACTTTTCTGGAGTCTTAACCAACGTTTATGGTAATATTTTCCGTTTGAATACATTTGAGACGTCCACTGTTTCCTTTACAGTCATTGCTCACAGATCTTTTGTGCACAGATTTCTCAGGCAGTCGACGAATCTTCCTTCTGAAACCATTGCCGAATTTTTTTTTCTAACAGGGTGATCCGAACACTTCCATCCAAGCTGCTACCTTCCTTCTCTCTTCCAAAGTATTATTACTATATATTTAGTCTTCAACAATAGAAAAGTAAAAATTTTTGGACAACCCTGTATATACTACAATTCGAGGAGCTTTTCAACAAAAATCTAATGTACCTAAAGAATTATTTTTTGCTAATCGTTTTTTTTTGTAGACCTAAATACGCTCTGTTGGATGAATGCACTTCAGCAATATCTATAGACGTGGAAAACGATATGTATCAAGCTGCTATCGACATGGGTATTACATTGATGACCATTACGCATAGGCCTACATTATGGTAAGTAAAAACCGTAGGTTTTTGGAGCTTTTTACCAAATTCTCCTCAGAGCAAAGCCATCAGAAATAATTTCCGTAAAGTTGTATTCTTCAACGTAGCTTCCCAACTATTACGAAACTGAACACCAATTACAATAAATTTGCAGAAAAAACTAAGCAACTAAGCAATATTTTGGGAATTCGTGACACAAATGTATCGGCACACTCCGCACCACACAAATTATTAAATTTATTTAAATTAATTAATTCGGGACGGTCGTTTCGAGTGACCGAATGATGTGAGAAACCTTTAAATCTAACATGCTTGTTCTTTCCCTACTTTCGAAAAAAATATTATTTACAAATACCTACTTTTACCGCCTACATACCCCAAAACTAAAACATGCGAAAAAATACGGAAAGATAGGCGGAAAACATGATAAATTTAAGGGTTTCTCACACTATAAAGTCACCGGTTGAGAATGAGGATCCCACCCATCCTCGAAACGGTTGTCCCGGATTAATTAATTTGTTAAACTTATGTGGTGCGGAGTGTGTGATACCTTTGCATTGTTTAAAACTGTCTTTTCATTTGTGAAACAATCCTTTATTTATAAAGTCTTTCTCGAACATATTAAACATATTCCTTTCTATTTTCCAGGAAATTCCATAATCATATCCTTCAATTCGACGGGACCGGAAAATGGGAATTCTCCGTATTGAATGCTTCAAATCGACTAAGTTTGAAGAGCGAAAAGGAACAGTTACTCAAGCAACCGGAAACTGAAACGAGAAATAGGCGGTTGCAAGAGTTAAACAAGCTCCTAGCTGAAGACTCAGATAAAACTGATTAAAAAAAAATTATGACCTTGTACAACTGTTACACATCACTAGTTTTGTTTGTGATATTTTTCGAAAAAAATCATTAAAGTTAAGTCTTATATCAGAATAAGGTATATGTTGTATGTTAAAAACAAAAGAAAAATAATACTCTTACATTAATTCGGAGATATAAAAATTTAATTATATAAATTATAAATTATATAAAAAGTGAAGAGATTTGCTGTGACCAATATACATATTATGTAGATACACGTTAATAACTGTAGCGTTTTAGTATTTTTTACCAGTGATTTTTGTTGAAATGTAATCTTATTGAGAGAAATTTGTTTGCATGGGCGTAGTCAGAATTGGGTAAAGCGGGGGGCCCAATTAGAATTAACATTTTGTATGACCGACAAGAATAAGAAACGAAAGTGAAATTATTTCAGAAATTTGGGGGGGCCATGGGCCCCCACTGCCCCCCTCCGGCTACGCCCATGTTTGTTTATTTTATTTTTTATTACAAGTTTATATTGTACGTGCATTTTCCTAATTTATAAACATTTACGGTTTAACGAAATTAACTATGTGTAAACATTTTTTTTTAAATAAAAGGATAATGATATGAATTTAATTTATTTCCTGTATAGTGCTGCCCTCTCACCGAAATGTTCATGCACTACTTCATTGTGCTGATGGTAATTATGAAGCATCGAAGCCTACCTTATCGGCCCTGTTTGTTTAAAATATGTGAAGTTGCAAAAGTTATTCCAGTGTATTGATATAACAAATAATTCTTCAAAAAAAAAATAATTAAGTCGAATGTAGGGAACAAACGTTAATTATAAAAAATGAGATACGCTCAATTAGTCGTTGGTCCTGCTGGCAGCGGTAAGGTAACAACATTTAGAGGTTAGAAATATTCAATCTTTTATTCTTACTTTCTGAATTCTAGTCTACATACTGCAGTGCCCTAGTTCAACACGGTGTAGATACAAAAAGAACAATAGAAGTCGTAAATCTAGACCCTGCCGCAGAATACTTTTCTTATCAACCTGTCGTTGATATTAGAGAATTGATTCACGTTCAAGATACGATGGAAGATGAAGAGCTGCATTTCGGACCGAATGGTGGTTTAGTATTCTGTATTGAGTACCTCTTAGAAAACGCGGATTGGTTACATGATAAATTAGGTGCGTGTAATGTTTTCTTGCGTGAAAATTATTTTTATTCAGTAGGTATGTTTAGGCGAACAAGAAGATGATTATTTAATATTCGATTGCCCAGGACAATTAGAACTTTACACCCATCTACCAGTAGTACGAAAACTGGTCAACCTCCTACAATCGTGGAATTTTAATATATGCACAGTATTTTTAGTAGACGTACAATTCATGACCGAAGGATCTAAGTTTTTATCCGGTACGATGGCTGCGTTAAGTGTTATGGTTAATTTAGAATTACCTCACATTAATTTACTAACAAAAATGGACCTTCTAAGTAAAAGTGCTAAGAAACAATTGGATAGATTCTTCGAACCTGATTGCCATGCGATATTAGGCGATATTGAGTTGAATAGCAGCAAATTCAATGAGAAGCATCGAAAGTTGACGGAGGCTATTGGGAGGTTGATCGAAGATTATTCCTTAGTTAGATTCACACCGTTGAATTTGAAAGATCATGAAAATTTAGGTGACGTTTTAGTAACGATAGATAATATATTACAGTACGGTGAAGATTTAGATATTAAAACGAAGGATTTTGAAGAAGTGGATGAAGAGGATAATGATTAAGTAGTTAATGAAATTAAACTTATAAGGTGTAATTATATCGTAATTAATGTTATTTGAAATATATTTTGTATTTTTAACTTGTATTTGTTATCACACCAAAGTACTTTGTCTTTGTACATTTTAAAATACTGACACTTGCATCACAATCTTAACAAAATGTGAGGTAATTCTCACTCACGGATGCGAATGAGCAGCAGTATTCTTATAAGTCCAAAAAAATTAAATTTCAAATATCTCAAATTTAATTTTTTTGTTGGTATTCGATTTTTATCTGTTTAAGTGCAGATCTGTATCAAAACAGAACGAAATTTATTTTCGCAGTAACTTAGTTTATAAGATTTTTAATATTGGATTTCTCCAATTTAGTGTTTTTCTATTCCAGACGCTTATAGCCCATTTGCTATACAATAATCCCGCCAATGGTTCAAAATTAGAAGCGCCAGGTTGTGCGCTAGAAAATAAATGGCGTGGAATGCCACCCCTGTAGAATGGCTTTAAATGAAGTCGATAGATTCGTTCAAGTTTACAAATTGAGTTTTGAAAGTAATTCAATGAAAAATTAGAAGATACCATAAATACATCGCCTTTAATAAGCCACGGTGCCTAGCAATTGGTACAGCGACATTTTTATGTTTTGTCTCCGCCTGAAACGATGCGTCTATACTTTCTACCACTCGTACCCGTGCACTTACAGCATTCGCGGGTAGGTCTTACTCCAATTTTAGTTCATGATGGGTCTTCCCAATAAACGCAGTTCTACTTGCTGAACCTTGCTGCGCGGAAGATAGTATCGATAGTCGTTGCAAGGAGGAGACAAAACTTACACCGGCCACTGTACATTAATCAGAGGACGGAAACCAATACCCAATCAACCTTTCAAATAAATTTTCCTAATTCAATCCAATTTAAGCGCATGAAAATAGTAATAGTTTGAACATCGACTGTAGCTATCTGCTAAAATGAGCAGGATCAAAACAGGATGAACAGGATCAAAGAGGATTCTTCTTTTTGCACGACTGTAATCTTCAGATCCCCAGACATACGACAATGTTTGTAATTTTCTTTGTACATGTTCAACTTAACATTACGAAATATTTCAAAATATTTGTTTTTTTAAGAAAAAGAAGCATGTCCCATATGAAAAATAACTTAATGTTTGGTGTGACGACATCATAACAATTATTGTGGAGGGGAGGGGCGATATTTATATTTGATTGCTTGGCAGAAGAAACATTAAATAAAAGAAAAAAACTGCACGATTTACTATCGGTAAACATTATTTATTGTATGACAATGATCTAACATACCATATACATGTAATTTAGTCTTAACAGTCGCGATAAATTTCCAAAGGGAGCGCCTCTTTGGAAAAACAGCATCTATGTATAACATATATAATTTACGGCGAAAATTCTCGTGCACAAATAAGGACTTATAAGCTGTTAAAATCACCAAGAAAAGAAAAAGAAAAGAAGTAAAATCTAGGTGTATATACATATATTATAACATATTATATAAGAAAATATATAAACATATTCATATCCACTTTCTTGGTCTTATGCCTAAATGCAATTAATTTCATTTTAAAACTAATTTAAAAAGTAAACGTACCAGATTAACAATTTGTAAAAAAAAATAAAGATAAAATGACAGAAGATTGTGGCGATGGGTATGACCGCAACCTGTCTTTTTTCTTTCATTGAAAAACGCAAAGATTTCTTTTTTTGTGAGAGAAAATATTAGTTTGAATTTAATAGGCGTGGTTCTTAACGAAAAGTCCTTGGTCACCGGCACTACTTTGAATTGATCCTGCTGCATATTTACCTTGACAAGCTAACGAGTTTGCCTGAAAAAGTACAATCAAATTAGTTGCGATGTAATAAAAAGCCGTATAAAAAGGTGTATCCACACCAAAGAAACACAGAGGAATATTTTGTTAATGGTTTCCTGTCCATGGAAACAACATAGAACAAAAACAAAATTACCGTAAATTCATTTCAGTTATAAGTATCATTGTGTTGCTGCAACACACACATTGCATCTGAAAAACAATTTTTGTTGATATTTACTGTCATACACGGAAACAAGCAACTTGTAGGAAGACCTGTTTCTGTAACCATAGACAATAAAGAAACTTTCAGAAAAAAATTGCAGAAACAAGCAACAAGCAAGTTCCTATGTGTTGTCTTTAGAGTGGAGGTAAGCTTAAGAAACAAACAAAATGCAAGCTAAAGGAGGAACACGGAAAAAAATTAATTAAGATAATTTAGGACACCGAAAAACAATATTAAATTTTAAAAAATAAATGCTAAAATATTAATATAATAGTAATAAGCAAAGAAGCAATACATCAAGGGCTTTATGGATTTACAGCTAAAATGAGAGGCTAAAAAACAAACAAAAACGCCAAGAAAATAAAAAAAAAAAGTAGTAAACAAGCAGAAAGCAAAGCTATTTTCCTCCACCTTAAGTTGTTTAATATTTATGGTCCGGTACAAAAAGACTCTGAGTTGCAGAATCTACAGCCGCAGATCCATCGTAAGTTCCACACGCGGCGTTACTGTTTGCCTACGAAAATAATAGAAACATCTGTCTAGATATTTTAAACGCTCATATTATGTACCACATCCTATATTATAAAAATAAACTTTTGCTACTATAGAGAGACGTAAATGCGATTTACGTGTTAGTTGCGCGTGACAGCGGGATGTAATGGAATTTTACGTCCTTAGGGACAGAAGTAATAATCCCTGAATATGGCCATAGTAGTATACAAGGTGACAACAACGAGAAATGGATATACCCTGTAACTTTTTTATTATTTCAGATGGAAATTTTAATATTGGAGGGCTTGTACCGGACAACGTTACGATGTTTTAGGACAATTGTAAATGTCGAGTTATTACCGGTTCGATGAGTTCTTTGATTTTTAAATGGAACATTCTGTACTTGTTTCTATTTGCGCATGACGAGGCTCTTTCTAGATCTTTTTTTTTAAGTAAGTATTTTTCATGTGTCGTTGTCATTATAAGAAATATCTGAAGTTATTCATGACTTTTTTGTTTCTATTTTTAGTATATTGTTTTTACTCTCGATTCTCTCTTCCTCTAAGGTCTTTTATTGCGCTCCAGAATTTTCTGCTGTTGTTTTTATATTTTTCCTTCAGTTCATTTCCAAATACTTCCCTTGATTTTATTTCTTCTTGCTTCGCTAAAGCTTTTACTGATTTTCGTTTGTTCTTTGTCTCTGCTATCCTTTGTTTGTTGATATATTTTCCAAGCCTTCTAGTTTAATTTCACTTTCTTCCTTTATCTTCTTTGTCCACCACTTTGTTTTTTTTTGTTATTTTTTATTGTTCGTCTTCCACATATTTCCTTTGCTGCATTTAACAGAATTTCTTTTAGTTTCATCCAGGATTCATTTCCCTTTCCAGCTTTTCTTTTTGCTTTCTGTTAGTATTTCCGTTTGCTGCCTTCCATACTCAGGTTACTTATTTAAAATGATCTTTTTTGAAAATTTCAAAACATCGTTCAAGATCCACTTTTGTTAAATGTAATTAGGGCGGATCTTCTTTACGATTTATTTCAAATAGATTAAAATGAATTAGGGACCTCATGCACAAACAATTCTGTAATTTCTTGTTGTTTCTTCCATTGTTGTCTTCCATTCAATATAATCGCAATTACGCTCAAAGCAGTCTAGTGCTCTTCTTAGATTCTTCTTCCAATTTTTTAAAGTCTATCTCCGGCAGAGTAGAAATTGGAGTAGGTAACACATAAAACCTTTAATATGGCCCCAAAGGAGCTCTAGAGGAGCTAAATCCGAAGATCTTACTGGTCACCTAATTGCTTACTCCAACAAAGAAGTCACAGGATGTACCCACTTTTCCTTGTTTACTTTTATATGACCAGAGTGTAAGTTATATTTTAACAAAATTTGTTGTGAAGGAATTGAATTGAATTTAATCAATATCTTATTCTATATTTTTGTTGAACATTCGCTTCATGTGTATGAAATGAATTGATTGTTGAACCAATCGAAACTATTACATCGAGTACATATAAAATAATTTTACCTTGGCGCGTTTCAGGAGTTCCTGTTGAGCGGCTCCTACATTTTCATTTTTACCGGCCCAAGCCTTCAACACGGAAGCTTGCAGAGCTCTGCCGTAGCTGAAGGTGAGAGCCCATGGCTTCTTGCCCTCGTACTTATTTATGGCGTCCAAGTTAACCGTGGCTTCCTCCTCGGATTGACCGCCGGACAAGAAGGTTACACCAGGTACCGCCGCCGGTACGGTACGTTGCAAAGCGGTTACCGTAGCTTTACCGATATCGGCCGCTGAGAATTTGCAGGAATAGCCCATACCGCCGGTCACCATGTTCGGTTTCAAGAGAGTGCCTTCCAGGAAGATGTGATGATCACTCAACGCCTTGTAGACGAACGCCAAGACGATTTCGGTGACTTTCTGGGCTCTCTCGAGATCGTGTTCGCCGTCGGGAAGTACTTCCGGTTCGACGATCGGTACCAGACCGTTCATCTGACAGATCGACGCGTAACGGGCCAAGACGTTAGCGTTTTCGAGCATCGCTTGGTAGGATGGCGTGTTCTTGCCGATTTTAAGTACGGAACGCCATTTAGCGAAGTGACAACCGTCCTTCTTGTATTGCGCGCAACGTTTTCCCAAGTCATCAAGACCTAGCAAAAAAAAAAAAGGAATATATAAGCATTGTTTTAAAGGAATTTTCAAAGCATGATCATAAGAAAATTTTATTTTATGGGAGAAAATCCAAAGAGGAATAATAATAAAAATGTACTGATTATAATAAATGTCATGTAAACCTTCAAGTTCCATGATTCATCTTCACTCGACTAACCTTTTATGTAATCTTCATAACGGATGTTATCAGATAGTAAACCAAGCTATTCAGCATGATATTCCCAAATATTAAAAAAAAACTAAGTAAAAACCACAAACCTTGAGTTGTTCCTTCCTCCTCAGAACCCATCAACGGAACAACCCCGGTATCCACCTTAATTCCGGGAATGATTCCTCTCTCCTTCAAAAGTTCAACGAACGGCGTTCCATCATCAGTCTTCTGGTACAAAGTCTCGTGGAAGAGGATAACTCCAGAGATGTATTCTCCAATCTTCTTGTCGGTGGTGAAGAGTAGCTGCCTGTATTTTCTGCGATTATCTTCTGTATTCTCTAAGCCGATGCCTTGAAGACGCTTGCCCATGGTGCCGACCGATTCATCGGCGGCCAGAATACCCTTGCCAGGTGCGACGATGGCGTTGGCGATCCTGCGCAGCTCATCCTGAAGACAAGGGTCCGGGTAGCTGAAGTAAGTAGTCATTGGGCTGGCCGGGTTTGTGCTGGAAACGAGTGGGAAATTGAAGATGGTAAGTCCGCTTACGATGAAATTGGAGGTAATACCACACAATTACCCGTACGTGTTGGACCAAAAGGCGTCCACCAAGGTAGGTTCTTATTATCGCTAAAGATCCCATATTGTTTGCGGAATATTTAGAGAAAATACAAGAATTTTGAAGAGTTAATGGAACAGGTTTTGATGCGATTTTTTTAGAAAATGACAATTTTGACGTGTAGATTGTTTGACGTGTTGGCCATAATAAACACGCAAACCAAAATTAATTGGCCAAGTAAAGTAACAGCATTTTCTTCTATTTAAATGTTGTAATTCTTGTAACCGTTTAATATTACTCCAACTTATCTTTAATATATTGATAAGAGATAGATTGCAAACGTTTTCACATGATATCATGTTTGATACGTGTTTAAAATTTTCATTCAGATATTTTTCACGAACGCGTACATACTTGGTTCGAACGTAATTTTATTACCCAAGTTATATTTCATTAAGACGATTGCTACGTTAAGATTAAGTCTATTTTTAAATTACGATAAACACATTAATTTAACGGGAACTGAAGTTTCAAATCTTGCTATTGATATGATCAAATAATTAAGGGGCTTGTGAGAGGAAGAACCTCCTAATTTGTGTAATTATAATTTTAGATAAGATACGTTGTTAAAAACGTTCAAATAAAAATAATTCTACATTTTTCCTTTCAATTTCTGATTTTTTTGGCAAATTCTCAACCTAATTTTGGCATAGATGGAACTAAGCACGAAACTGTACAGAAATTGATAAACAATACTGCAAAACGCATCCTCAAAGTGGAATAACAGAAGTAGGCAGCTTTAAGATGCATAGATCTTGTTTCTTGAACAGTTGAAGCGAATTTGGCAGTAATAATCAAAATCCCTATTGCCTAATAGATGAATCTAATCGCAGTACAACGAATAGAAACTTAGCTATTATACAAAACAATTAAAAAGAAGTGAATTTAGTAATAAAGTTATATATAAATCTTAGAAAAAAAGGTCTACACTACCGTTCATATATTTGGGGACGACTAAGAAAAACTCCGAAAAATAAGCAAAATTGAAATATTGACGATTGTGTTTTATACGGAAGAGTATACATTTCCATATGCATGAATATAATTTACAACAGTATTCTCTTCTATCCCATCAAATTTATATTCTACCACAGCCTCAGGCAAAATTCCTCTTAATCCCTTTTATGAGGTTATAAACGTAAATTTGAAAATATTGTCGAATATTTCCACAAAGGAATAATGTGAGATTCATAGAACACTCAGTACAACAAACAAAGCAGATGTCGTCTTGTATTTAAAATAAAATCGATCTTGATAGTAGTTTAGTTTAAATTTAACTATTGTAATAAACGGGTGGTGCTGAAATGGCAGAACGAAAAGAAATTTCCATCGAAACGCGTTCTGCTATTATTACTTTACGTGATGAAGGATACTCAATGGCAGTTATTGCGAAAAAATTTAAAATATCGAAAAATGGTGTATTTACAACACTAAAACGGGTGGCGGAAACGGGTTCTTTGGCTGATAAGAAACGCTCTGGAAGCAAAAAGAAGACAACAGCTGGTGAGGATCAGTTCATGGTTCTTGTTTCAAAAAGAAACAGATTCCTAACGGCTCCGGAAATAACGCAGCAAGTCAATGTTTCAGGAAGAAATCCTATTTCGCAGTCGACCGTGAAACGAAGATTAATTGCGGCAGGCTTAAAGGGACGAGTAGCTACCAGAAAACCGCTTTTGAAAGTTCAAAATAAAAGAAAAAGATTGCAGTGGGCACAAGAACACAGACACTGGACATTCGAACAGTGGCGCAACGTGCTGTGGACAGATGAGTCCAAATTTGAAACATTTGGCTTCAAACGGAGGACGTTTGTTAGGCAACAGGTTGGTGAAAGAGTTAGTGAACAGTGTATTTTACCTACAGTGAAGCACGGTGGAGGTAACGTAATGGTGTGGGGCTGTTTTGCGGGAACAGCTGTAGGTGATTTAGTACGAATACAAGGAATACTTCGTAAAGAGAGCCATCTCAAAATATTACAAGAGAATGCTGTACCAAGTGGGGAACGATTACGAGGTTGAAACTTTACGTTTCAGGAGGATAACGACCCTAAGCATTCTTCTCGTATATGCAGAAATTATCTAGCATCTCTGGAAGAAGAAGATCGTTTAAAAAGAATGATTTGGCCACCTCAGTCTCCTGACCTGTCGCCTATCGAATTTATATGGGATGAACTGGACAGAAGGATTCGCCAAAAAGGAGTAACTAGTTCACAATATTTATGGAGAAAGCTCCAGCAAGCGTGGACCGAGATCCCAGCAACATTTTTGAAATCTTTAATTCTAAGAATGTCACGAATATGTACCGCAGTAATTAAGTCAAAGGGTGGACATATAGACGAAAAATCCGTATAGATCTAATTATAATTAGTACAACATTTCTTTTTGGAATATTTTTAGTTTTGTATAGTATATCCAATGTACAGAAGTAAATTAAATTACAAATGAGTTTTTGTTTTTATCCGAATTAAAAAAAAAACTGTATTTTTTAATCGTCCCCAAATATATGAACGGTAGTGTATGTACTAATGTCTGTAAGTCTTTTGTTTCCAACATACAGGATCTTAAGTTTCCTAGAAAATTAAATTTTCTAATTTTTTTCGATTGTGAAGATATAAATGAATCAAAATTGCATATTTTTAGCGCTTTGAAAATCGCTTACCTGTAGTCGGCTGGTTACTATTTTTGTCTGATGTCAAAAATTGAGTTTAAAAATAGTTCTCTACACATTTGAATATTGCAGAGACATAATTAACAGCTCAACATATCTATCAAGGCATGTTCCTAATGTTAGAACATTTATTGACGCTCAAAGGCGTTTGGGAGAAAATGTCTGTTTCAAAAAAGCGAAAGTTAATTACAAGGGTTACCAGAACTCATCGTACTGTTGCAAACGAAGAAGCTATTTTACAAATAGTAGAAAATTATACGAGAATAAGCACCAGAAAAGTAAGTTCTCAGCTGTATGGATGAGTCCTCAAAGAACAGTTTCTTCGCCCGTTTTATTTCCAAAAAATTCATCACCTATTAGAAGAGGATTATTTACCCCGTGTACAATATTGCGAGTGGTTGCAAAATCAAAGGCAACATTTTTTGTATTGTAATGCGGAATCACCAATATATGTTTTTTTATTAATTTTTAGACACTGCACGCATGACGCTGCGCCAGCTCACTTTTGAAAATAAGTCGTGGGAACCCAGCTCGTAGTACCGACTTTAATTCCCTCGATTTTTCATTTTGGGGGTTCATGAAAAATGGAGTGCATACCATAGAACTAAAAAATGGAGAACAATTATGGAGCTTGCTGATAGATTCCGTAATAATCCAGGCATACGTCAAAGATGCCGTCAATCATTAACACAAAGATTGGAAAAAAACAAAACTAAATGCAAGGGAGGCATATTTGAAGAAAAACATGCAGGCAGTCTGGCGAGAACAAGGCGAGAATGGGCATAGTTTGATCAATCGTTTTATTTGAGATATATTTTAATAAAGCACGTCCTACATCTTTAAATACCGACATTACTGACTTGTCTCAAGAAAACGAATTTTATTGCGCCAAGTAGTATTGTCACTTTAACAAGTGTATCCTAAATCAAGGCCAACTTCTATTTTTTTTTAATGTATCTATTGTATTTTTATGCTGTGTTATTTTTAAAGCTCATGTTGACCAAGTAGCGATTTCCTTTTGTTATGAAATATTGAAGAGAAATAAATTAAAAAAAAAAAATTTAAACCTTTAATATCCTGTATCTTGAAAACAAAAGGCTTAGGAACATTAGTGTATAAGACTTTTTTTTATTATTTTATGGTTTTCTATCGCGTGGTACTATGCATTGTAGTTTTTTCAATGTCACCCTGTATAAGGTTGACCAAACTACATTCGTCAACGTTCATGATAAAATTGTATCAAGGATGGGGTAGAAGCCTTTTAGATACATCGGCATTATAACTTCAGATGTTTCAACTTATTTGTATTATTGACCAAGCACGTAGTAATGGTGTCTCAGAAGGCAGCGCATTAGCCTTTTTATTCTCTTTACTATTTATCCGAGATGGTAAAATATTTTTATTTGCAGATGGCCCATGTTATAAGGTTCGATAATGTCGAACTGAGTTTACAAGCTTTATGTTAATTTACGCTAGGACTACTTCCGGCGATATGTCATCATCGACTAGAACAGTCGTGTACTTAAAGCTTCTTTGTAAAATGTTAAAAGTGAAATGGAAAATTTGATGTTTATAAAAGTAAAACGGCGATTTGAAGCGGACATCAAGAAATTGATTGTTGGCGTTGTATTAAAGAGGAACATTTTTTTTAGCGGCCGAATCTCCCGATTTCGAAAAAATTTGCACAATTTTTAAATATTTGTAAACATCTGGGAAACTATAACAGACATAATTTCTTTTTTGAAAATAATTAGAAGTGTATTACAGCCTCCCTTGTCCCACCACTATATATACTTTGGAAAAATATACAGAGCGTTCCATTATAGGATAATAATTGGAAAATGAACCAAAACGTAAGGTATTTCAATCTATGGTACGATTTTTACCCATTGACACGATGTGGGAGGAAAACGCGCTATGGTTTTGATCCGCAATGAAAAAATCAATCGTCTCGAATGCGAACTGAACTCGCGTCATTGACCCAAGCGGTCAGACATTGTTTATATAAGCACATTATCGCTTAGCTTGCTTAGACAAACATTTGCTAGGGAAAAAAAAAACAAGTATTCGTTTCACGAGGTGATAAAAATAGATTTCATAGTTTAAAATCGTCTATTAAACGTTAAATATAACAAATTAATATTATTTCGTGTTGTCTTTTTCCCCCGTAAATGATACTTGGGTAAACACGAACCTGTTAGTTTATTACCAGTCTTAACCTTCATACTACCAGAAATTTTTTGTGGCACGTTATAACCCCCAAAGGGGTCCACAGACCCCCCCCCCCCCCCCCCAAAATTATTTTACTGCATATAAAATTTGTTTAAAAGTTTTAAATATAATTGCAGTAAAAAACTATTAATATTCGCGGCAAGTTACATATTCATGATTTTTACAAACAAATCTGTTGCAACTCTCACATTTTTTTGGAATACTTTCTGTCCAAATTTCTGGGACATTTCCAGCATCTGCCACGTTTTATTTCTTGATTTTTGTGCGAATGACTCTGTGATGTCGAGGCGTGTTCTCTGCGTTTGTTTGGTGTAAGCAGCTTTTTTTTATCCATTCATCGTTCAGGTGAAGCCATATAATGTAAGCGTTCAATATCTACTATGTCATAAAAAAAACTGTCACCGATCATCTTCTTGTTTGTCGTTTCACGATGTATGTTCGAAGAAGCTTATCCTAATTTTGTTCCATGATAATCAACGATCCTTTGGGGCTTTTTTTTTCATCCTCAAGAACTTCACCATTGTTATGCATGGTGGATAGCAAAGTAACAATGTTTCCACTTTTTGGACAGTAAGAAACTAACATGGCTCCTTAGTCAGCTCTAAGACAACTCGCTTGCCTTAGTTTGGTTCACGTTGGTCTCCTGTTTGACCAGCATATATTTGGCAATTGTAAGTTTTACCGTCGCAAGCTGCTCAGATTTTTATGCCATAATTCCCTGGCTTAGAAGGTATGTACTGTTTAAATGAAACCGACCACGGAAAGTAAGCAGCTGCTCGTTGACGATTAGATTTTCATGATTTATGTATCCATCTTGTAATGTAGGCAGCCATAGTTAAAAAAAAAAAGAACAACTCTAATTGGCGATATTTATCTAAATATCTAAAATTTTTTTCTTCGGGTTTCGGCCTTTATCAAAACGTAGACATTGAGAAATTGTAGTAAACTTGTGTCCGCTCATAGTTTTATTGAATATAGGGCACCCATCTTGCACGTTCCCCAAAATTGTAATTCCTTCATTATGAAATTTATAAACTTCTGCCCATATCAACAATCCAACAAAACGCATAAACTCTTCGGAATCCAGAATTTTCCATACTTTTCTATGCTTGAGTCTATCTTGGGCATTAGTCCGTTGAACGATATTATCTTCAAAAAATAGTCTAAAAGTATTGCACGTTTCGCTTTGCGTATCTTGTAGGCCCCCCTTTTTGATGCATTCGAGTTCGTAGCGATTTCCGTCCCGTTTTATAGGTTTGTGGATCTAAGTACCATTTTTCAAGGCTATTTTTTTTTACCCGTACAAAATCCGAGGAAGCACCGTACAAATAGAAATTCGTTACAAAACAGTTCTTTATCAAGAAATGTTTAGACTTAGAATATCGAAAAAATTAAGAAATAAAAAAAGATAAAACAGCATAATTAATAAGTAAGGTCACTGGTAACTCCAACGGTATTACACGTGACTTATTTTTCTTTTTTGCAAAACTATGCAAGGTACAAAAATTAGGTTTTTAGCTAGAATTAGAATAGACCAAGTTAATAAAAGTCAAATTTTTGTAGAATTTTAACGATGTAAATTTCGTGTGCGTGGATACCATCAAAAGTTTATACGAGTATCGAGTGAGCAAATTTTATAGAAAATAAAAATACGAACATTCACATTACACAAATAACTTTACACCGATATACATAAACAAGCCACAAAAAAATGTGCTCTAAGGTCGAAGCGAAATGCAAAGATCAAAGGGGTACGCGCGGTGACAATCTAAATTCATTGTGAATATCTGGACAATTATTAACAACAATTAGTTATTAATTTTTAATATTATTTGTTATTAATATTAACAATTAATTATTACACTAGTAAGTTAATAACTTTACACATCCTAAATTAAACTCGCTTTCCCAAGATAAATGAGTGATATTGTATCTAAAATTCAACAAATGTTGGTTGAGTAAAACAATAAATGATTCTTTATATTTTTCAATCTTGAAACTAATGGAAAAATACTTGAGATTAATCTTCCCATTATCAACATCGTATTACATTGGAATGACCCGAAATATATATTTCACAATAGGGCCATTTATGTAAGATGATAAACGCATCAAATTCCTTATTCCATCAAAAGACATATGCAGTGTATAAACGCACTAAAACCTTGCATTATTTAAACAAAACATTAAGTAGGATTAAGTAAGGTGCAAATTGCTTACAACCTTCAGATTGTTCATAAAATTGACACAAATGCAATATAGCTTATAGAGAAATTATATCCAAGTTTAAATAGCCAAGTAGAATTTAAATTGCATTAAAAAAAGCCTTCTAGTTCCCTACATTACTTGCACTTCAACAAATTAAAATTATTTCGAAGTAATACGCGTTTCTTATCGTTTTACTTACAAAGATCCAAATTAGAATCAATGCGTGGTTCGAAAAGGAAGATAAAATTTCAGGGTCGATAGTTCAACAATATGCGTATTTTTGACAAGGGGCAAAGTACGCCAGAATTTTACTTTCACTCTAACAAATGGCACAATATGTGCCTTATTCCATACTACGCCACAGTCCTTGCTATCATTATTGATCTTTGATAAGATAGAAATTCTGCAAAAAAAATTTTAAACAAAAATCTCAAAAAGCTGCATCTAATCAAATTTAAAATAAATCCCTAATCGTTATGATCAAGTAAACTTTGCAACTATATTTTGTTGAAAATCGACAAACGCGTATCAATGACACGTAGAGGACGAATTCGGTCGTCCCCCGGGAACATGGAAGTCAACCGATAAGAACAATTCAAACAGAAAAAAAGCACAACTTACGAGTTTCTTTTTTTTTTATAAAAGGAACCCAACGAAGAACTAGCGGGACTGTTAACGGAGAACTTGAACTTTGAATTTATATGTAGAAGGCTCGCCTGGTGACATTATCAAGAAAACCGTGATCCTTGATAAAAATGCAGATTACGGGGGCACGACTCGATTCAACCAATCGGATTGTATCTCCTATTATACTATCGACGAGGTTATTGCCGGTTATTGTAGAATTTAAAACTTTTCTAAAGGCTAACCGGTATCGAACGTTGCATGTTTAGAAAGGAAATTCACGGTGTTAACTTGTTTTAGATTTGTAAACAAAAACAAGTTAACACCGAATATTTCGAAAATTGTTGAAAAAATTTGGAATAATACCTGTTATCATTATGTTAATTCAATTGTTATTTCTGATATCATACAGATCAAGAGACCTAACGAGATTATCACAAAAATAATTGGCTAAATCCCCAGAAAGCCAAAATCTGCTTAAATTAAAATAATCTTCCCAATTAGAATATCCAAAAAGTACCATTTCGCACCATGCACTTATTACTTCAATTTTCCTCAAAGGAATTATTTAAAAAAGCAAATTGAGTAAATTTATTATTTTTACGACACCCAAATACTTCCCAAAACAATTTATGAATTAATTCCTATATTTATGAATTAAACTTACGTTTTTCGGGTTAAAATGAAGCGCAGAACCAATCGAAACACTCCTTGGAGTTGCTAGTTTTGTCGGCAAAGGACGAACAAGGTCACTAAAGTCATGCGACGCCTGGCGGCTCTTTTATGTGTTTCAATCGGCTCGGATAGAGATGGGCGGGGGAATAGTTAAACTAAAATACGGTTTAAAATCAATACGGACCCCCTAAATAATAAAATAATGTAAAGAGAATTGTGTTTCCATTTAATTAAAATTAATTTCTTTTTGATATCCAAAATATTTTTGAGCATTTTCAAATTCTACGATTCAAATTAATATCAAAGGAAAAAAAAATTGTGATTTTTTTTCTTTTGCTCAAGAATTTTCTTTCCGAATGTTATTAATTTTAAATTAAAATTCCAATAAACGTAAGAAGGAGGTAAAGCAGGAAGAAACAAGAGAAAAGGGAAAGCGACAAGGAATTTGGCGGTAAGGGGTTGGTTCCAGGGTTTGAGTTTGTAATTAAGTGTTAGTGAGTAATTTTACTATTATTATTAAAATAGTTTAGAAACTATCCAGAAGGTTTTCTTTACCACGCTCCATATATAAAAATTAACTTAAATAATAAAATTAAAAGATATTCTCGGTCTTTCCTTGTTACCTCAAGAATGAGCTATTTTTAACTCCTTAAGCTTTAAGCTTTGGATTTTCTTCATTAAACACATTACACAACATTAATGTGAAAAGAAGAAAAACAAATAATTTTAAAATTGTTTAAATAAAATATCAAGTGTGTTATATCATTTTAAAGGTAATTTTATATGCTTTTTAATAGAGTACAAAAATATAGGGTGTTCCATATAAAAAAGCACAAGTCTTGATAATATCTCAAAAAATACGAGTTTAAAAAAAGAAAAAATTAGAGCATAGAATTCTGCGTTAAAAAGCTCCCTAATATAGTTTTTATATAAATCGAGCATTTTCACAAATAGAAAAGTTACAAGGGTTTTTAAAAATTGCACATTTTAAGAAAACACTCTGTATCTCTTATATTAAGGAAGATATAAAAATAGGGATTTCACCAATCGATTCCTCTTTAAAATCGAGCTCCAGAAGCTTAGGCCAGTTTTTCTCTAATCCCTTTAGAAATATAAGTTCCCTATTAAAAGTATCGAATTTGGCCCACCTTGTACAATATTATACATCATATCTTGCAGTATTTTTAATCAGCAAAAGCTATCTTTCAAAAATGATGTGATGTTTTTCACGTCTTTTGTACGTGATAGACGCATTATTTAACGAACCCATCTCTAACCCAACTTTCATTGAAAACCGTGTAGAATACCCGGAACATTACTAGGAATTGTGAAATATTCAGAAATATGACACTATTTTGATTAACAATGAATTGAGTCCAGAAAGACCGTTGTTTAAATAAGAAATAAAATAAGTAATAAACTACATTGAAGTTTTTGCATTGTTGTTTTGCAATTTCAATCGATATATGAATGTACCGGGTCAAACTCGTGCTGCCATCGTATATCTAGTAACTGTACCGCTCGGAAGTTAACCAAGTTAACTATGTTTAGTTAAGGAATACAGATAACTGGCTTTGTAATAGAGTTCTATATCTAGGAACGTGTAATCTTAAGTCAACAATTATGATTATATTCCTTGGTTTCTTTTTTTTTTCGTGAAATTATCATAAAAAAAACTGCTTGAAATCAAAAATCTAAATTGAAAATTGCAATTTTTAAAGAGTCCAACGGATAAAAGTAAGTTAAGCAATAGTACTTCTGTATGTTGTGCTACTGGTTAGCCACGAAGGGAACTAAAAATTTCAGGAAAAAGAAAAAATTAGGTATTTTATCGAAAGAAAAAACACTTTATTATTTATATCTCAAAATATTCCCCTTTAAGTTTTAAACACTTTTACACTCGAAGAAATCACATGTCGAAATATTTGTTCCAATCCGAAGTAGGTATGCCCTTCAACGGCTTCAACGGCCTCTTCCGGTGTCGATAGCTCTTTGTTCTTGACAAAAGGGAACAAGAAGAAGCCCTTAGGTGAATACGAATAATAATTTCATCGAAGACTTGAGATAAACATATTGTTGTACACCAATCAGCGTTTACTGTTTTTCGATTCTCAAGAGCAACGGTAACAAGAGCCCAGTTTTACGAAAGAAAAAAGCATCATTTTTTTTGAAGCGCTTCGTGAACGAACAACTTTTCTTGGTCTTCGTTGACTTTGGAACACCCAAACAGTGGATTGTTATGTTGTTTCTAGTTCGTATGAATACATCCAAGTTTCGTCACCTGTTACGATATTCGTTGCCAGAAGCACCGCGATTGAATTTTTGAAGCATCTTTTTGCACCAACTCACACGAGTCATTTTTTGAGCTTTGGCAAATTGTGTGGAATCCAGTGATTGCAAAGTATCTTCACTATCACTGTTCATGTAAAATCGAATTTTTGAATTTGACTTTCGCCAATGCCCAAAGATGCCTCTATCTCTCGATATATCACATGTCGATCCGCGTCGATCATTTCTCGCATAGCATTGATGTTTCCCGAAACAACGGCAGTTGATAGACGACCTCCACGAAATTCGTTGCTGACACTAATACTTCCACGTTTAAATTCTGCAAACCAGTCATAAACTGTGATTTTGGATGTGCTTCTTCACCAAAAATTGTTGCACGAAAATTTTTTCAATAAATTGATTTCCTTGAAACGCTATTAATACTAAATTAGGCGGCCGACTGTTTTTCTATCAATAAATATACGATAAGTGCCATCTAGTAGTCAATTCCGGAAATATTTAGAGTTCTCCTCGTATCTACCAAGTCAGAGTATGGAATAAATTCACTAAATTGAGAGAGAGTACACTATACAGGTTGATTCATTTTTGATCCTCACCATGGGGATCTACCTTATTATTGCAGGTGGATTTAAATTTGGTAAAATTGCTAAACTCTGCGTTTGTTATGAACCCCAAAGGAAAATGGACCTGCGACAAAGGATGTTCCAGATCAAAAAAAAAAGGGAAAGATTAATTTTCTCCTTTAACTCTTTTATTTAGGCTCGCAGAAACAAACTAAACCCGCACTCTCAAGGCCACTATTGATCCTCTTATTCAACGGTGTATTCAAAATTCTTATATGACGTTTCGGTTCTTTCTGGGCATCGTGAACCTACTCATTTCTTATCGGTGCCATTTTGGATTTTGACACCTTTCCTGATTTCAATAATATGCTTTAATTGGTAGAATGTAGCCATGAAATTTCAAACTGTCGAACATTTCAATTATCATCCATTAATAATAGAAAAATACACCAACGAGAAGAAACGAAATATCTCAGTTTTTTTTTATTCATATATTGCCTCAAGAACGATAACAACCACACCGTATTGTTTTTCTAGAATTCCATAGAAGCTCCTCGAGAATGGAGCCGCGTATTGTTTATGTTAATAGGAATTTCAACGAAAATAAACAGGATATTTAACAAATGGTCAATTAAATGTGTTTTTGCAAAGTTCATGTAAATCTTGTATTTTCTAGATAAATAAAATAATCTATAAACGTTTACACGCGAAATTGCGTCAGAATTAACTTTGCCCCAGACTCGATGAAGAACTTTATATCGAAGTAAATTTAAACCAGACAAGATTAATGTTAGTCACAGCCTGGTGATAATTTAAGACGACTGAAGTATTGCAACTAGTTAGTGGGGAGATTAGAAAGTGACGGATTTTTAACGAAGTTATCTGATTATATGAAATAAAATTTACGAATCCTGAAAAACGGAGCACTACTGGAAAGTACAGAGGCCCAGACAGTACAGGGGAAGGAGACCGCAACATCGTTTTGGTTTAAACTTTTGGCTAGGAATTTATTAGGAGTTATTTATGCTGAAAAAAAACAATAAATAAGGAAAAATAAACATTTCTTGGCACAGACGTATCTAACTTCCTAGATAACAATATTTCATTAAATCAACTATAGCATTTATGGTGGCAACAAGACGGCGTACTGGAAATGCTACTACGGAACTACTTAAGTTTGGAGTTTCCAAACCGTTGTTTTGGGATAAAGCTATTGAATGGTTGGATTATTTTTTACGGAGAGTTGTTAAATATCATATTCATATTTTATACAAGTTGATGTTCCGAAAGACACTGAAGCACTTCGAGGTAGACTCCAAAATATTTTGGATGTTATTCCTAGAAGAACCACACAAAGGGCTGTTCACAATTCCGGAAGATGTCCACAATTGTGCATTAATGAACACATTTATTGTAACTGTCGGTTTGTTGTGTAGTTTGTTATTATTATTACTGTTATCGCTATTTTCATGCATTGTCGCACAAAAACCACCCACACTATTTACCAGACCCGTTCCTCAGCAATTTTTTTCCGTTTGTTAGGGTCAAGGTTTTGCTTGGAGAATAGAGATTTTTATTGAATGAGGGGCTCATCGCGGATTAAAGAGATAGAAACGTCGCTAAGAAAAATGTACCCTAGTAGCACAGTTGGTTGGCTGGCGGTTGACCTTCAGTTGGTTCAACGTAGTACGGTCTGGGCAATATCCGTGACGGTTAGCCACGGTCGGTAAAGTGTTAGTAACGTATATAATACCAATGGTACTTTTCTAACGTTGGGTATCGATTGGCTTTGAGAAATGATAACCAACAGCAAACACTTGAGTAGCATAAGCAAGTCGGTGTTGAACCATTTCAGTCGGTGTAGCGTCGGTTGAAGATTAGTTGCCAAGCGTGCATGTCACGTCACTGTCGACCGACAACAGTGGGCCAATTTTGAGAGAATGTTCGTTAAAATTCGGCACACGCCAATGTAGATAGATTGCCCGAAGATCAGGTAAGTATGCGAGTCGTTGCGAGCCAATGTTCGGCCAAAAGTGTAAAATGTTCGCACTTTTACGTTATGCCGACATCGCTGCCACGTCGTGACAAATTATCCGTGATCGGGAGCCGTTGTTGCGCCAACCATCTGTGCTACTAGGGTATAGACTAACAAGGAGACCATGTTTTTAAATAAAACCCAATTTGACAAAAACTACTCGTTTCTGTGTTAAGCCCGAAACTTTCCAACTACCCTCGTCCACAGCAGAACGTCATTCATTTGTCTTTGAAGAATTAAAATAAATCTTGCGGGTGTAGGGATATTTATTGTCACCAGCTTAGCTTCTCATTCATAACCTTCTCACAGAAAACACTAGCGTCAATTTGTTCTCCATATCCCCCATTATAAAATAAATATTTTCCGTTTTACGAGACTTTCTGATGATGTCTGTTGTACATAAAACTTTGCATGTATACTTGGATGATATACGCACAGTATGGAACAAAATCCTTACTTCTTGGACCAAGCATATTTTGACACGGCGATTTTTAATTTCATTTACTCTCTTATGGCTATGACGTCAGTGCAGAAACAGTGGTGACGTAGTGTGTAGTAAATGGAATATTTTCAGGTACAATTTACATATATACAAAAATATGTACTTACTTGGAAACAAATCCATCTTAACTATCAATTTTAGATCATAAGTATGACACATTTATTAAATATAAACATTGAGAAATATACAGAGAGTTTCATTCAAGAAAAAAATAAGGTGTGCATATGAAATTACAGGTGTACCTGTCTGTCGATCTTCCCAAAACGGGGTGTTAGGGAAGGTATCTTCTGAGTTTTGAATGGATGATTTTGCATGCGTTTTAATCAAGCCTCCAAATATTTTTTCCAATCTGAAGGTGATATCTCCAAAACATGGTTTTTGAAGGCTTCAATAGCTTCTTGAGGTGATAAAAATTACCGTTTAGACATTTTGGAACAAAAACAAAAAAAAGGCGATAAAGCAATTGTTTGACGTGCTGTGTTAAAGCTGGCATGTTTTTCCTGATTTCATCAATGATTGCTGGCAAACAAATTGTGGCGTACAATTCTGTATAAACTGCTTTTCGATGCCCCAAAGTAATGCTTGTGACACATCCACTACAACAAATTTTAGGCAACCTTCACGAAATTCATCATTGACGGAAACACGACCATGATGAAATCCTGCCTTTTCTAAAGGTGTTTCCTTATGAGAACTTGAACGAAGGGGTTCGAAGCATTGTTGTTGTGTTAGGCCTTTACTGAAGTCGTAAAAAATCAATCAATGAACACCTTCACGTGAAATTTCAATTTTTTCACAAAATCGCTTTTTAAACGCTAATTGTAAATAATCTATTCAGCCGATATCTGTATTTTTGTGGTCTCACTACTTCAATAGTAAAACCTCCGTTTCCGATATAAATTTTCGTTGTTTACAGATTCTTGAATTTTTTGAATGGTTGGCCTCCATTACTTGAAAGGTATTCGTTTTAAGGACACCTAAAGGTATGACTTCATATGTTGTTGTTTATTCTAATCAAACAAACATCTCTCACAGATAACAAATCAACATTATTTTTTTTTCATTAAGAAATATTAATTTTTGCGTTTCAATAACAATTTAAACGAACTTAACAATTTTTCAAAGATTTATTTTGTTGGGCGTTTTCTAATACAGCAAAAAAAATATGTACGAAAGCCTTTCTCACACCAAGTTTTAAAGTATTAACGCCTTTTGGTAATGTATCGATTGCATTTGATTTCGCTGAAAATCGTTCTGAATGAGAATCAGACCAGTCTGCAGGCTACATTCTATGCTAGACCACCAAACGTCAGTCAGAATATTCTTCGTTTGCAGCTTGCAGTTTTCGTATTTGTTTTGTATTTGTGTTTGTTTTGGTAACTGTTTTTATCGAATGATAATTTTACAAATTCCAGAAATATTTACATAAAGGAAGTCATCTATTTATAAATCTTAATATTTACCTGTTGTGTGACCACAATGCATCAATTAGCGATCACGTGCAAGCCAACACTTTGCATCTAATTAACTTTTGAGCAGTTTGAACTTCGATCGAATGAATATTTTTCTTCACAATACATACACTTCGGTCTTTCCTGTATATTTCATACACTAATAATTACGACGTATACAATTAGATAATTTTCTTCTTAATACAAGTCATTGGCGTTAAAGATACAACGTCCAGCTAATTGACGAGAACCCCGCAGGGCACATCGTACACAGATAAAATTACAAACAATTGTTACACACAACTGCTTCATCACGATCTCATCGCAAACATCCCGACGTAAAAAACCAATATAAGAGCACTGGACAATAACAACCAGTCACGATTAGATCTTCCTATTCGAAAATAAATTACAAAAAGAGCGATTCAAAGTTCGTGCACGGTTCGAAGTAGAGAAAATTTCCCACCTTTATGTAACGTAGAAATGTCGTTTTTTGTTTTATGTACAAGTAAATATGTTATTTAATTAATGTATAAAGTATTTATTGAAAAAAAGCAAAGAAACAGGTATCGCCTCTAGATTTGTTAGGGAAACCGGATTGAATGTAGGAATATTGATGGGAGAAAGTTTTATGGGACACACGTAAAAGACATTAATTATGATAATTTGTGAAGATTAAAACATGGTAATAATGAAAAAAGGTGTATTTTTGTATAAAGAGTTCTCAGAAAACTTTCCAAGAGACATATAGTGGACATTATCGCTGTGTATTAAAACATTAATGGAAACCATGACTGTCAACAAAATGATAAAACCCCAGCCTTTTTATAGGATTAATCGACAAGGATGAACTCGTTCTACTTTTCTATGAATTGTTACGGATATCGTTTACGCTGATAAAAATTAGTTACTACAACTGTTTTACGTAACTGGTGCTGTAATATTGCGTGACTATTACTGTAAAGCCCTGATTATACAGTGTGTCCCAAAAAGTTTTATACAAATGGAGAAAAAGTTTAACGTAAATTTCACAAAAAAAAACATTCCTGATGAAAAGCTCCGCATGGCTTGTAGATTCATAATCAAGTACAAAATTTTTAATACATTGGCTGGAATACAGGAAAAATCAAAATTATGATTTGAAGTGAGAGTAAAATACGTACAAACTTTAATGATTTTCCCAGATAAAAATTACAATATATTATTAATTAGATTATTTATCGAATAAAAGAATAAGATGTGATAAAAAATGTATAACCTTTCTATCAATTTATCAACAATGAATAATACGCAAGAAATAAATTTTATTGTCAACATGTAAAATTTCTTAAGTACTACGGAACTTCAACGTATCCACCGTCCCTTTCTAAACAGATGGTTGTTCGTTGATTAAATTTTATTATGACATTTCTAATCACATCTGGAGTTATAGCTTCACATGTTTCTCTAATATTCTTTCAAGATCATCAACATCTTGAAATGGCCTCTGAAGGTGTACCTTTTCTTTTAAGTAGCCCCACAAAAAAAAGTCTGGATGGGTAATATCTAGAGACCTTGGAGGCCAAAGAAACTCCATGTACCTCCCGATCACTTTACTATTAAATATGCGGAAGAGAAAATCTCGAATATTTCTGTTACAGTGACAGGCTGCTCCATCCTGTTGGTACCATATTTTTCCTCGTTCATTTAGTGGTAGTTCAACTGAATATTTAAAAATTCTAGGGGTCTTTCTCAATTCTCAATTCTCAATTCTTTCTCAAAAATGGTCCAACAATTCTGTCTTTGTAAAAAAAGTTTTAAATGACTACTGATCTTTGGTTTTGGACATGGAAATTGGAATTAAAAAGTAAATGTCCTGTCATCAGTCTGTTATCTTCCAATTCTCATTGGATACGAGCACAAAATTCGAACCTTCGTTCAAGATCTCCTTCTTTTAGAGTACATTGTAAATTGTAAGTTTGTATGATTTAAATTTACTGGTCTTTAAAATTCCTGCAACTGTTTTACTTACATTCCATAAATTGGATCTTCTTCGATGTGAGAATTTTTGGTTTTTCCACGACCGATTGAATCACATCAGTTTCAATTCTAACCCATGCCCGATGTTTCGTTCTAAATTTATTTTCAACACTTCCAGAACTCTTGAATTTATTTATTACATATCTGAACGGGATCTTGCAATGCAATAATATTTTACGTACACTAAAGTTTGTACGTATTTTACCCTCACTCCAAATCATCATTTTGATTTTCCCTGTATTCCAGCCAATGTTTTAAAAATTTTGTACTTGATTATGAATCTACAAGTCATGTAGAGCTTTTCATCAAGAATGTTTATTTTTTGGGAAATGTAAGATAAACTTTTTCTCCATTTGTATAAAACTTTTTGGGACACACTGTATATTTGTACATGTGAAAATCTATAATTTTTGTATTAATGCACACAATAGTGTAAATTTACATTTTCTATCTCGTAAATTTTGAGAGCTGCAATAATATATTAATGATTTTTTTCTTTCGGTCGTGCGATTTCTAAATAAATGTGAAATACATCCTGCACGCCAAATTAATTTAATAAAAAGTAATATTGTTATGCATCAACATAACAATTCTTACAAACCACGATTTATAAAAATTTTATAGATTTTTAACTGTAGGCATGGATAAATTTATATTCTCAGTCGCTAATATTTCACATATTATTATTTTGTAAAGGATTGTTTCTGAGATCAGTGTTTACACCTTCTATTACTTACAGATAGAATCAGGACAGTTCTTGTATATATGGTATTCTGCCTATCTGTATTTTTAAGGCCTTCAAGTAAGGCTGTCTTTAATATCTTGTGTAATATTTTGTGCAAGTATTTAATTGTACGAGGGATGTTCTGGAAAGGGAAGGTTCTGGAAATTTAGCTATATTTTTTTGTAAAATAAAAACGTAGGCTTCCACGGCCAGAGTCAGTTGAAACTAAACATGTTCCGGGTTCGAACCGTGTCATGTCGTTGGTTAAAATAAAACTCGACGTTTCGCCCACAATCGTATGGAGCTTCATCAGGAGAGTGGTGGCAACAGTTAGCACGGTAACTCAACGTGTGAACCACGCAATTGCTTCAACTTCCCTATTTTAATTGTTAAGTTTGACTTAATGCGGGGAGGGGGGGGTTACGAAATAGGTCGCCGAAATTATTAAAATATAGAATTCTTTATTTGGAAATTTTTTCTCCAAATTGCCCACACCTACGCCGTATTGTTATTCTTGGATATTGGAGACTCCCTTGTTGCTAACATAGTCTATAAGAAAAACGATTATAGCCGTTACAAAAGAAGGTAAAAAGAGAACGACCTTAACATAAAAGGTAGTTATACCACACATGGATGCTCATAAATTTTCGAAAGTGGCACGCGAAGAGTATTTTAACAAAAAAAATTTGCATAGATTGCAAATTTATTTTGAAATTATAACTATGTAGTTTTTTTTTTTTTTATTTTATTTATTAACATAAATAACACCTGCGATGTGAATGAAGCGGAGATTCAGAAATGAATTAAAAAGGCATTGAATAAAATTAAAAATTGACCTGTGCAAGGGTATTAACACTTTAGCCAAGTGACCTTCAATAGTTTGTAGTGTTTTGGAACTCGGACTTTACGTTTCAATTAATAATGAAATTTATTAAATTATTTAGAATTTTATTTATTTAAAAAATTATTTTTAAAATTAAATGTGAACAATAACATTGCATAGTTGCTGATTAATCTTTTTTTATTGCAAATGTCGAAGTTAGTAATTTCACTAAATAATAAATTCATATTGCAACTAAGAACACATTACGTGAAAAGACAAAAACATGTATTTAACCTTCGACTAAACTGCTAATCAATTGAAGTGGTGAATGAAAGAATGACATGGCCCGCTAATTCTGCACGTTGCAATTACATCGAGCATCTTTGGGACAGTTATGTCTCGTCCTCGTCCTCCCATAATGCTGGATGAGCTTGCAGAAAACATGTACAGTTGATACTTAGTTGTGTTACAAGCACGAGCACTTAATGTTATTTTTTAACATTTCATTAATTATGCTTCTAAACAGTTTTAAAAATACATATTTTCTTTGTTTTTTTTTTATAGATGTTAACTAATTCTTTTAAAAAAATTGTTTAGAAAACAAACAACCGCAAATGTTGTATGCTGAGCGGTCATAGGGGTTCAAAATATCTGTAAAATAAGCTTTCGGTGTTGCCGTGTTGTTAAGTTTATTCTTGCCGTTTCGCTAATTATGCTATCAATTTTTTTCAGAAGGTTTCTAAAGACTATTGTCGCTATCTCATGGTTCTTGTTATATGTCGTACTTCCGTTCTCTTCTAATGATCCGTACCCGTTCCGGTTTTATGGGGAATTTCCCTCGTTTTATGGGTACTTCGTCAGTGTCAACCTTCAGGTGTTACTGATTTCAAATCCATACTCGCGGTTGGAATTGTTCTGCATCTTCTTAATTTCCAAAGATTCGCGTATTGGTTGCATGGCACTGGCCAATATATTCACGTTGCCACCATCGATGTTATGTTCTCCATCTTAACAGAGGTGTTCAGCTACTGCGGATTTGTCTGTGTGTTCCGTCAATGTTACTTTGCTCTGCATTGAACGCTTCTTCGTTTTTGACCGGTCTTCCCACCTTTGCATTTTAGTTCATAAACGCCCTTCGTGTATAGTTTCAGAAGTAGAATATCTTGTTTAGTGGAATCAGTTGGTCTCACTGTGTTATAGCGTGCGGTGACATTCTTTTTCCTCAGTATCTTCTTCAGTCTGTCGGTAACTCTTGCATGTTGTTATGGATCTTTTCCTTTTTTCCATTTTTTACGTTTTAAATTTCACTTGGCACGTATTCTCCATTGCTGAACTTCTCCACTCTTCTCAGAGATTTCTTGTCGACGCAGTTCTAAAGAGAGCAGAGAAGATCAACGTTGAAGATCCGACACTCGATGAAATCCGCCGACGAAGCAACTATACCATGAGGGAAAGGGTTCGTCAGAGCGGAATAGATGTTGATCAACATAGCAGATCGGAAATGAAGCATATAACGGGGTACATGGAACAAAGATATTAGTCTTTGCAAATTCCGAAGAAGCTGACAGCGAGATCAAATAAACGTCAGTCAGAGTAAATTCAACGACATTCGGGAGATTATTCTACAATAGAAAATGGCTCTGAAACTTACAGTTCACGATTACATGTTTGCTGTGTATCTTGAAGTCCCTTTAATCTAGATCATAAATTTAATAACTGTAATATGAGTGCCATGCCAAAAATATGGGATGGGTTTAGGAAAATTTTGAGTTTTTTTTTTCAACTCTTCGTAAAACCTACATTTAACCAACATGAAAAATAGTTACGACACTAGCAGCTAGTTCACTAGCTTTACTTCAAGCTGGCCGTAGCCAATATTATGCTGCTCATGTAGTAAGCGTTATTGGTTCAGAGCTCAAGGACCGTTTTGCGTTTTAATAAAGCCGGCAGCTACACTAGGAGACCAAGATCAGGCAGTAGAAGAGCAACGTGCGAACGAAACGATCGATTTGTGGTTTCTTCAGTTTTGAAGGATAGACATCTGATTTCGGTTGAGGCTGCAAATTGACTGAGCGAAGTAAGAAATGTGCATGTAAGAATTTGGGCAGTTCGTTGGCGACTAACCGAAGCTAATTTGATGTCTAAAAGACCAGCCGATGTCCATAGCTATGTGTGGAACATCGTTGAACTCGAGTAGCTTTTGCAGAAGATCACGAAAACTGAAATCACACCCATCGAAACAACGTATTATTCTGGGATAAATCCAGATTTAACCCAAGATCAGCAGATGGCCAGGAAAGAATTTGAGTAACACAGGGAAAGCGATTTGCTCAATGCAGTTTTGTGGAAAAAATTAGCTACCGGGAAGGCTTCGCTATGGCTTGGGTTGGCATAAGTAGTGAAGTCCGTATTGAATTGGTGGTTGTTAGTTAATGCAGCGTCTATGACATGAGCACATGGTTTCGTTCGCTCCATTTATCAGACTTAGTTTCATTTTTAAGGACGACAACTCGTGGCCGCGCCATACACGCAGCGTCAATATAAGAACTGGCCAGCTTGCAGTCCCAACCTCAAACCAATAGAACATCTCTGGGACAATTTGGAAAATAGATCCGAGGGCGTGTACCTCGCCCATACAACTTGGGAAAACTTGCTGAGGCGCTTCATATAGAATAGGAGCAACTAGCTCAAAATGATTTTCAAAATTTAATTTAACTCCATGTCGAGACGTATGCAAGCTGTGAGAAGAGCCCGAGGTGCAAATAGTCGGTATTAGCTATAATAAGTGCTTTAAAATTTTATTATTATGGTTTCTCTGTTATTAATGAAATCCTGAATTTCCAAATAATCTAATATAATTCTGTAAATTGATTTAAACACGCCCACATCTAATTATATCGCCACAAGATTCTAGTACCATAAAAGCTGCGGTAACCGTAAGAGAACCAATGGCTAGAAATTGACGAAACAAACGGAGGCAAAACCTGAAGACCATCGCGGCATTATCAAACCCACCGAGGTGTATGCACGCAGGTCAGTGTGTTACGAGCGTCCGCGGCCGCTAATTCCTAGTTGCTAGAGGTTGCCGTCGAATAAGTTCAAAATCGCGCTCTTCGAAAACAACGACAGCAACGATACGGTGACAGCTATTAAATATGTGATGAAATTTTCTTTTCGTACCACTGTGATTTACGTCGGAAGTTATATATGTTCTTGTAGTAGTTGCGTTCATACATGACCTTTCTTCGAAGAAAAATAGTAATACAAAAGGTAAACTGTAACATAGATTATTTGCACTAGGTTCGAATAGGAAGTGACAACGTGATGTATTTATTTGTATGTACATATATGTATGTTTAGATGTAGGAACTAGTTCTATCGAGTTGTATAGCAATGAAGTGAAATTTACGTTGCTCGTACCAGTTTTGTAGGGCATCAAAAAATAAAAGAAGTAAGACGAAAGTATTTTACAGTCACCGCTTACTGAACAAAAGTAAAGTGGCTACTTTTGAAGATTCGTTTAGAAATCTTCCTTTGTAAATGATATGTATTCGCCATAGGGAAAATTAGTTTGAAGGAAACGTGAGCTAATAAGCTTTGTTCTTTACAACAAACATTAGCTAACCGGTATTTGTTCACCCCATAATATCAATTGCTACTCAAAGTTTGCTATTGTTTTTAAACACAAAGTTCTTATGAGCAATTTAATAAGTTACAACAAATTAGTAAACATTACGCTGCTTTAATATTATTGTCGTAAAAATAATAATCAATTGTTTTGAGGGAAAGAAAAAAATAAATTCTGCAAATAATCGTGGCCTTGACTTTTTCATCGATGCCCTATAATGATTGTCCAGATTTTCTTCTGGTTTTAAGAACTATCTTTCTACAACCATTTCCTTTTTCACAACGCCATTTTCAAATAACACTTCATTGGTACAAACATTGCAGTAATTCTATATTGTGTACTGGTAGTGTATAGTGATGTTGAACTTGCATAAAACATTGGAATTCTATTGGAAGACAACAGGCTGTGTATAAAATGGTGAAAAAATTAACATAGTGACGATCTTCATGAGATTTCCAATCGATTTTCTTGACACAAACAAATGTTGTACGATGATTTTTCTGTATACAGGAAGCCATGAAAGCTTGAAATTTTAATAAGTTTAGAAACATTTTTCTTAGCATGTGTTGGTTAAAGAAAGCTGAAATCAATAATGAAATATGATTTTGAAGGCTATCTCTGACTAAGTGTTACCATATTCCGTTAGAAATTGTTTTAAGAATTTATCGTGTAGTTCTGTATTCAAGAATAACTGTATTAGAGATAATGGCCAAGTTCGTCAGAAGCAATTGCTTGCTAACGATTGATAACAATTCTTATGAACGATCGTTCAGATTGCCAGAATGATCCGATCATGTTTAGAGCTCGCCATATTTGCAAGCGCAGAAAATTTATGCTTATTGCTGCCAATCATTATGTAAAAAAAAAAAACCTTATCTGACAGGTGCAAAATAGCGGCGTTGTATTCAATAAACAATTACACCAATCGTAATTATCATTATTAACACGTTTGTTCTGATAAATGCGGCCAATGCAATTTTGTTTATACATTTTTTCGCCACTTTTCACACACTCTATATATCGTTTTAGATTTTACATATGTATTTCTATATCTTTCATGAATAACTCTGTATGTACGTATACAGAGTGTCTAAAAAGAAAAGTCACATATTCTACCCCTATACAATAGGTACTCATCTGAAGGACTAAACTCTCAATAAATATAGGTCCACAAATGCAATATTTCAAAAAAAAAAACATAGTTGATTTTGTTCTTTTAACAAATAGCACAACTCGTCCTTCGGTGGATGTTCTTTTGTGTTTACACATTCGTTGTAAATGTCATTAACCATTTGTAAGATATTTTTCAAATGAATGTACAATAATAAGGTGCTAAGACGCCCTCGACACATAAAATTAAATTTTTGCATTTGGGAATATATAGAATCATTGACACGTTTAAGGCCTGTAAGTGCAGCATATAATAGTGCTTAATTGCCAAATGATTCGCCCAAATATCCGGAATATTAAAACAAAGATGTACGAGAAAGTATGAGAGGAAATCGCATATGTATACAGAGCTTTTTCTGTATGTGTTGTTCGTTAATAAATATTTTAAACAAACTCAAAACTACGAGATAGATGTTGCTAATTTGTTAAATAAATTTTTACAAACGACCACGGGCAAATGGCGTTATTTAATTTTGACATTACTATTTTCGTAAAATTTGATATTTGTTGTTCTTGAAGCAGTGACAGCAAATGCAAAAAATCGTTTCGTACAACTTTTGGTAATGAAGCACCATCATGTCATGAATTTCGTGTTCGACCAAAATCGGTTGCTGCTTCAAAAAAAACACCGATGCTGTGCGCAACATGACTGAAAAGGGTCGACAGCCTTAGGTACAGCGAAGGCTGTAGCACACGAACATTAAGGTGTGTAAAAAATCTGCCCCCGATGGATTCTGCATAATTTGATCCAACTCGCAAAAAGGGACTCGTGTCAGTTGGCGTAAGGAAATGCTCAAAAAATTCGACGCAAGAACCTCAAAATCCATATACAACATCGTAACGGGTGATTTTCGCGGGAATCAAAAACTAAGCAACGATCAAATGACCCAAATCTAACAAAAGTTTGTCCACGAAGCACTTCCAAGAAAATGATGATCTTAAAAATTGCCCTGGAGGATCGAAGAAGAGTTAATGCTGAATGGTATACGAGAATTTGTTTAGCAGAAGCTATCGATGACATCCGGAAAGTCAATCGACAACGTCGCATCATCTTTCATCGTGACAATGCTAGCTCTCACGCAGCACGTGAAACATTGATTAGGGGGAAAACACCATATTCACCTGACTTATCGCTTAACGACTTCTTTTTGGTCCTGAATGTCAAAGAAAAAATGCGTAAACCACGATTTTTATCACGTCAAGGAGCTGTTGAAGCTTTCAAAAACTATGTCTTGGAGATACCCCATTCAGAGTGGAAAATATATTTCGAGAATTGGTTCGAATTCATGCAAAAGTATAAATTTTAACGGTGAATCTTTTAAATATCAGTAAAACGATTTGTACCAAATTCTTGTTCTTTCATTGTATTTCAAAAGATAACCCTCGTATAAACTATGGATTCCGACCAAACGTGGCTAGTCCGAAAGATAATTTAAAGATAAAAATATTATTTTTAGGAAAATAAAATAAGGTTGTTGTATGTTTAACCACATATGCACTCCGATACAGAAGGTAGGCGTAATACCGGAAATTTTTTTATTAATCCATATTGGGTAAATTTTGTCTTTGATATTTGTTTATGCTTAAGAAATGACGTAATACGGACAATCAGCGAACGACAGCTAGCTTGTCGTTTCGGAATGTTGTTGCATTAACTGTGAAGCAACAGCGATACAAGGTAGACTTAAAATATTCGCGGAATCACGAAACATGCCGTGGGCGATACATTTGTCGTAAATAATTCCATCAATACCACGAGGAAACTATTTTAGCATTATTATTATTTTTTTTTATTGCATCTCGGCATTTTCTGGCGTGTTCCAGTACTTAAGATTTGATTTTGTTCTCATCCATGAGAAAAAGTTTTATTACATTTGAATGAGATTAATCCACATTGGGCTTTTTTCTTGCCGGATTGGCCATATTTTCGTTGTCAGCTTGCATAATTTCTTCAAACCGTTATTTTACACTTCAACTTAAAATTCTAACAATTTCAATTGTTTTTTAAAAGAACAGAGGCAGCGTAATTAATTTTACTTTAAATAGCTATTCTCTTCAGCAATAATATATTTAATCAATTATTCTCTACTTCCGGTTCTTAAAGGCTGGGAACTAATCCTCTTTTAGAATACTTGTAGATGGTCGTATCAATTTCTTCCTCATATGAAAATCTCCTGCTCGTAAATGTTTTTTAAGTCCATAAAACACCCAAAAGTCACATATTGCCAAATCAGGTGAGACAGTGGGTGTTCTATTGTATTTTTTTCAGGCGCATATTGGATCGTGAGAGCTGCGGTATGGGACGATGCATTATCGTGATGCAACATAATAACCTTCTTACGAATTCTATTGAACACCTCAGGGAAAAACCTTTCGGTGTGCCATTTAGTCGTGACTGTTTTTTGTTCGTCCAAAACACTGCATAGCTTGCTGCTGATTTGTTATTGTTAGTGTTTCTTCGAAAAATGGAAAATACGTTTCGTCACATCTTACAAATTTTAGAAAAAAATTTTCACACACTCTGCCTTTTGACAGTCAGAAAGCTGATGTTGCACAAAACGACGGATAACTTTCTTTAAATACAGGTGGTTGTGTATGATTGTGTTAATACCTGAGGGTTCAATCTTGAGTTGATGCCTTATTACAGCAGCTCTGCTGTTCTCTTCAATTATTCTCCTACTCCTTTCTGATGCTGAACAGAACTTTCTTCGCGTCTTTACACAAATAAGGTGCTTTATTATTCAACGTTAAAGATATACTTTTCTTGTACTCTCTAGTTCATTCAATTCTTTCATTTATGTTAATACTTAAAAAAATAAATACCTGGCTTCTAACTAACGTAAGTGCAATATGTCGTCAAGCATAAATCGAGAATTGGGGTTCAAAATTAAGCTGGCTTTGTTATTTCAGTTTATATGTAAAGTTTTGCTGAAGAGATTGGTGTGTATTGTATTAAATTTTTATTTCGACTGTTTCTTCCTTCTTAATAGTTCTTTTACATTGTTGAGATTCGCTGACATTTAAATGAAGTCGATACTTTTTAAGTACTTCCACGATCTGTTCTACCTGGCCGATCTTCCGTGAATCTCAAATAATTCCATCGGCACATTTTTTGGAATTTGACGTAATTCACATGCACCATTAAGTCCTCAACTCATATTATGACAGGTGTGATAATTGACCAACCATTGAGAACTGTGCTTATGCAACAATTTTTTTGCGGGAAATCCACGAAGATAAAAAAACAATTGACTCAATTTCGTTAGCATGGGAAAGTACATATTTAGAGATTAAAAAAAAGAATGTTTGAACATCTAATTACATGACGGCATCAATTAATAACTGCATGGTATGAAACCATTATATTCTTGAAAGCGACTTAAATCGCAGCGGAATTACTTTACATTAACATCTCTCAATTAAAGCTATATATGTACGTGTTGGTTTTGCATCACATTACTCATATCCTGCTCATCGCCGCTGTCATAAACATATGATTACTGAGATTATAAAATAATTAACACGTCGTTCTGCATGATTCCGGGAATGTACTACCTTCGTGGAGAGCTTGAGAAGATTTATGTAATTTGCTAAGTTTTGTTAAAACGGATTGTGGAATATTAATCTATTCATGTTGCAGAATATTCCGTAAATGTTCTTGTGAAGTTGGGCATATTTTTCGGATCCTCCTGTCCGGTTCATCCCACAACAACTCTATACGGTTCAAATCTGGGCTTTGTGGGGGCCATGGCATTACTTTCAGTGTGTGCTGTTCTTCTTGGTCCTTTAGATAGTTCTTACACACTAACGCAGTGTGTTTTGGGTCGTTGTCATGCATGAATGTAAAGTTACGGCCTATTATACGCAATCCTGATGGCACTGCATGATTCTGGAGTATTGCAAAATAATTTTCCTTCCTCATTACACCCTGCACTCTGCATAAATCTTCCGTCCAAGCAAAGGAGAAACATCCCCACACTAACACAGAACTACGCCCTTGCTTCACTGTAGGCACAATGCATGCAATCTTCGGACATAAACTCGTCGATTTTTCCCCAAAAACCTCAAACTTTGACTCGTCACTCCAAAGCACGCGTTTCCAATCATCTAACGACCAATCTAGATGAGAACGGGCCCACTGTAGCCGTTTTGCTCTGTTGCCCCGACGTAATAAGGGTTTTCGAATGGCAATGCGCCCATGAAGGTCCGCTTGTTGAAGTCGACGTTTTACCGTACTCGCCGAAACTTGTTCTTCACGGCCGCGATTGACTTCGGCTGCTATTTGTTGCGCTGTTAATTTTCTATTGCGTTTGCTTAATAATACAATTCTCAAATCTTCAGCTTTTGTTGCTTTCCTAGATGCTCCAGGACGAACACGATTTTCTATAGTTCCAGTTGTCCGATATCGCTTTATGATGTCATTTACTGTTGAACTTCTCATATTTATTTTTTCAGCAATTTGTCGCCCCGAATATCCTTCTTCAAACAGCGTAATAATGCGTGAACGTTTTTCTACACTGGTAGGCTTGCCACGTGCCATTTTGAAGTAAATTTTCTTAAAACTTTCACGCAAAAACGACAGATGCTCTCCAACACACGTTTAACAATGAAGCAAATTTATATCTTTACGCCCGTGATAAATAAACAAGAATGATCCTGCGGTGTATTTCCTAAACGTATTGTTCGTTAATAATCCCCAAACGACCCGTTTCAAAAGATCGGTACTTCCGAGAAATTCTTGGAATGATAATAAAAGGGACTTTATTGTGGTTGTCGCAATATTTCTACTTTAGATAATAATTTATGGCTTTAATCCCTTAGAAAAGAGTGTATGCTTAATATTTTTCTAATTTTATGTATTAATAATTGTATATAGTGTGATATAATAGATTTTTATTGTATGACCGAACTTCACTAAACGGCAGTGTACATTGTACATGTTGTTTTCATGTATGCAATTCGTACATACGAAGGCAGTCTGAAAAGTGAGGTAACTAACGTAGAAGAAGACTGCTTTTTCTAGATTTTTCCTTTTTTTTGAGTTCGATATATTCATTCCAATGATATCCAAGTCCCTCAATCCCAATCATAACAGTCATTTTTTTCTACAGTCATCTCTTCGTTTGATAAAAACCTTTTATTACCAAGGCAATTTTCCATGTTCGGAAACATTAAAACATTAACTGATTTGTTTTTTTTTTCCCCGTCAATATGAAGGTGTTTAATAATCTTACGAAATTTATTTTTATCCATATTATTCAGGCAACGCAACATATTTGGCTCAAAATTTAACAACTGTCTTATAAAAGGCTGTAAAGTTCATAAATGACATGCGTGTGTTTATTGTGCTGCCATCTCTGTATTACTTACCTCACTTTTCAAACCGTCCTCATAAATATGTGAAATGCACTGGATGTAGGTGCCAATTTACAGTAGGTTTATGTAGTTGAAAGTATGGGAAATATTTATATTCATTTGGATAATTAATTTAGTAAAATCATAAAATACCATTCACTAAGAAAACCTTTTTATTTAGTAAAAAAAAATAAAAGGATTATCGTCGTTTGCTCTTGATGAAGAATTTTTCATTGTTGTATCTGCTTGTCTGCGATTTTTTAATTGCTGATTTGAGGGAACAGCGTATCTATACCAAGACCCGTTTTAAACCTTCCAGCATCACCCAAAATGTTAAAGGAAGCATTCGGGGATAGCGTTTTGGATCAAACGCCAACTTGCCTTAAACGTTTCTAAAATAGCTGATCATCAATTGACGACGATGGTCTGTTTTATTTAGATATTGATGGCGTTAACCACAAAGAGTTCATACTTTCAAGCCAAACGATTAGGACATGAGAAAGAAACCGGATTCTCAAGATGAAAATCAGGTTGAAAGGACCAAGAATTTCACATAATAGAGAAAATTGACGCTGAACCATGGAAGGTCTTCCAGAATGCAATCCTTTCGTGTCCTTAGAATCGGTGGTTGCACTTCCAAGAGGACTACTTTGAAATTAATGGAGGTGAATGGCATCCTCGCTTCTTTCAATTTTATTTATTGCTACATTTCGGGAATTATTGAGTACCATCTTGTAAGTAGTTCAGCGTGCTCTGAGCAGCTTGTGGAATGACTATTCCTGAAAATGTTGCACAATCTACAACATGATAATGGATGATAGAAGAATAAAGTTTTTGTAGAAACACCAAATTACCGCCTTCGTGAGAATTTGCATGAATAACGGCGCAACGATTTTGTACTAAATAGCCTAACTCTAAGAAACCATGACAATTGCAATTGGACAATCTGCACACAGAAAGGAGAGACCATTTCTACAGCAGTAGAACCGATAGCCAAGGTCTTTTAAAACGCATCTTTATGAGCTTGTTGGAGAAGGGCAAAAGAATGGCAGGAGTCTTTGCTGGAACATTTAGATAATAATACAAAGAAAGTTGCGCAAAATTTTGTAACTGCATTACTTCATATTCTCCAGATTTGATTTCCCCTAACGACTAAATTCTCATGAAATAACGAAGCGACTTTTGGAACTGCTTTCCGTTGAAGAGTTGGATAAATTAGAGCTTTTGGTATATGACAGTTGTTGGAGTTTACCATAATTATGTCATATTTCGAAAAGATTAATCATTGTGTGCTAGACAAGTTAAAATCCTTGTACTCACTGGGTTATTGGCACGTCGAACGAAGTTAGGGCAAGACAAATCGACCCTATTTTGCCTGTCTTCGTTGGTTGTTGTTGCACGTGCACATATTTGGGAGATGATTTAAGGCTTCTTTCACTACGTCTTCCGAAGTATACAATTACCTCTCCCCAGTTTAATTTTTATCATAAACATATCGAAGCTGCAAGTTACTTGAAAATTTTGCCTTCATATTAGTGTTGTATCTATTATATAAGGCATTTTTAGTTAGTAGCTTAACTTCAACAGTCCATATTATTAATTTTGAGAATTCCTCAGTTTCTTGAGTTTTTGCTTAGAACCATCCGGAAAACTCTTCCTCCTCCTATCAGTACAATGGTGAACTTGATGATATTTAAATTATTATTATTATTATTATTAATCTATGTGAAAATTAATTGTTTTTTCTTGTCCATCTTTTCTTAATCAAAATATCAATAAAAACAATCATTCAAAATACTGTTACTTTTTAACAGTATGATATTTAATATTATTTTCCGGGGAAACTATTTTTGCAAAAATGATATTTGCAAACATCGAATGTATCACAATAACGACACGTTTTCGACATAGACCATTTTACACAAAGTATTACACTTACTTCAGGGTGGTGCTATTTGAATTGAAAAAATCGACTTTTGCCAATCTTGTCGATTCCAGATTTGTTTAAACATACAATTATTCAACCGATTACTAAGTTACCTAGAGTTCTTTTTTAGGCAGAAATTATATTACGCGATAAAACAAAACTAACACTTACGCTGGAAGTTTGGCCAACGAATGCTTGTTCTTGTATTTCTGTAGGCATTTCTCGTTCATCACCTCCATACATTTTCGCGTCGCCATCAGCTTCTTCTCGATCTCGTCGAGATACTTGCACTGTGTACCCTCCATGGCGGCACTAGTATGCTGGTCACCACTTTTAATTTTGACTTAAAACGATAATTTCAATCAGGCATACTACCTTACGTCGTCAAATTGTCAAAACGATTGTCATGAAATGTTTGTTTCTACGTCACGTTATGTCGTTCAAAAATTGCGAGGAATTTAAAAGGATGGCGCCAGCTGAAGCGTTATATTTTTCGATTCGACGTACTGATCTGGAGAAAAGTCACAGAATTTTTATGGAGTAGAGGATAGCTTGACCGTTTAGAATCGACCATTTAGATTTTTCGTTTGCTTTAAATTTTTAATGTAATTGCAGGGTTGTTACTATAAGGCGCTTTGGGACAGCTGGCTGTAGACTTTAAGAATATTTCTTCCATTGAATAATCAAATATTGTAGTGCGGTTTCCATTGTTCTCCTAGATCTTGGAAACTTTCCTAACAATTAATTTTATTGTAATTCTGATATGAATTGTAACATGTTTCTTAAAACAGCATTTGACGAATAATACGATAATAATTACAAGGTTAAAAGGAGCGAAAGTATGGTTAAGATGCGTTGGATCAAATTATTATACACACGTTGGCAAATTTAAGGGAACAAAGATAAATATGAAGTCCAAGGTTTTATGTGTGTTGTCATGGTTAATCTCGACGTGCAAAGATCAGTTAGTTTCGGCAATTCATTTAATAGGCGTTTTTTCTCTACATTATGTTTCGATTGGTGATTGTTTAAATTTATTTTGTTTTTATTTACTATCCTTATCTTTTATCTTGACTCTTCCCGCTCAGTTAGTTTCACTTCTGACGTGGTTTACATGTTGACTTACCGTGCCAACTGTTGCCATCACTCTCCTGAAGAAGCTCCATACGATTGTGGGCGAAACGTCGAGTTTTTAATTTAACAAAACGACATAACACAGGGTCAACCTTTCTTCATATGGATGAGAGCCGCTTCTGTGTAAATTAATTTCATGGCAGGAAAATAACGTATCGACCCCCAGGGGAATAAGATGGACAATTTATTTTTACTCCTACTGTCGTTTATCGGGTATATAAAGGGTTGTTGGCGATTAATGGTGATGGATTAATACCAGAAAAAAATATAAAATATATTCTGAAAGATCATGTGGTGCATTCTGCAGCATGTCCTGAAGCAAATTTCTGGAAATATGGAAGAGTTTGCCCCTAGCAACGACTGATAACTTCATAGGAAGTACGGTAGCAGGGTTAATTGCAGACATAATGGATTGTGGTAGATACACACAGTTAACAAAAAAGAAATTCTGATTGTTCATTAAAAGTTTAAAAGAAACAAAACCTTAATTTTGAGTTTACGCTTTTGAACAGGCTTCAAAGTAGCAAAAAGCTTATCGAAACAAATAGCAATTAGCTTATACAGCCCAAAAATGTATAATTATTTAGTCAGTTTATTAGTTTTATTAGCAATTTATTACCAACAGCATGTTTTTCTTTTCGTTTTATTCCTACTTTTCATACATAATTAATTCTATTAGCGGTTTGTTTTGATACGAATTGATTTAATGAACGATAATAATTATTATTATTCAATTACGCGATTTTTTCGTGGGCGTATCCAAGTATAACTATAAATAAGTATTTCGTGTTTTTTTTTGCAGCCGTGAATGAAAGGAAAGAAAAAAGTTTGTTGAAAAGTGTTTGTTAACATTTATATTGTGAATGTTTTTAGTTAAAATTGCATTAAATAATTTTAAGCTATTAAAACAAAAGCCATTTAAAAAGATACGTTAGTAAAAACCTTTTAGCATTTGCCAAACGCTTTTGAAAACCTGAAGAGCAGAGGGCGTTCGAGAGGGCAGTGAGAAAAGCGTGATCGAGACATTTTAGATACCACCAATAGCTGTCAAAGAATATGAAGTTGTTGCAATGCGAAATAGAAAAAAATAGTGCAGAAAACTCGTTCCATACGGCATTTTATCGCACAATTTCGGACAATTTGTGACAAAAAGCCATCTCAGGAAACTCGTTTTATAATTGAAATCACATTAATAACGGAAAAATAAATCCGCAAATACTTCTAAATTTACAATATTACGTCTGCTTGATGATTAAAATTATGATCCATATATATGTTAAAGCGTCAAAGGTTTCTGGAAAATTTGCTAAATTTTTTACTATTTAAACTTGCTATGGTTAGAGTGACAAAAAATATAAATATATATGTACAGGTAATTCTATTAATAACCTTGGCGAATTTTATGGCAGATTAGTTGAAAAACCACCACACAAAAATGTCGCGTTGTTAAAATTAATCAATCAAAGCCATTTCGAATTAATTCAGTTTGAAACGTTATAAACATAAAAAGAATACTCTTTGGAACAGGAAATTCTGCATTAAATTTGGCTCTAAAAACTCATAACATGAACGGTAATTAAAGAAAAGGACGCTAACAAAAATATCCGGTTAGTTATGCACATAACTCCGTTCAAAGTCTGAAGTGCGTACTTGCAAAGATCAGAGAACATGAATTAACCTTTTAAGAGGTTATGTAATGTGAAATGGAATTTTTTACGTAAACGTATCGAGATTATTTCCTCCGAAGCAATAATAATAGCAGTATGCAGTCTTGCATAGGAGAAATATAAATATGTGCTTTTCTTATTATGTATGTGGTTCAAAGAAATTTTATGGTAATACCTAAATAATGTTTTTGCATGTTTATTTATTAATCTTTCTACATACTACTTTTTAAATAAAACGTTTCCCTTTTTTGAAATCTTATTGGAAGTTAACATTCCGGAACTCCTTACTTTATTCTGCCTACAACCTCGCTTTAAACGTTATATTTACTGTCCTTTTAGTGCTTTAATGCTAAAATTAGAGACGATTGTAGAGTGAAATGGTTATGGTTTTTTCCGTATTTCAAAAAATTCTGAATCCAGCGCGGTTTAATAGTTTTTCATAGAAATAATTTCAAAGTTTTCAAAAGTGGAGATGCAGAGAACTCGTGCTATTTATATTATCGTAAATTAATACTAACCCATATTCCTGAAGGTCGCATACGAACTATAAAATGTAAATGCGGGAGAGTTACATCGATCATGAAAGAAGAAGCATTTAATGCAGTGTAAAGGAATATCGACGGGACGCGCAGTTTGGACACATAGACGTAGCAGCTAAACGCCTCCGCCAAAATAGAGACCATAACATTGAGTGAAGGTCCACCCACTAGCAATGTGAATCTTTGGAAATTACACACAGGCTGTTTTTCATCTCTTTAGAAACATGATAGTGTTGTACCGATTTCTAACAGTGATTGTAAGTCAGCCTGCAGAAACGAGTTGCGCTTCATGAAATTAGCAGAGACTAGACAGGCTCGTGCTTATTCGTCTTATGAGAATGGGTTCGTGTTGCCTACTGGTTTCCTCGAGAATCGACAAAACCAGTCTCTGCGAATTTCGTGAGTCGCACCGAAAGTGTACTCGTTTCTGCAGGCTTCGTTATAAGATATTAGTTAAGAACTATCGTTATATTTCTATTTTATGTATTTCGGCTAAAGTGCTTCAATCGATTATATATATTTTTGATGAACTTAACTTCAACAGTGTAGCGAGTTGTGGTGTGGGAGTTCAAGAATAAAGCTTTAATTCTCTCGCGTATTTCCGTTGCATATTGTGTACATTGCAGTACGCAACGAAAATACACGAGGGAATCAAAGCTATTCTTGAAGTTGCACTTACGTCACCATCAGCCGCTACTGAACTTGAACTTTGTTAATCTAATCTAGACCAATGAACAACAACACGGTCTTTGTCCAGGTACATTTACTGTCACGAATCTCCTCGCTTCACGTATATCTACTAAATTTTAGATAATCTTGAACAGCAGATGGTTGCAATTTAAGTAGATTACGGTAAAACTTTTGATTAACCAGGTCATAAGAGTCTTATTAATAGATTACCAAGATTGGATTCGACTAATTTCCAAGATTGCTGGAGTATATTATAATTACCTTCGTATTCTTGAAGCTGCAATTTTGGAAGTCTCTCAATTTGGGCCAAAATTTTGTCCTTGACCCCACCTTCGGTATTAGCTCTTTTAAACCTTCATATTCTATACTTAGCAGTATTTAGTAATTGTTAATAATATAGAGAGATCAACACATCGATTGCATAGGATCGCTAACAGTCTCAGCGGAATCACAAACTGAGTCAGACGAGATTTGATTAGCTACGAAATTTTTAAGCAATTTTCTGAGTTATTTTATAACATTGGTTTTGATTATACAGAGTAGGCGATATGTTAGGTGACACCTTTCCTTATACAGCGCAAGCGCTTGGCGGTATACTTGCCGTTATATTTAATGTAATTGTAGAACAATAATTTTTTAGTAATAAGCACCAAAGCTTTTTTTTTTTTGTGTAATTACATTAGAGTTTCTGTGGAAATCTCTCCTATCCGAATCCTCCAATCACAATCCGTCCAGTACGCCTCGTCCCCCTACCCAACCTTATAAAAGCCGTACCCCGAACAGCGACACTTATTCTCATTGCAGCGACACAACATGCAGCAGCCCAGAAGAAGCTTCATGCAACTGAGAGCGAAACGTCGGCGGTATAAACCCGAAAGCCTAAATTCTTTAAAAGAAGGCAACGATCGTGGAAGTTATATCAACAACATATACACTCGCCCAAATAATGAATCACAGTTTTCTGACTTATTTTATAACATTGGTTTTGATTATACAGAGTCGGCGATATGTTAGGTGACACCTTTCCTTATACAGCGCAAGCGCTTGGCGGTATACTTGCCGTTATATTTAATGTAATTGTAGCACAATGTACTACAATATTTTTCTAGTAATAAGCACCAAAGCTTTTTTTTCGGCGTAATTACATTAGAGTTTCTAAATTTAGAAATTCTCATAAATATTTGTTGTATGTCGTTTTGTATATAGCAGCTCGCAAAGCTGTGCCGATGAGCCGTAAGCGGCAAAACGCTTCCACAGATGGCGGTGTTAATAGTTTTCATTAATTATTCATTTAATCTATTAATGTTGGACTTTCTTAAGGATGCGGTCGACATTTATAGAAGAGTAAATAACTATTTTTTTATAAATTTAAGTTCTTTTTACAAATTTTACCAATCTATTAATTAAGAAACTAATCGGCTATTTTGTGTTGTCCATATTCCTAATTACTAAACTATCTAAGAACGGAAGTTAACTACTATAAATTCTTGAACTTTAAATTAAGTATCGCAAGAAATTCTGGAACAGGGCTTTTCTTCGTATAAAAAATCTCATCTACATATCTAAGCTAGGCGTTTCAAATTTGCCCATGAACAACTCGGTAATGAAAGCCGACATTGGATTTCCCATCGCCGTACCTTCTAATTGTTCAAAGTGAAGCTAACCTTTTGTATTCCATGATTTTGACATCATCAATGTTATTAAGTTTTAAGAATTCGAATTCCTGAAACAATTGTTCCGAATAAATGAAACGACAAACAATTGCAACGTTTTTGAGTTCGTCCTTTTGTAGAAAAATAAGTTCTATAAAATCGTAAAACGTTCATTTAATTAATTTTAACGTAGCGCATGTATTTATCTAACTTAAAAACAACTTCCTGGCTACAAAATAACACAGTCAAAAGAGTCCCGGAATATCATCTTAAACAAATATTAAATTAAACCGCAAATTAACGTCTTTAGAGATTCTAAAAATCAGAGGAAAAAAAACTCTTGGGAAGTACAATCGAACTAATCTCATACAATACTTAACACTAATAGCTCTATACAACATACGTACGAAAACATATCGAGATTATAGTTGCGTAATAATTATGCTACTACTGCTCCAATCGTTGGACTTGGCTCACCGCAAACTTAAATCGTTACCTGAAAACGATAACGATCTACAGCACGACGTGTAATAGTTGCATGTTTTAATTTAAAGCAGATTCTGTAAAAACGAACAACATATTGTCTTTTCTAAGGATTTACAAACGTAAATCGTGTTTATCGATTTAATCAACATTTATGGTCGATATCGTTGCAATGCTTTCGAAAACAGTCCGCGGTTATCGCAACGAATTACCGCGTTAAGTAGTACACGTATGTTTCTTAAACGACCGCATCTCGAGGATTTAATTGGAATTTTATATTATTTTTATATCGTCGATTTGAATGGTGGTAATAACCGTTGCGGTTATATCTTATTTCGTAGTTCCTTGGAAAATTAATGAGACTCTTATTGAATGTTTAATGGTTAGTAGTATATACAGTTATTTTTATATCCACATATTGTCCTCTTGGAAAAGCCAATACCCTGTTATTATTATCAGATTTCAACTTAGGAAAAGAATTACAGATCTATAACGAAAACTTGGGAAAAGTAATAATAATTACTGTAAATAGTGCCCTTTTATTAACGTAATTTTTAATATATAGTCCGTCTAGAAAGTATCCGGAATTTATTATTTTTCTTAATTTTAATATATTTCTTTTTTGTTACATCCTAAGACAAAAGTAATGCATGAAATAGGTTGTGCCGACTGTAGGCCATGCGAAAAATCATATAACAACACCAACTGTCAAATATTGTTGATTATCAACAGGCTTAATATTTGCGAAATAATGTAGCAAGTAGAAAGAAGAAAGTTGGTGGAATATTTGTGCAGAAAAGGTGTTCAAAACATTAAAAAATCAGTGCAATTGACTGAACTCGGAAAAAGTGCAGTATATAAGACAATAAATAGGATTAAAAATAGGAGAGATATGAGCCATGGACCAATTTTGTGGAAGACCGCGTAAGATTAGCGGAAACAGTCTAAACGCTTTAATGACTTTAGGACGACAAAACCCGCGCCTAGGACTAACAGATTGGGAAATCAACGTCAAATAGGAGTGTGTCCAGAAACTGTCCGCATTTCACTGAGAAGACAAGGTTACTTATTAAGGAAACCAAAAAAAAAAACCCTGCAATGACACTTCTACAAAAGCAACGAAGAATAGATTTTTTTGCCAACGATTTCGAGACGATAATTTTAGTGATGTTTTTATATCTGACGAAAGTTGTTTTCAGCTTGGTGCAAATCATTTAAAAATCCTATCAAGAGAAAATGTTACCGTTCAAATTTCCCACAAAAATAATGGTTTGGGGCGCAATCTCTCAGCGTGGTGCTGCACCTCTCTGTATAATTGATGGCACCGTTAATTGTGCAAAGTATTATGAAATTCTTAATGGCTTTCTTCTTGAAACGGCTCGTGCTTTATATCCCGAAGGGTGGTGTTTTCAACAGGATAATGCGAGATGCCATACTTCTGCCAACACTAAAGCTTGGATGCTAGAACAAAACTTGGCAACAATTCCATGGCCAGCAGCTTCCCGAGATCTCAGTCCCATCGAAAACATATGGGGACTAATGAAAATTGAAGTAGAACGAGCAGCACCACGAAATAAAGAAGATTTGATTCGGTCAGTTTTACAAGCCCGGACCAGTATCACCGAAAAGTAAAGCGTTGACCTCGTTTCGGGATTACCTAAACGCTTAGTTAAGTGTTTACAGTTAAATGGAGATTGTATTAGTAAATGAGATGAATTATTTGTTGTGATTTTATTATTCAAGTAATAAAAATATATTACCGTAAAATTATAGCTGTGCTTTTTGTTTTCCGGATACTTTCTAAACGGACTATATTATTATTGTGGTAGTTAATTTTGATATAAATTATTGTACTTAAATAATTTATAAAGTATGAAAAGAAACGGCGTACTTCTAGTGCCGCGTTGTTCTTTCCTTATTAACGAAAATGCAAACACTGTCGCCGCACTCCTAAACAATCTACCGCTTCTAGTCAAAATTCTACGGTCAGTATTGCTTTTCTACCGATGAAATAGGCAAACTACCCTAAAGACATAACATCAAAACAATTTTTAAACCCCCTCAAAAATCTCCACTTATTACCGTCAATCAAAGGCAAAAGTTCTCCCCTACACACTCAGGGTGTTTACCGGATCCCTTGTTCTTGTGGTAGCGAATACGTCGGGAAACAAAGCAGTCGGTCAGCCTACGTGTGTCGAAACACGAGCGTTGCATTAGATTGCTGCGAATATCCGATTATGCAAAAACCGAGTACAAGCCGGGAACCGCCCACTAGATTTCCCCCGTGAACCCTAAAATTATTCTAGAAAAATCCGAGAAGCTATCGAAATCTACAAACATTCCAACAATCTCAATAGAAACGATGGCTACGTAGTGGAAATGTCTCCCATCCGAATCCTCCAATCACAATCCGTCCCGTACACCTCGTCCCCCTACCCAACCTTATAAAAGTCGTACCCCGAGCGACGACAATTATTCTCACAGCAGCGACACAATATGCAGCAGCCCAGAAGAAGCTCCATGCAATTGAGAGCGAAACGTCGGCGGTTTAATCCCGAAAGCCTAAATTCTTTAAAAGAAGGCAACGATCGCGGAAGTAATATCAACAACATATACACTCGCACAAATAATGAATCACAGTTTGAATTGATATATAGACGTACATAAACGTTTGGGATTAAGGGTACAAGGGAAAAAATCGAATACAGTGATTAAATATTTGTTTTTGAAAAAGAAAAGGAATGGTTGAGCTAAAAATGGAAATTTATGGGGACTCTGCGCCTTTATTATCGATAGTAAAATACTGGATATAAACGCGGCCGCAAAAGCCTTTTTTCTGAAGAACGTCCAAGTCGACAGATGAGGTCACCACATTAGTGACGATTGAAAAAATTCACGAAATGATCATGAATGATCAAAGATTGTAAGTGCGTGAGATTGGTGGGGCTCTGGGTAACCGGATGCACAACTCATTTGAATGTAAACAAGCAAACCGCAAGACGAGTGCCTCGATTAATCACAATGAATCATAAACCTGCACGTTTGTTAATTTCAAAAGAGTGTTTGGCGATGTTAAAGCGCAATCCGAATAATTTTTTGGTATCGATTCATAACTGTTGGCGAAACATTGATTTATTAAGGCGCACTAGAGATCCAAGAACAGTCCAAACAGTGGGGTTTTTGTAGTTAACTGGCTTTAAAGAAGGCCAAAGCCATTTTATCGGCCAGCAAGATCATGGTCAGAATATTTTGGTATATACATGGCATAATCTACGTTGATTACCTTGAAAAAGGCAAACCAATTAATGGCAAATATTATGCCTCCTTATTGGATAATTCAATTTCTTCAGGACAATGTACTTGTGTTGTTGCCATGGATGATTATTTCCTATTTCCGAACATGAAATGGCTCGGCGGAAAAAGATTTAACGCAAATGCAGCGATTGCAGAAACGAACGGCAATTTTGTAGGATTAAAGAAATTGTATTTTTTAGAGAGCGCAAATATATGTTTTTTTCTGTCAAAGTCCAAGTATTTACGGAACTCCTTTCGGTGCTTCACTTAGATTAACACATCTTATCTCTCCATAAGTTTACCTAATGTACAAGCTCCTGCCGCCAAATATAAATGTAACTTATGTATATTTAAATGCACGTATCTTTGTTTCGATATAGTATCAATCATTCAAATCACTTAAAATGTGGGCCTCTCTACATATGATATGTGTTTGACTGATGAGAATTCTTCGCCATGGGCGGCCATTTTAACACTTAAAGAGAAATCGCAGAGGTAGAAAAAGATCTAATGTTAAAAATAATTCTCTTGATTCTTATTGCCGTCTTCTGCACTTTCACATGTTTATTTAATTTTCAGTTATTACATGAACTTTTACAAAATGGTAGGCACAACGTTTTTTATGAATTTATATTTTGTATACTTAGTTATAAAACAATTTATATGTTAGTTTTAAAAGAAATTTGAAACGAATTCTTCTGCTTTATTTCTATCTCCAAAGTACTTAATTTTCGAATGCATAGCATTTTTTTTCAGAATTATGTAAGATATCTCCACAGCCAATTTGGTCTCTTGACACTGGGACACCTGTATATCAATAACAACGTCTTTTGGTAGCATTACATCATTACGTATAATAAGATGTTTTGGTTATTTTTTAAGTCATTTTACTATTTCGTCTCTAGGAATCAATGACGATAAAACAAAAAATTATTCTAGTAACTTTGTTATTTCTGCAAATGAACGCAACATGTTATGCATTATTCAAATTAGCAAATAAGAAAGCTTAATCCTTAAACGCATGAACTTTACTGTGAAATTTTTTTGTGACGTGCTGAACTTCAATACAGTCGTACATAATTTTAATTTATGCTTCGATATTATCGAAATTCGTGTAGAGTTCCTGTATTGTATTGTATTTTATTCACTATGTAGAATGGTACGTCAAATTTCAATGGTCTCTGTACTGTTTTTGTCTGAGGGCCGCACAATACCAACTTCAAAGTTATCAACATTTTTTTCCAAAATATCATCGTCTGTAGGAAAATCTGTTGTGAAAGCTTCAGCATCTACATGAATAAAATCATTTGATTCTTCGAATTTCCTATGGTTGACATGCCGTTTTAGATCTTTATCATCATCATTAACAGCATTATCATTTTTTTCTTATGGGGAAGATCATTTTGATCTTCTAACACTAAATGTTCTCCAAAACCACCCTTTTTGAAACAATTAAAATTGGTTGTATGTGTCACATACTTTGGAGACTTCTTGAATGGAATGGATCAAAGACAATTTGATGAAGTTCCTTGATGGCTTTTGATAAAATTCTATGTTAATAATGACATTTAAAGTTTTCCCCTTGTCAAGGCTGTAATTTTGAAGTCGTGTTAAGAGGGAAAAATTTGAGTTCAATCGATTTTAATCTGGCTTGTAATCTTGCGGATGATGGCGGCAACTATCAATAATCATAAGAAACTGTTTTCTGAGGAGAACTTTAGATCTAATTTGATAATCCACACATCACGAAAATTTCAGCCGACATCCAGGCTCTTTTATTCGCCCCATAATTGGAACGAGGCAAAAATATTAATAAAAGATAGGGAACTATGGAGGAAGTTTATATAGGAAGCGATTGCAACTGACAAGGCGCAAGGGATATTGATAAATATAGTATTGATCTGTCTATTTAAAAACCCGCAACTTAAAATTTGTCAAAAAATTCAAGAGACAAGAAACCTTAAGACAATTATTAAAGCAATGTAAATGTTAAACGAAAGTATTTGAAGATTTGCGAAAATATGACGAAACAATTTTTATTTTGCATGCGAAATCTTGCTAGAAGAGCAAAATAAATGGAAGTAACAAATGAATCGTTATTACCACATAAAGTCTAACTCATCATTCCTATTCTGTGAAAATCCTTGAACATAGATGTAATTTTAGAACCATTTAAATTCCAACATATTCGTCATGTAATGCAACTTAAATGTGCGTGAAATGGTAGTCAAACGTATTTTTGACGTATCAGACAAAAGCCATATTATTTGGAAGAATGGGAGTTAAGCAAAATCTGTTCATAATCATAAGAAAGATAGAATTAATACGAAATATTATTTCATAAAGTGCCTTCGTATAAAAAACAATAAATTGTAATAAAAGTTATAAATTCTCAATTCCATAAATAAGTCCTTGAAGTTCCAAGCGCTAAATCAAATGAAAAATTGAAAATAAATAAAGTAATAACCACAATTACACATGTGCATATTATTAAAAATAACACATTAATAATAATGGTAAGAACTGAGGAGTAGTATGGCAAATAACACTAAAATATCGGCACACTCCGCACAAGTTATTATTTGATTAATTCGGAACAGTTATTTCGAGAACTCATGGATTCTCATTATCAACCGCAAGATCGAATAATACCATTTCATAAACTTTTTTCCTAGAAACCACACATTATGTACAATCATAAAAAAAACTTATAATTATAAGATTTAACTACTTTAGTACCAACAACAATAAAATTATCGTTGTTATGCAGAAACGTGGAGTATGTTCGAGATTTAATTTTTTTAAGATAAGTATGTGGTTAATTGTATAATGTTTTTATTGAACAATTAGAGTCGTGATGGAAAATAAAGGTAAAATTAATAGATTTATGAGATGCATAGTACGAAAAAGCTAACGCCTTAAGTAGATTTACTACAATATGTCGATAATATTACACTTTAATGAACCAGAATTATCCTTCAGGAAGTATAATTAAGAAACAAACATAAACATTATACGTGTTAATGTAAATTAGTACACGTTAGTGATAAATAAACATTACTGCGGCTAAAGTTCTGATTGTTTGTTTGTTATGTAGTGGTAAACATGGACATTTTATTCAGTGAATGGTGTTATTTGCATTGTTTTAGACGAATATATATTAGCCTTTTTTTTTGTATTATATCTCCGATTGAATAGCTTGAAAAAGAGATTGAAAAAGGGCGTGTAGATGACATATTTCTATTATTTTCCAATATAATCTCCTGGTGCTAATTCACTTTTAGATTCTTTAATTAACGGTGTAAGAATACGATGCATATTTGTCCTCAGAATGCTCCAGATTGCCTCCTGGTTTGCATTAATTGGCGTGGCGAGTCGGTAAAATTTATTACGTTTATTGCAGTATCGCCTTGCTTTCGTTATCCCAAAAAATTGTGACCATCACCTTCTTTTGTGCTTTTTATCACCTTAGTCTTCTTAGGGATGGGTTCGTCTTTCCGACGCCACCCCATCATTTCGTTTTTAGACAAAGATTTGTATAAAAATTGTTTCATCCCCAGTCATTATTTGATTAATGATCGTGTTAATCGTGTTATCAGCTTGGTACAGCTCAAGAAACTTTCGACCACATTCAACACGTTGATCTTTCTGAACCGTAGTGAGCAATGCTCGTGCAGGATCTTCAAAACACCAGGTTTTCTGTTTGTTTCCTTATCCCATTGGTCTTCAGGCGTTGATTACTCAATACGACTTCCTCGACGAAGTTGATGTCTTCGGGTGTCGCAACAGTATTGAGGCCTCCTTCACAGGCGATCATCTTCAAGAGATTCTTTATCTAATTTTGACCAACGTTTAACTGCAGCATACGATGGTGCAGAGTCTTTATAAACCGTGTTCATTCGCTTTTTGATTTTGGACGGTGTATTACCTTCCAAGGAGAGAAATTTTATCACTGCACGATGATCAATTTTGGACAGTTTGAACATTTTCTAACTCTTCAGTATAAAGGATGTAAGGTAGTTGAGACTGTATCATGTATCAGAAAAAAAAAGACACGATATATTTTACATCAAGAATTAAATATGAGGAAGCTTAATGTAAAATGGGCGCCACATTTGTTAAATCCAGCTCAAAAGCTTATACGAAAATGAATTTCTCAACAAACAACGTTTGGACCCAACAAGATTTGCGCGCCAATTTGCTATTATGAATGAGAGTGAGTTCATCACCACATGCTAGAAACGAAATAGCAATGAAAGCAGTGGGTGGAAGTCGGTAGCTCTGTATTAAAAAAAAAGCGAAGTCGGCTGCATTTGTTGGAAAAGTCGTGGTCATTGTTGTCTGCCATGAAAAATGTATTCTTTTTATTAATTACCTGATACGTTCAGGAGAGTAAAACAATAACTGGTAAATAGTTTCTGAGTCTTCTAGACCAACTGGACGGGGAAAAAAAGAGACAATGCACTGATCCACAAACGTGCCTTGACAATGGGAAAGCTCAGAGGAATTAAATGGGTATTTGGCAGACCTTCCAAATTCGCTCTATGGAGATGGAATGCAATTATTGGGGTACTGAAATAAAAGGGGACTACGAAATGACCGTTGTTAGATTGATTCGAGCCGGAGTAACAATCAACTGCTTGGCTGTTCACAAACGAACTGAATCCAATAAAAGTTGTTCGCTCATGAAGAACTTCCAAAAAACTCATTGACTGTTTTCTTTCGTTGTACCTGCTGGATATGTCGCAAACCTTGCTTTGGAAAATCCAAGAACAGGTCCGATTTCTTCAAATTTAACAATTTGAAGAAATCGGATTATGCTTCATCAGCACATTTAACAGCTAATTATTTTAAGAAGAAAAGCATCGAATTAATGTCTCCGCATTCTCCTGATTTATTGCCTCACGAATTCTTTTTGTTTCCGAATATCAAAGAGAAAACGCATGGACAAAGAATTTTATAACCTGACGAAGCTGTTGAGGTCCTCAAAAACCAGTTTTGGAGATACTACTTTCAAGGTGTTTTGAGAATCGGGTTCGAACGCATGAAAAAGTATAAATATTTATATTTTGAAAAACGATTTCTACCAAATTTTTCTTTTTTTTTTCATTGTTCTTGTAAATTTAAAAAGGTAAAGATAAGTACCAGCGCATATAGTACAAATGTAATTAATTCTAGAAAATATATTTCAATTTTTTGTAGTGCATTTCAGAGATATATTGAGAACGTCGAAAGCTCACAAACTTTCGAAGGATTGTTTCACTCCTTGAATGTTCATTTCTGCAGACAAAAAGGTTTTAATGTGCTCTTCATTTCCGCGAAGTTTCATTGAAATTAGAATTTAACATCCATGTTTGTGCAATAGATGGCCAACTTATAATGGCGGCTTTCAATTCAAATAAAATAAAATATACACAGAATAGGTCGTCGTGGAATGCAAGGTTAATCAACAAATTAGTTACACATTTTTTTTTGCAAGAAACTTTGTAACCTAGGCATTGAGTTATGCAACTTATCGGAGTGTAATTTACCATTTTTTTAAATCGAATATACTGTTACTTCTATTGTGTATTGTTCGCAATAAATTAACCAACAACTTTCAAATCAAGCGCAGATAAAATATTAAAGGCGTCGATAAGCGAATATGATTGCAATAAGAAACTTACCGTTAAAATTCCTTCGATTTTCCATCAAGACGCTTGACATTCAAGTTCCATAGTATTATTATCACTATTAAAAGTCCTATTATCATCACCGCTATCATCAGTATCGCTTTCATTGGAGAACCAATCATCATCTTTATATCCTTTAGCGTCTAAGAACTTTTGTTCAAAATTAACATGTTTCTTTAAGTGAATCCTCTCATACCACGCTTTGTAAATTTTCAAATATCTGTCACCAGGTTCGACATCGAGATTACCCAAGCAGAACATGTTGAAGGCGTCTCTACCATATTTTCCCACTCCATAGAGTTCCTTGACGTCCTTCCAGTTCTTATACACGAAGTCGTAAGACATTCTCCAGACTTGAATCGATCTAACAACCTTTAATCCAATATTCTCGAAGTACTTTTCCAAATCTTGAGGTTTAATTTTGATCACGGCGAAAGGGGTGGTGTACTCTTTTAAAAAGGCGTCTATGTAGTCTCTAGCATGCTTAGCTCTGGTTCTATTTAGAAAAATTGTAGCAACTAGGAGAGCCCAAGGATCATGATAAAGATCTTCCTCAATTAGGTTGTGAGGAGATTTTGGTGGGTGCCAAATTGGTTCTGTTAGAAGGTAGTTGGTGTTGTCATTTTCATTTTTGACTAAATTTTCCTCAATTTTATCATTGAAGGCGTAATTTATTCTTGAAAGGTTTTTCTTGGGGAGCTTTTTATTTACGAAAAACGTAGAATGTTCATTATTGCAGTAATCTTGGCTTGCAAGTTTAGGATCAATTCGTTGACTTGGGAAAAACCTAGAATACGTTGGATATTCATCAAATGACACATCTTCCTTCTTGATTGTTTCAATAACATTGCCAAATAAGTATTTGGTTTGACAACAATATTCTTTTTCATTGCAAACTTTATTAGTGAAGCCTTGTACAACATCATGCAATTTAGATGCAGTAATATTACTCCTTTCGCAATCTTCTTGCTTAAAACCAAAAAATTCTTTTTTCTTTTGATTACCATAAGTATTTTTTAAATTATTGGTGTTAATTTCAAGACATTCAGGTGGAGTAGACCTTTTCTTTACGTTGCTAGAGAAAAATTTTGAAGTGGTAACTAAAGAAGCATCTTGAAAGGATTCTTCGTAACTTTTTCCTTTCAACATGGATTCATTCTCGTAAACAGTATTTCTTTCAAATCTTCTCTTCCGGGTGTTTCCAAGTTTCTGCATAAATCGATTCATTTTGCTTCCCACAAGTATATTGTCATTAATATCTTTTAGTTTAGAACCAGCGAAGTTAGTGCTTTGTTCTGATTTTAAGTTCAAGTTTTCTATAATTTTGTTGTTCGGATCTGCCTTTACGTTTGTTTCAATTTCTTGAACAAGCTGATTTATTTTATCGATCACTGATATATTATCATTTAAACCCTCTTGTTCAAATCCAGAAAAGCTGCATTCCTCACTTTGATCCTTAAAATTTCTTGGGTTAGATGATTTAGCAAAAGAGGTTACTTCCCATGCAGTAGTGTGCTGATTAGGGTTCGTAGAAGCGAGGGAACCATCTTCATTTGGGGTTGATACACTAGCTTCAATGTCATGAATAATTTTAGTTATTCCATTGAAGATTTTCCTATCACGAGATGCATTTTGATGAAAGCCACAAAACTGAAGTTCGGAATTCATATTTTTAGCATTAAAAATATCTTCATTACGTTCCTTTATCAACGATTTATTTTTCAAAACACATTCTGTTTGTTCTGCGAGAGTCGATACAGCATTTGCTTTGAACGGATGCGTATTGCTTGAATCATCATCCAAACACGAAGTAGGTGAAGTTAATACTTTGCCTTCGGATTCCATTAATGAGTCATTATCTTGCTTTATAAAATTATAATTCTCTGAGTCACTGTTATAGTTTGTTAAAATAAATTCTAAATTATCTTTTAGATTTTGGTATTCCTCATTCAAATTGACATCTTTCACAGATTGCTCAGTGCTCGAACTCTCATGCAGCATAAAACGAGATGATGCTGGACTTTCATGTTCAACTTCTATTAATGAATCACACGAATCTGTTTCGTTTGCGATAATATAATCGTCTTTATGGTCTATGTCCCTGAATAAATTTGAGTCTGAAATTTCTTGGTCATTTTTATCTTCCTCAATTTTTAGAAAATTTGTATCATCTAGCTCAAAGGATAATTCTTTATATTTGCTGATATCCTTAGAGTATGGAAATGTTGTCGCTTGATATAAAAATTCCAGATTTACACCGATTATCTTAACATCATCTTCTTCTTCTTCATAACATTTCCAGCATTTCCCAGCTACTAGATAAGTATTTTCATCAAAGTATCTACTCAGAAACACCTTTCCATTTGGTGGAATGGACTGCATCTTCTGAAAATAAAGAAAAACACGGTATATCGCTGGACAATGTGTATAATTTCAAGAAAGTACAAGTAGCAGACAGTGTGCGGTAGCATGTTAGTGATAGCGTAGTGTAATTAAGCAAGAATGTTTCTAACATTGAGTATTTGTCATTTCATACGGATTTTTAACGATGTTTAAGCGTCTAGAGCATTTCTTTTTGTAGATAATATCTTATTGGTAGTGACTTGACATTTTTAGAAAAAAACTTAAATACATTGAGTACGTTATCTGTAAATAGGAAACGATAAAAAAATTCTTACAACCGTTATATTTTTAGATTTGTAAAAGGGAAGCGAAATAAATTATGTATAGGAAAACCTTAAATAAATAAGGTGCCATTTGTAAGAATATCTACGTAGTTAGCACGAAGAAAACACATATTTACATGGCTCAAATATCATTGCTTTAATGATATAATTGGATAATTAAGTTGAGTTGTAATAACATTAATGAGTGAGTCAATACAGGTGCGTACTTCGTAGATTCATTCAATTCTACAGGCTTCATAACTTTTAAGTGATATCTGTAAACCTGTTATTTTTGAAAAATGTAAATGTATGAAGAATGACTAATTTACTTTTAACAACCAAACAAAATAACACGTACGCGTTATTTTCGGTTATACAGCGTGCCCTTTCCTAAGCAATCAAAAGTTTTCAAATAAAAAACTTCGCACACAATATAGAATTATATTCAAATATACAGAGTGTTAAGTTTCGTAAGTACGCAAATTTCTCTAGATTTACTCCCATCTTCTAATCTTATATAAAAAAGTTAAAAAGGCTAACAGGAGCAGAAGACTAATAAAAGGAAAGACGGAAAGATTTCGTGACGTGCGGTTGGCAATCTTGTGTTCGATGCTACCTCCTGGATAACAACAATTTTTAGATTATTGACTCGTTTAGAGTCAATAATAACGAGTCGCTAGTCCTTGCGCGAAATTAAGTAAGCTTCAACTATTGAAGTAATTAATTCAAGATAATCCTCGACCAGAAAGGCCCCTGATGACGCTCACGTTCAGAAAATCAATGATTTGGTTCTTTTAAGTCGTTGTTTAATTGTTAGCGAACTTATAGATGAGGCAAAAATCTCAAAAGAACTGCGCATGTATCAAGTTCCTCAATTTATGACCGAATAAGAGAAAGAAAATCGAGTGGCCGAATCATTCATGCAAAATTTTTTTTTGGCAAAAGCTCACCATACCCAAAAAGCACATGAGTCTTGGTCCTATGTTAAAGTGATGCTCCTTGTTCTTTTAGATTTTAACGGAATTGTGCATTTTGATTTTTTTAATCAAGGCGAAACAGTTAACCGCAGGCGTTTTACAAGGGTTACGAGAAAAATTCGCCTAAAGAGATCAAAGTTGTGGCGAGATAACTTACGATTCCTTTACCATAACAATATGGCCGCTCATTCTGCTTTATCAATTCGTTAGAGTTGAGCCAAATAAAAGACGATCTCCCTACTTGCTAAATTTGAATTAGTGCTAGAAGCATGCCGTTTTGAGACCACTGATGACATTAAAACAAATTCGCCACAGACATTGAAGGACATTTCAGAAGAAGCTCACCAAGACTGCTTTGCCAAATGGAAACACTGAAACACACTGCGGTGTGAATAAAGGACAAAGACCAATGATTTATAAGATTAATAATCTCGTAAACAAATTTCGTGGGTTTAAAAATGCCTTTTGTTTAAAATTTACTCAATAGTAAGCTTTTCCTGTTTCAAACATGCATTTATTTAGATACTGTTTTATATGCACCTCATTCTCCTAATAGTAGAAAAAAAACATTTCAAATGTATTAGCTTCAATTATAGGTTTACTTGCACTTAAATATAAATTTTAAAGCACATCGTGACAAAAACAAATATTATAATCAATTGTCTGGAATTCTCCTTACCTTCATGCGTTGCCATTGCTTTCTTAACTTTGATAACCATAGCTGATTACCAAATACCTACCATATCGCTCATGTTATGCTTATTGTTTACACATTTCTAGCCTCGATTGCAGCTTAATAAGTAGGGAATAGGCTCTATTTGATTGACGTGGAAAAATACTCGCGTTTGCGATAATAATTTGAACGAAATTTTAAGAATGAGGAAAATTTCTAAGATTCTCCCGGACGAGACGGTCCGGTATATTTCACCGGTAAAACATGTGATCGTAGACGACTAGATTCGCAATAAATAACGATAATTTTCAGCTAATATCATACCCGGCTTCCTGTTGATTCAGTTCTAGTTGGATGTGCTCGCATAGTGAAATGCTTTGAATTGATGCGCGGTTGTAATTTTTATCATTGTGCGGTGTTGTGGTTCGCGAACGTTAAATGTGCTTTAAAATTTCCCCGTTTAAAGGGAGTTTTCTAGGATACTTATGCATGGAAGTAAGTATAAGCTTTCCTAAACATCATGATAGTAAATAACTAAAATCTAACATAGCCGATCTTAGTTCTTTAATATGGTCATGTTTCAATATGATAATTATCCAGCTTCTACTTTGACACATTAACAGGGGCGTAGCTACCGCTGTAACAACCGTAGCAATGATACAGGGCCCCCGAGCTTGAGGGCACCCAACCTGTGTATTAATCTGCTTGTAACCAAAGTTAGACAAAATATTGTTCTAGAAATTAATAAAGCTCCTTTTTTTCTCGATTATTTTGGATACAACACAAGATCAGTCAAAAATGGACCAACTTTCCGTAGTTTTTCGATATGTATTGATAAAAGAAAATAATGATGTACCTCAGCAAATCAAAATCGGCGAGACATTTTTGGGGTTTAGATCTGTAGCCGATTGTATTGCAGTAAGACTTGAAACTGAAATTTTAAACACAATCGAATATGGAATTGATCTGTCCAAATGTAGGGACCAGGATTACGACCAGGATGTATATGGAGCGGTACAGGCTCTTACAAAAGGGCATGCACCAAATACTGATTACGTTCATTGTGCAGCGCACTTATTAAATTTAATTTTAAATGATGTTGCTAAACACATTTCCGAAGTGTCTCAATTTTTTGACAATTTGGAAACAGCACATACTTTTTTAGCAATAGCATAAAACGCTGGGCAATGTTGAGTAACGATTCTTCTGAAAAATACAAAATTACTCTTAAAAAAGTATGTCCTACTTCTTCAAAAAAGATCTTCAAAAAATGACGCCTTATTCCCTGTAAAAAAAAATCATCCAAGAGTAATGAAAGCTTTGTATCAATTAAATTTAATTTCCACTAAAAAAGATGAACGTGACGAATGTTAGAGAGTTACGATTTTATAGTGGTCGTCACCTTTTTTTCTCAGGTATTAGAAATCATTAACCCTGTTTCCAAAGCCCTACAGTATGAAAATAATGACTTACAAAAAAGCCAGTATTTTGTTAAATGATTTTCTGGACAGGTTAGTAGAAATCAGAAATCAAAATTCATTTAATGGTTTGCTAACTGAGTCCAGATATCTAGCGAAAGGATGGGACATAACATCTTTTTTCGAAAATAAAAGGTGAAGGATTTACAAAGGGCTTTTTTGGTGAGTTCTTAGAAGGTGAGAGAATTTCTGATCCGGAATCGTACTTCAGAGTCAACGTATATTATAGCTGTCTAGATATTTTGATTACACAAACTAAGAAAAGATTCCATAGCTTCTATGGCCTAAGTAATACATATGAAATTTTACAACCAGCTAAATTGCTTTCTTTTTCAAGCGAAGTAATTAAAACCAAAGCAGCAAAATTGGCTACTAAATACCATAATGATTTGACGGTTGATCTGTGCGATCAATTAATTGTTTTAAAAAACTGCTTGAAATCAGAAATTCGGAAAATTCACACCATTGAGGAACTCGCAGAATTATTATTAATAAACTTTAATACCTCCAGTTTGTCAGAGATTATAACAGTGTGCTTACTGGTTTTGTCCCTTCCGATTACCACTGCAACCGCAGAAAGAAGCTTTTCTAAATTATAAATTATTAAAAATTATCTTAGAGCTACTATGGGACAAAAACGGTTAGCAGACCTATCACTCCTATCCATAGAAAAAGAAGAAAATCTTCTTCAGCTATGGATAATCTAATAAATGCCTTCGCCAAGAAAAATGGCAGAAAAGTATCTACTTAATCACTACAGAATATCTTTTTAGGATTGAATTTTTTATTGTTGCTTTTATTATCTTGAAAATATAGGTTGTAGATTTTCGATTAGCAGATCCATAATATCTGGAACAATTCAACGTTTGCAGGACATAAAGACGTAAAGTACAAAATCAAATTGTATTACGAATAAAAGAAATTACACCTAAACTAAACTAACCGCTGGTTTCAATAAGATGTCCCGCTAACAAATTTGTAATTACTTGAATCACACGTTTCTCAAAAAATGGATTGGATGAAGAGGTTGAATGGTTTCCTTTGTCCCTAGACGTGATTTCAATAGACTTTTTTCTTCTGGAAGCATTAAAAAAAATTTGGTATGTGTTAATAGGGCAACAATATTAGATTTTCAACACTGAGAATGCATTTGTGCATTATTATTTTTCACGGAAATACCTTCAAACCCATGCAATGTTAAACCATTGTTCCGATTAAAAAAAAAATAAAAATAATAAGGCGGCAACATTCTGCAAACACCAGTTGCACAAAAGAAGTGAAACTTATATAAAAAAAGTGGGTTACAAAAAGCAGTTCAACGCTACTAAATGCCAAACCTAAATTTGTAGCCGTTTGCACTTTATTCCACTATCCGCAATAGTTTTTACCCATCTTGTATGAAATTTACCTTCATTACATAAAATCTAAAGTAGAGCTGATCAGCTTTGGCAATATTTCTTAATAAGGTTATACTCAAAATTGGGAATTGGTAGCGAGAGGCAAATTTATTGGTTACCATCTTCCATACCAAATAAAAAAAATAATTATTGGAAACAAGTTTTTCGAACCCGGAGTGACTACACAGTTCTATCTAATGCTGATGCTATTACTGTACGTACTGGCCAGCTGAGGTAGAGTTTGAAATTTGTAGAACTTGACAAAAACAACAATCCTTACCGGCCATACTCAATTAAAGAAATACCAAACTCCTTCCAGAGAATATAATTTTTCCTTCTCGACGTACTTTTTCCAAGCATAGACGGCATGTGCTTTGGAAAAGTACTTGGAAAAGGAAAAATGATATTTTTGATATCACTATTAAGACAAGCAAAAACGCTTTTAAACAGATGCACGTCTTACACATATTTATGGGAAATCGATACAAACAGAAATTGTTCTCCGATGAAGTATTTTGGTCCCACTATGGCACTTTTTTCCCAGTAAATGTTGATCACGAAATTTAATCCGGTTTTCTAATTATAGTTCTATACTTGCATACAAGCGCATCTAAATATAGATGAATATTTCGAAAACATGTCATAAACAAATTATATAGTTTCTGAGACAATGAATCATAAAAAATTCTTGAAATAATGCTACTTGGTCTATGGTTTCGAAACCCATACACGCGTCACTTTATAACCACTTTATCCTTATCAAAAATGTAACCTTAAACTTTAAAGCTTATCGGTGCATTGCTTTTCCATTTAATTGTTTTCGATTTCTTACTTGTTGACCATTATGAAAGTAAAAAAATATGTTTATTCTGATGCTAATCCATTATGCAAATGTAACTTGATATTGCATACAATATATGGACACAATCAAAAGATTAAATTGAACGAGAATTTATTTGATTACCGTTGAATTAAAAACAAGAACTAACAAATTGTTATTTTGTTGTTTCAGAAATGGATCAATCAACTCAGGTCAACTTTCCTATCCTTCAATTACCGGTACGGCATCGTAAAATGAATAGATATAACACTTCGGCGGAATTGAACGTCCATAATAGAAATAGTAACTCGTGGGTAAGTTGAATTATATTCATTTTGTACTGGGGAACAAGTTTAATGACGTTAACGCAAACTGGTATCCTTCGTCATAAATTTTCTTTGAACATTTTAAATTTGAATGTAAACAGTTAGTAGAATCGATAGGTTCAGCTTGTTATTCTGTGGAAATTTTGCTGCTCTCTACCGTAAGGAAAACGTAATCCAATCATCAATCAATAGACTGATGAAGTTTTTTAATAGAAGCCCAAATTCAGTAACAAACTATTCCACCAACCCAACACTTCAGGGCTATTGCTAACTAAAAACTATTTTATCTTTCGCTTGTTTTCTACAAAAATTTATCAGATTCTTTCTTGTTTTTTTGTCAATTTGATTCCAATAACCTGCGAAGAGTACCGGGTGGACCAAAGGAAAATGACTGGTGTCATTCAAATTTAGTAGGCTGGGAGCATTTTTTAAAGAATGAGGTTATGTTGCCCATTTTTATAGGCATTTATATATATTAAGCACTGCGTTTGAATTGTGAAAATCTTCTACTAAAATAACTTATCCATAGCGGCCACTTTAAACAAATTACCTCAAACATTCAGTCGCTTTAATGTGCCAGGTTAACTATTAAATGAGGTCTGATTGCCTATTAGATATGGTCATGAAAATCACCAGATTTTGAAGAATTTTTGAACACGATAATGATTAAGACTAAAAATTGTTAAAGTTAATTATCTGATTCTGGGATTCTGAATAATGTTAAATGTTGTGTTGATATTTATCATCTGCAAGGCCGTGCTTTTGTAATATCAAATTCGATTTTAACAATTATTTATTATGCGATCATCACGTTTACTGGGCCGGTTAACGTGCAGCAATTTCATGACGAAATGTTGTCTGATATGCAGAAGTACTCTGTGACGTGACCTATAGACCAAGCAGAAGTGGTATGACGGTGTTCAACGTTATTAATAAACCGAGTATTAAATATAATTTTATGGAGAACCATTATTTAAAAAAATATTGAGAGTTTGTTTATTATAATTTACCCCCAGCTCTATATGTATTTTAAAAAAGAAGCGATGCTGCTGCATATTTTGACAACGACGTCTAACTGTGATAACCACACAAAATAGAAAATTCCCAACTGCCAAATAAAACGAACAAACATAACAAAATGTTAAGAAAAACATACATCGGTAGTAAAGCGAAAATATCAGAAAGTTCGCTAACTACAAAATGAAGGTCAATTAAGTTTCTAAACTACCACATTTGTGATTAATAGTAAATCTGTTAAAAGAAACAAACGTTCGAGAATGGGTTCACAACACTTCAACACGTTTAGAGGAGCTGAAGCAAAATTTAGCAACAGGTAGTACCCAAATGTTTCCGAAGTGAAGCAATAAGGATGACTGAGTGCGGGAAAAAAAAACAGAAGTTGACTGCAAATTCCGAGAATCGGCTTTTTTGTTGTGTTGAATTCAAAGATCTCGTTACTTCCGTTACATTCAAAGCGAGCGTATCAATCCTAGCGCCTTTACCACGAAAGGAGTATATTCTGCAAGTCTTGTTTTCAACACCATTTGCGATTCGACTTCAATCTCTTCCATCATGTCAAATCTTCGCCTCTCCAAGTTGATTTTCATTTCTGGAATGGGGAAAAAATCGAAAAGAGCTAAGTCAGGCGAGTATGTGGAATGAGGAGCAATAGCCATGTTGTTTCTTACAAAAAGCTACTGTAGGAACACCTAGTGTTATCAAGATGGAGGTTTTGATATTGTTTTCGGTTTGATAGGCGAGGTGAAGGTGGACTCTTTCATAAATGTAATAAGAAATCTCGTCACGTGTAACGACCTTAAAAAGATAATTTGATCTAATTCCAAGCTGTTCTATGTGCCATGAGAAAATCACACTATCTTACAGATGTCCTGGATGGTCTGCCTACAATCATTCGCGAACAGCAACGACATCCTCTGGTGTAAATCCAGTTAACGGATGTCCGAAACATTCATCGTCATTAAATTATCAACAAAGAACAATTTCATTTACAATGACACCAGTTGGCATGCATCCAGGTTCACAAGGGGTGTTGCCAACTACATGTAGTGACGTTTGATTATAACTGCATTCGTGCATTCAAATTTCGGGGGCTCTTTTTGGGTATCACTACTGTACAGGTCATAGCCAACATTTCCTCAGAAATTCTTTTTAAAATAACGGAAGATTGTACCCAAAGAGTAACCTTCCATGTTTGATCACTAGTTTCGTTTTCAAAATAAAATTTGCGTCTAAACGGTGCTTTGTAAAATTGATTGATTTTTAATAGCTAAGCCATAATAATTTTTTTTTATGTCCAAGTAAACATAATTTTCCAAATTATATTCTGTTTGAACAGTACTTATTGGCAGTCGCAATAAGTATAAACTAATAACTCATAATAGTCGTAATTACATACCTAGATTATGCAATCAATATGAAATTGACTTCATGTAATAATAAGGTTTAAAAGTTAATTTCCAACTAACTGATGAACTGGTTATGCCTAGAAATGCTGCAATCATTATCTCTACTACTTTAAAATTTATGGCATTTAAAGTTTAGCAAGAAAGAAAATCTCTGCAAGCAATTCAAAGGTTCCTGATCAAAACGCTAAGTCGTATCGATACTATTTTTTTTGCAGGGCAAGCAGAAAGACAGCCAAGTACAGTGTGATCAAAAAGTACTAATTGTGTTCTCATCTCATCATCTAAAAAATTGATCTGTGACTTTTAAATATATTGAGGGTTTTCCACGGAAGTAGCCAGTTAGAAGTTTTCGAGCCTAACGAAACTCATACATATATCACGCAACACCACTTACAACAATAAAGCGATAGAAAATATTGTTAATAAAAGGTCTTTCTTGATCGCATTGTATTTGCAATCTCCGCATTAATACGTTAACGTTCTAAATTTTATTCTGGTAATCTCCGCGAACATCTTCAGAATGCAGAATTAACCTTTGTCGTCAATTACATCGGCAAGGTAATTCCGACCACTCGTTGGTTGTGAACAAATTCTGACGTAATGGAAAAAATGATTCTTCCATGGATGAAAAGTGTAAACATTTACATTTACATACAATAAAGTGAGTTTAATTTACTTCAGAAAACCGCATCGATATATTGGTGCACACCCACAATTTCTATTTTATATAAACGATTGGAGATCAATACTTCGACGTACTTGGTTTCTACACTTTGTCGTAACGTAAGTAATTTTTTTTAATTGATTTTCTTTTTGTATTTGAGCACAGCTTTGTTCTCTAATAAGCTGCTACTTGGTACCATCTTTGTGTAGTTATTTTGAGATATTTTTTTCGTTCTTTCTTAAGTTATGTGTGTTACATATTTAAATTTTCTCAATTTCAAGAGATGGAATATGCTTGATACATACGGCGATTCAAACTAACATATTTTGGGGTTACCAGGATATCTACTGCCTGCTTAACAGGAGTCAAAAAAGATCATTCTCAGTAATAAATTATTCATTAATCCATTGATGGTAAAAAATTCATGTGCACTAATTTATTTCAACTTCGTCTTTGTTCAGGTTCTACATCTTAATAAACATTTTCAGGGAATTTTAATGGCCACAACAAGATAATAGCTGATATGATGAAAGCGCTTAAACGAACTTAGTAAAAAATTAATGAATGATATAACCAGAAGATTGGACAAACGGCACCATTACACCTTCATATAAAAAAGGGGATAATAAAAATTAAAAATTGCCAAAATTATTATTAAATTTATTATTATTATTATTATTAAATACTGCGGTAGTGAAAACATGCTAGAATATTAAAAGAAAATTAACGATAATATTGGACAAGGCGATAAAGGAGAGGTCATTCAAATTTACAGTATGCCAACCTCTTGAAATTGTAGAATTGTAGCTGTCTATCATGTTTGACAACATGATACTTAGCTATTCAAACATATTTCTGTGAGGATGATTTGCAGATGGCGAGTCAGCCTATTTACAGATCTACAATTTAAGGACGCCAATCTACGTCATTATGCCACAAAACTCCCCTGTAACTTTACCGCGAATATTAGAGAAGATTCTCATACAAAAACCTTAAAGACTGGAAATACCTACGTAGTGAATACAGAAAAAAATTGTGATTCTATTTTAAGTCAGTGACGTTTCTGGTGTTAAAAGGAAAAAAAAAACTCCGTCTTATCTATTTAATAAGCACAATTTTACGATTCTAGAAGGTTGGAAAGACTCTAGACCGCCGTCACTCCTTGATTGTCCATTCGCTGAATTTAAACGGAAGAAAATTTTCTCAATCTTGATTCATACTTTCATTATCTATTGGTTTTCATTTCAAGGCCAACCTCAGACCCTTATCAACCAGACACAAATCGCTAAACTTGAGCACGGAAACGTTCCAAAGAAGCAGATTGACGTACCAGACAGAGAGCCCGGTGCCTAGACCATCGCCTCCAACCAGCGACGCCTCCTCAACACTCACATGGAGGGAGAAGACCCCACCATACTCCTCAGCGTCTACTTTTAACTTCAGCACGCCACCGCCGCCAAAACAATACGCACTAAAGGTATTTGTAAAAAAAAGTGACCTATTTCACACGCGTGTGCCTTGTTGCACTGAAACGGTTAAGCTTTGCTTCCGAATAGATTATCGGAGACTTGTACAGAGTGTTGTGGTGTAATAGCTAATCAATTTGATGCACCCTTACCGCAATCTAAAGAATCCCGTGATATCTTCTAATTCAAATGTGAACAGAGGATTTATTTACACGCTTGTAAGTTGAAATGAATACATAATTATTATTTGTATGCCTACCCATTGAAGGGAATAATGGATCAACATGCTTGTTTTTCGCTTCTTATTTGCAGTTTTCTCGCTAAATTGCGTTATTGATAACAAATTGTTTCTTGTAATTAAAATTATTGTATTTGTATTTGCGTATTAAATAACATTCGGGATTTCGCTACGCTCTACCACGGAACTAGCGAGCAGAAAGTTTATTATTGACGGTTGTAAAACTGCCAAGCTATTCTGGCTAATCGTCGCAGAGAAAAAATACCTTTGTAGTGTTCTTTAAATTGTTACTGCGTCTAAAATAAAAATCACAGAAGTAACAAACATATGGCTGGTGAACTTTAGAAAAGAAAACACAAAGTTTACGATTGTATCTGTTTTGGCAGATAAGACTGATATTTCGGTCTCTTACTTTTGAAATAAAGTTTCTTGTCTTATATTCTGGCTTTATCTCTGTTGGAAATACTACATTTTCTTTGCACGAGGATGTTTTATTTTATGACCATCTTGCAGAAATTACTTCAAACAAATTAAAATTATGACTACGTACAACGTCCACATTTTTAGGATATTGCCTCATAATATATTTGAAAATAAGTCTAAATTTAATTTGAGTAAATATTATTTGTTGAAGCTACCTACACACCTCAGTACTTCTGCAGTGTTTTATAAACATATGTAACATGTATTCGTAATCCTTTTGACACAAATAGGCCAAACTCATATTTGATATACAGGGTCCTCAGTTTGAACTCCGTTCTACGGGTAACTCTTTTGTCTCTAAACACACAAGGAGAAAACAATTGCATTTTTTACCGTAAATTTAAAATCACCTATAAGAAAAACAACTGACTGTACTAATTATTTAAGAGTAAATTGTGCACATGATGTTGTTTCTCGCCGCGCATTATAAGCTGAAACGCTGTCCTGCTGAAATATAAGGTTCCTCCTTTCTGAATCTAAAATCTCATCGAGTTTCAGTCTTAAAAGCTCTAGGTAGCGTTCAGTGTTAAAGGTATGAGAAAATATCTTACTTTTAAAAACACAGTACCAAACATTAATGCTAAATCTATGTTGAAAACGAACATCTCCCACAACTAAGGGAGTTTCTCGTGACCAATAGTAAGTGGTACATTCCATTATTTGAAAAATTACATGCGTCCGTCCGTAATACTCTAGGCACAATGTTTGACGGTTGATTGAACATCCAGCAATAGTCGCCCTTGGTGACAACTTGGGCGTGAATGTTGCGCTGGTTTCATTTTATAAGATTTAAATGAGTTTTTTTTAAGATAATGATGCACTGTGCCAATTCTTAAACCCAGCCCGACCGCAACTGCTCTGATGGACGGCTTTGGTGGACTAGGAAGTAAACCAATAGATTTTCCCCCTCTTTTAAAGGCGTTTTCATTGGCTTTTAACCTCTGCCCCAACAGTCGAAAATACGTTCCTTTTTGAACTTCCCTCTCCGGGAAATGTTATCTATACAAATTTTTGCCTCCTCTATATTTCTATTGCACCGAAAGTACGTTTATAGCATATCCTTCTTTTCATTGTGGAGCACTTGATTCATGCTATTTTAGTGTGGAAGTAAATGTAATGTAATGCCTAGCATAAATTACTTATTAAATTGTGTTTGCCACTATGTACTAAGTTATGGCACATTTCAAACAAGATCAGTAGTCATGTTCCATTAGACTGAGGCTTTTAACCAGCTCCTATAAAAAGAGAAGTGGAAATATTTGTTTCCAAAAATGATGCTTTCAAAAGTAGAAAGATTCGTAGATTCCGAAAATGTAAAAACATACAAGGTGTTCCATTGAAAAAACCAATGTTGGGGTCATTTCCGTTGAAGTAGTATGGCCAATTGTTTTTTTTTTAATGTACCCCAAAAAATTCAATTGTTTCGTAATTTAGCCATCCTTGTATCTTTAGAAACAAAAAAGTTATTCACAGAACGGGGTCTACACTGTATATATTGAAAAAAAAAGAAAAAAACAAAAGTATATCGTATTTCCTTGCAGCACTGTACACATTTTGCCAAAAAAAAAAAAACGTATCTGCATTGCTTCATACTTAATCTACTACGGAATGAGGCATTTTAAGGTATAAAGATTTTTCATTAAAAAAAAAATAGCATGAGTCAAACTTGGCAAAAATGTCAATGGCCTTATTGAGATTGTTGAAGAACTCATCGATATATTGCCGAAAACTCAAAATAATACTCAATCGAATAAGATTTAAACCGCCTTTCTAGCGTGTAAGTTATTTAAGATATTAGCCGTTAAAGAAATTTTGCTAAATTATTGGAAATATTAAAATATATGCGTAGAAAGAGTGCTGATGAAAGTCGACAATAATTGAAGAAAAGTATTCAAAAGCTTAGTAATATACAAGATGTTCTCTTTAAAAATCCAAACTTATATAATTTGTAGCGGAAACTAAACACTCTGTATACTTGAACATAATTCAGTGTTGTGCAGAACTCTCTGAGAATACTTTTTATCTGCAAACAATTTCTTTAAATTGCTCAAGAAAGGAATGTTTCGCTCACACACTAAATGCACACTAAAAGGCTGTATAATTTAATATTAAACAATTTTGGAGTATGAGGGTAGTCTGAAAAATTTCAAGCCCGACCATCATTGTGGTTTGGGATAGTTACAGAGTTCGACTACCTCGAGAAAAGCAAAACAAAAACGGGGAGATACGGGGGAAAACAGCAGCATTTGAAGAAAACGAAAATTTTATTCCACCAAGACACATTCTCTCACTTCAGTAGTCGCTATGGCAGAAATACATAAATTGTGGTGCGAATTAATAGATCACCCACCCTATTCACCAGATCTACCCCCAGATGTTGTTTCTGTGTTACACTGGAAATTTTTCAAACTGCTCTCGTACTAGGAGCAGTCTCACTACACTGAGAAAAAATTTGCGTTCGGGGACGCAAAAGGCGTTGCCTCAACACCTTTTTGACTGGTGTATATAAACAACGCAACTGGCGTGTTGATTCAATACATAAAATTATGTCCACATTTAGTGTTGCGAAAATATTATTTTATGCTGGAGCAACACTATATTTAGAACCACTCTAATATTCGAATAACTAAAGTTCGCCACTTTCCGTGCGTTTCACAAAATTAGCAGAGACTAGACAGACTCGTGTTTTGTCGACTCTCGGGGAAACCAGTAGGCAACACGAACCCATTCTCAACGAATGCGTAATATGTCTTAAATATGTACACATTAAATTTGGAAGCTAACCGGGCCGCTGTGCATGCAAAAGATTGCTTTCCACTTACTTCCTCTATAGACACAAACTATAACATATTTAGTGTTATGTAGCCATGGATAGTCAAATTAGTGTTGAATCAAACCAAAATAGTGTTGCTTCAATACAAAACGCGAACACAAAAAGTAGCATTGAATCAAATACAAGTAAATGTTAATTTAAACGAATTTTGACTTAAGTCAACGCAAAAACGATAACACATTTCTTTGTATTGAATTAACGCAATCATTTTTCTCGGTGTACTACAGCAATTTTGACGCACATTGTACGTTTCCACCATCTTAATACGTTCAGATATACAAGATCCGATATCAAGGTGATAAACCAGACGAAGATTAAAGAAAAAATTACGGGTTGCGATGAGAAACAATTAAGTTCAGTCCCCATTCTAATCCCAAAGTTGGATGTAAATATATTGGTTCTATGTTGACTTCACTTTTAAAAGTAATTCTATTCTTTGGGTAATACAAAATATTGGGTTTTCGTCATGTTCTAATTTACTCGCTAGTTTATTCACATATTACATATTATTAATAAAAAAGAATAAGTTTTCTTATAAATTATTACCATAGATTTGATACTAAAATTGGTGAATTGAATTAGTCCAATAAATATTTTGTTGTATTTTTTTAACTAAATTAAATTGGCAATACCCCCAAGTTATCAGCGCTTTTCAATGTACGCCAATAAAAAACAAAAAGCGAAGGTTTTGTAATCTTTTTTCTGGATATTGTTTAAAAAAAAATACAGATTAACAAAAGGAGAATATGTAGTCAACCTTAACTCAGGGTGTACCCGCGCAAATTTTTCATCCAAAATTTCAGGTACTTAATTACAAAATATTTCGTATAACTAACCTTTAGAACTGGTTCCTATTGTGCCAAATTGAAAAATAAAAAAAATAATAGTAATACAAGAAAAGATTCGCGAGATATAAAGATACCTTATATGTAAGTAATTTTACTCCCAAGTTTGAGCATTGTAGGAATTAAATAGAAGCCTTGAATGTTCATAAACTTCATAAAAAAAAAATAGTTACATTTTTTACCTAGATTACTTACCAGTCACACGTATGGTACACGTACGTACCATTAGAAAATATTTTCTTACGATTTCGAGAAACGATTTAGAACATGCTACATAAATGTTTGTTATTATGTAAATAGCACTTCTGAGAAAAATATTATCGAAAGGCGGATATTGGTATTAAACGTACATTTAACATAGAATTTTATGAAGCCAGAATACAACTGCCAAACGATTCTTGGTAGTTAAGATTTTTTTTTTAACATTAATAATAACTAAATACATTGAATGAACGTACGAACTTATTGTTATGTAGGTCAATTCAAAAATAACCGAGGTGGAATGCTTTACATTGGCACGCGTCGCATTTGGAAATTGCCATGTGTATAATTACGGAACTCCTTTAATTGGTGTTCTTCTATTTTAGCACATATTCCATTAATCCAAGAATAATTTTATCACAACTTCTTTGTTGGGAAATTTAAATTTATAATAAATACATTCCCTTGTTCCAGCCCAGTTCTAGGCAATTAACATTCAGCGGCAGCACAGAGAGCTTCCAGAGAAGTTGTAAATGCCTGATAGAGGAAGAAGACAGCATGAAGCGAAGAAGGGTATCGACGACATCCCCAGAAGGTCTTTCATGGAGGAGATTGCACATGTCCAGGGCAAAGCTTAAAGCAACAGCTACCACGTCCGAGCTTCTATCTGGTTTTGCAATGGTAGCAATGGTCAGTTCTACCACTTTGTACTATTTTGGACTTGCAACTCTTCAACCATTTACAGTTGGAAGAATTGGGATTTACATGCATTATTGTTTTCAGGTAGAACTTCAAATAAATGAACCAACCCATGTTCCCGAATGGCTGTTTGTCTTGTTCGCTGTTTGTACTACTGTATTAGTGGCTGTGCATATTTTTGCCCTGATGATTTCGACGTACATTTTGCCCAATATAGACGCTATATCCAAGTTAGATGTTTGCGAATTGGTGTCTGAGAGTCCCCACGAAAGGATGAGAGGGTTTATCGAGCTTGCGTGGGCTTTTTCGACAATATTAGGTAATTAGATTTGAACATTTTATAACAATGAAGAAAAGAAAGCTGAATGTTGCGGATTTCTTGAAATAAGTTAATTAATTGCAAATATCTTTGGCGAATTTTTAGATACAGAAAAATGTTAAAGACTATATATTAAAGAACTGTTGTTGTTATAACTATTTTTTTCGTTATATTTTTTTCATTCGTCCACAAAATTTTTGAATAAAGTCGTATTTAGAGCAAAAGTAAAAATAGTCATCAGATGGAAAAAATATAAAAACTAATGAAACACAAACTAAATAATCATTGACAGTACCTATCACTGGACTAAAATTTAATTCAAGTCAGGTGTTAAATCTGACGCATTGGCTGTATAGTTTTAAAAATTATTGAACCCTTTTTTGTATTTTTTAGAAAAATTGGCACGGTTGTTGTTGATAGGTTTTTGAAAGATCTAAGCTTGATAGGACCGAGGTTCTAATCAACTAAATCAACAGGCACAATGTTACCGTTCAGTCACTCCGAATTAACAAATTTCTTGGTTATTGCCAGTGTTGCCTAATACTCCAGTAGTTTAGAAAAAATCCAGTCTCTCCTTCTTCAATCCGCTTGTTTTAGATATCTAATGAAAATCAAAAAGTTTTGAGTTCTATTTTCAGTTCACGGAACCCTTGCAAGAGTTCAACAGAACTCTAAGGTTTTACGCAACACACATTAAGAATTACTCCTCCAGACAATTGCTAAAGGTCATTGTTTCGGCCTTATTATACAATAAATTTGGAGCAATTTAAAAGCGTTTGTTGTGGAGTGTCCAATGAAAATCAACAAGTTTTCAGTTCCATCTTATATTGAAGGTTCCCCATGGAATCCTTACGGGACTTCGAAAAAAAAACAGTGTTCCAGGGAATATATTTTAAGAATCGCCGCTTTAGAGATTGTTTAAATAATCCTTGGTGACTCTGTTTGAGCAACGACCATAATTCTTTAAATCATTGTTTTATACATGTGTCGCGAGGATGTCCAATGAAATGTTCTACAGAACACATTTTGAGAACTGCTTCTCCAGACAATTATTAAACGCCATCGTGTTGGCCTTATTATGCAAAGAATTTAGATGACATCCAATGTGATTGTACAGTACAATATGTAAAACCGGTAGTTAGGTAGATAGTGGATAAGCAATACACTAGAAGAAAAAAAAAATTAAATGGACGACATCCATTTACTTTTAGTACTATTATACAACATAACATATACAAGATTTCCCAGGAAAAAAAAAAAACTCAAAATAAGGAGATAAAACCAATATGACCAATTGATTAGGGCATTCCTTAATGGTAGTTTGCTAAAGTTTAAGATCGTATCCCAAATAATCCCCAAAACTTAATTTCAATTTGATTTTCCTTGTTTCAGGTTTGTTTCTATTCCTGGTTGAAGTCGCCATATTATGCTGGGTGAAATTTTGGGACTATTCATTCAACGCAGCTATAGCTTCAACTATCATAGTGATACCTGTTCTGGTGATATTCGTGTTATTCGCAGTTCATTTTTATCACTCTTTGGTGGTGTATAGATGTGATACGTCTCTCTCCGACATGCAAAAACTGGAGGATATGAAACGGCAACTAGACGAAATATCTAGTCCTGTTTGACGTTGACGATAGGATATTTAATAATTTCAATTAAGAAATTAGATATAAGCGGTGGATATGTAGTCGTAGAAAAGAAATCTGGAGGAGATCTCATGTTTATGTATTTAATCCGAATTCAAGAAATACGATCGAACTTAATGCAATCAAACCGGAGATAAATACGTTTTTATTACTAACATAAGACTGATCAAGATTTAATGATGTCTTAAGTCGAGTTTAATGGCAAAAACAAGCAAATGTGAATGGATTATATTGATATTCAGTATTAATAGCGCCGCAGTTCTCGAATGTAAATACAGATAACTCCAATAATGGCTCATAATTAAACACAATTATTTTTGGGAATTACCAAATTAGTGTTTTAAGGTCATATTAACATTATTAATACGCCAAAAATGACTGAATGAATTTATTTATGGCGCGTGATGTGTATTATTTACATGAAATTGTTTTATTTTCGGCTTATCTTACGCAAATTTACTGTTAAATACGATACGGTGCAACGAATGAGTGCTTAAATGCAAATGTTTTCATGTAATATTCGATTAAAAAGCGCTGGTATGTTTTATACAATTTTCTTCTGTATTTGTTGAAGAATCTAGCTAATAGAATAAATCAACAACGTTCCTTTTAGTTAGTTAATGTACTTATTTCTACATCCTTGTAATAAGTAGGTATGTATACACAATTTTCTCTTTGTGATACGAGTATTATTTATGGATATTTTTAAATAAATAAATATATCATTTCTATTGCAATACAGTTAGGTACGGTTACTATTATTGTTTTATATTACTTAATTATAAATAAATAGTTGCCAAATAGCCAATTGTTTGAACGAAAGCTATTTAATTTAGAGTTTTTATTTTAAATAAGTAATGTATTTATGTTATAATTATTTCAATAATATTTAAGAATTGTTGTAGTTTTGCTACTTGATATTGAGTTTAATGTTATATTTATATAAATTAAACGCAAAATGGAGTTTATGTAATTTTGTTTAAATTTATTTTGTTGTATACTTTTTATTTCTTGAATATTTGAAGGAATAAAGATGTTGTAGATATTGTGTTATTATCTTATTTCGATTTAACAACAAAATAATTAAAGTGAATGTTTTAACTGAGGAAATTGTACTAGCTAAATAGAGTAGCTTACCGTGTTGAGGTACAGAAACATGAGGGCCATCGAGGAAATGTGAAAGCAGACGAAATAGCCAGGATAAGTTCATGAATTGCTGATAAAAACTCCAAACCTTCTGAAGGCATGATCAGTTAAAGGAATTATACAATAGCGAAATCTCTTAGAATCAGTTAGGGTAATATAGGTTAGAAGACGAGTACGCAGGTCGTGTCGGGGTCGTTGTTTGATTCTCAATGTACTAATATTTGTTCAGTTTTCCTAATAAAGAAGTAGCAAAAACAGCAAACACAATCCTTAAAACAGCTACCTACCGAACAATGAAAAGCAAAAAAAAATTTAAAAGACTCGTAGAAAAATTTTTCGTATTAAAGTCAGATTGAGCAATTTCTAATTTGGTACAGGCTTAAATTAGCAACTGGCCTAATAAGTAGAGAAACAGAAAGTCTGTTAAAATAATGGTAGACTTGGGGATCTAGTACAATGTACTAAGCAAACCTTTAATAAAGAGATCAATATTGTCAAAGATATCTCGTGAAAATAATATTATTTTCATACGAGCAGATAAAGGAAGAACTATTGTAGCTATTTCAAGAGATGAGTACGAATAGCTTTCTAGATCCGCAGAAATTTAAATTACTCGATAAAAAGCCCACCTAGACTTTCCAAACACAAACTAGCAGCGCGATTAAGAATTCTGTAGCTCTTTTTAACGGGAAAGAAAAGCCTAAATGATATTTCTTTATAAAGCAACATAAAGAGAATTGTCCTGTTGGACTTGTAGTGTGATATGCAAAGTTCGTCACTTTCCGCGTGCTTCACGAAATTAGCAGAGTCTAGGCAGTTTCTCGGGGAAACCAGTAGGCAACATGAACCTATTCTCATGAGAATAATAAACACGAGTCTGTCTATGTCATATGTTACAGCCCCTATAGCTAAGCTTTCAAAAAAAAAGTACACACATACAGTATTAGAAATTCGTACGATCTTATTAATAGTATTAAAGGCTTCACATTAGCTACCAATATTAAGCATCCTTTGACGTCAAGAACTTATTTCCAAGCGTTCCCCTTAACGAAACGATATAATTAATCAAGAATTTGTTTGTTGAAAGACCCATTAACACCATTATCATGCAGAAAATTTGTGATCTACTTGTAGTGTTTCACAACCAAAATTGTTTTAAATTGATCGATAAATTTTATAGCAGTAATGAAGGTTTAATTAGGGATAACCCTTTCAGCCTGTAACTAGCAGAAATATTTATGAACAACCTCGGATTGGTAATTTTTAACAGTAAGACTTTAATTAATAATGTTTTTTTTTTGTGTGTTAGCATGTAGACGATATTATAGTGTGCTACAAAGGTACAAACAAACAATTAAATATATTTTTCGATGACACTAATTCAATACGTAAAAACATTAGTTTTGCTACGGAAAAAGAAATAAACAATAGTATTAATTTCTTAGAATTAACTATAAAGCGAAGTTAATAATAAAATGCTATAAAATACATAATAACTCAACTCACCCAATACAACATAAACTAGCAGCTTCTCATAGCAGGATACACAGGTTATTAAATATACCAATGGTTCCCCAAAATTATGTAAAAGAATAGAACCTAATACAACGCCTAAAATCCACAAATAGAAGACAATATTTTAAATAAAAAAGTATTCACACAGAACACTGAGGGAGATTTGCCTTTTCCCAATGCTTAGTAATAATAACAATTATAAATCCATCACTTAGGTAAACATAGTGCAAAATTAACCAAACATCTGAAGAGATAAAGGATAAACATATCAAAAATAAAAAAAAAATTAAAGCAAAACTCAAGGCTAACTAAGGCATACATAGGGCAATCTGGAAGATCTTTCGAAAAACGTATTTCAGAACATAATCATTCCTTTGTCCTTCTCTGATGTCCATATAATGTGCAATTGAAGATGATTAGTAAGAAAACTGCTTAGAATATTCAAAGGGCAGAGCGATCACACGCAAGGTTGCTAAGTTTGGTAAAAAAAGCAAAGCTAACGCTTGCAATTAAGGAACCCCAATAGATCCAAAGAGATTGTATTGTGCTAGACCAAGAACCATATTTTTTTGCAAACTTAACTAAATGTACCTTCGTCAATTCTATTTGTCGCGATGTGACAATCTGAAAATAATTGTTTTAAATAATTTTTCATTTGTTGCTTGCGATTAAACGCAGACAAGGTGATGCACATATACTACCTTAAATAACTAAATCTGGACAAAGGAAATGCCTCTGTTAGAGCTATCTCAAATTTTCGATTCAAAAAGTGACATTTAAAAATGGTACCCTGAAGGAAATATACAATTTTTTCATAGGAGAATCAAATGCCGTTTAACACTTCAAATTCTCATCAAATCCACTCGCTACACACCGCACCTTAGATCATCACAACTAAAAAAAATTTACAAAAATACATTGCTAAACACAAAAATGATTCGATTTATGAGTTAATATTGGAGAAAAATTGTTTCGGTATATTTGACAATTACATTAAGTGTGCTGTTTGTGAAGTAAAGGATTACCAATAACATAAAACTACAGTAAGAAGTTTTCTTAGCGGAATTTATAGAGCCGATTTGATGTTTGATGACATACAATAGTTTTGGGATAGGGCTAAAGTCGCAATCTGGATTATTCCGAGACAAAGACTCAGACCTATAATCCTAGTTTTCTTGCCTAAAAGTATCTCAGAAACTTGTTTAATAGAGAGGACATTACATTCCAATCAACGTGACTATCAAGCAGGTCTTCTATCGTGGGTGTAGATTTATGGACAGATATACAGAGTAAATGTTTTCCGACGCTAAGTATGGAGATATCGGAAACTGGCGGAGTTAGAGAGACGATTAAGCGAGGACAGAATTTACATAATTTATAAGCTCACTTGAACGAGCTTTTTGTTTTTTTGGAAGAAAAAACTCAATATCTTTATCAGATTTGTGCAAAGAGATTAATGAAATATTTTCGATCAATAAACAAGAAATTTGAAAATGAGGTGAACAGAAACAATAATTTTGCGTCAGAAGTGTAATTTATTGGCAGGGAACCAAAAGAAAATTTAAAATGAAGTTACTTATTGCTTAATTAAACTTGTGTGGTGCAGAGGTTGCCGATACTTTTGTGTCGTTAGTCATACTACGCCATAGTCTTTGCTATCATTATTGCTTGAAGAAATTACAGTTTCTAATATTTCTTAAGTACCTACACTACCGTTCATATATTTGGGGACGACTAAGAAAAACTCCGAAAAATAAGCAAAATTGAAATATTGACAACTGATTGTGTTTTATATGAAAGAATATACATTTCTATATGCATGAACGTAATTTACAAACAGTATCCTCTTTTAAAGTTAAAAACTTATTAACACATATATACAAAAGTGGCGAAAACAGATATTGGAAATTATAGGCCCATTGCACTCATATATATTATAGCAAAAGTAGTTTAAGGAACCATTTTGTGGAGATTGATAAGCGTTTACCGAGTCTTGCAATATTTTAACTCCATTTCAAAAAGCCTATATACAAAGAAGATCAACTACCAGAGCCATCTACAGCAAGTGATATTCTAGATTTATCAAAACCATTCGACAATGTACACTACCGTTCATATATTTGGGGACGACTAAGAAAAATTCCGAAAAATAAGCAAAATTGAAATATTGACAATTGATTGTGTTTTATATGAAAGAGAACATAATTTACAACAGTATTCTCTTCTATCCCATCAAATTTATAACGCATTTATATTCTACCGCAGCCTTAGGCAAAATTCCTCTTAATCCCTTTTATGGAGTTATAAACGTATACTTGAAAATATTGTCGAATATTTCCACAAAGGAATAATGTGAGATTCACAGAACACTTAGTACAACAAACAAAGCAGATATCGTCTTGTATTTAAAATAAAATCGATCTTTTTAGTAGTTTAGTTTAAATTTAACTATCGCAATAAACGGGTGGGGCTGAAATGGCAGAACGAAAAGAAATTTCCATCGAAACGCGTTCTGCTATTATTACTTTACGTAATGAAGGATACTCAATGGCAGTTATTGCGAAAAAATTAAAAATATCGAAAGATGGTGTATTTACAACATTAAAACGGGTGGCAGAAACGGGTTCTTTGGCTGATAAGAAACGTTCTGGACGCAAAAAGAAGACAACAGCTGCTGAGGATCAGTTAATGGTTCTTGTTTCAAAAAGAAACAGATTCCTAACGGCTCTGGAAATAACGCAGCAAGTCAATGTTTCACGAAGAAATCCTATTTCGCATTCGACCGTGGAACGAAGATTAATTGCGACAGGCTTAAAGGGACGAGTAGCTGCCAGAATACCGCATTCGAAAGTTCAAAATAAAAGAAAAAGATTGCAGTGGGCACAAGAACACAGACACTGGGCATTCGAACAGTGGTGCAACGTGCTGTGGACAGATGAGTCCAAATTTGAAACATTTGGCTTCAAACGGAGGACGTTTGTTAGGCAACAGGTTGGTGAAAGAGTTAGTGAACAGTGTATTCTACCTACGGTGAAGCACGGTGGAGGTAACGTAATGGTTTGGGGCTGTTTTGCGGGAACAGCTGAAGGTGATTTAGTAAGAATACAGGGAATACTTCGTAAAGAGGGCTATCTCAAAATATTACAAGAGAATGCTGTACCAAGTGGGGAACGATTACGAGGTCGAAACTTTACGTTTCAAGAGGATAACGACCCTAAGCATTCTTCTCGTATATGCAGAAACTATCTAACATCTCTGGAAGAAGAAGATCGTTTAAAAAGAATGATTTGGCCACCTCAGTCTCCTGACCTGTCGCCTATCGAATTAATATGGGATGAACTGGACAGAAGGATTCGCCAAAAAGGAGTGACTAGTTCACAAGATTTATGGAGAAAGCTCCAGCAAGCTTGGACCGAGATCCCAGCAACATTTTTGAAATCTTTAATTCTAAGAATGCCACGAATATGTACCGCAGTAATTAAGTCAAAGGGTGGACATATAGACGAAAAATCCGTATAGACCTAATTATAATTAGTACAACCTTTTTGGAATATTTTTAGTTTTGTACAGTATACTCAATGTAGAGAAGTAAATTAAATTACGAATGACTTTTTGTTTTTATCCGAATTAAAAAGAAACTGTATTTTTTAATCGTTCCCCAATATATGAACGGTAGTGTATCTAAAATTTGTAGTAAAGTTATTGGCCGACCAATTATTTACAGGAATCTACAGAACGACTTTACAGTACCATATTAATAGAAAATAGTTGGCTATCCGCAGACGTGTTGTTGTTCTACTATTATTTAAAACACAGGAAACTATATACAAACTTACTACAGGCAGTACATCGCGGGAACTTAAATGCATAACAAGTTGCATAATCGTACAACAATGGAGCCTAATATCTCAATATATGATCAATTACATTTTTTTGAATGAATGAATGAGTAAGCATTATTATGCATTATGTATTGATAATGTAAACATTGAAGAAGTTGTTATTTAATTACAACAAAACTATAATACATTGTTCGTAAATTAATTTTTTTTTTTGGATGCGTAGGTCTTAAAATATGAGCTATTTTAAAAACGTACAGTCGCGATCATTGAAAAGTCGTACATGAGATTTTGTCGCGTTCTCTGGAATATGTCAGTCATCCAATTTCTAAAAATGCTATTAAATGAGATTAACAGATTATGTTGCAATAAAGGAAATTAGGCATTAGAAAACATGTTGCATTATTGGATGAAACACTCGAATCACTTCTAAAAGCCGTTTCGGTCATGATTGAGACTTTATCTTCAATACACGAGAACTATGCTAGAAATCGGTCAAGTGGATTCAATAATAAAGCTTGAATGGACGCAATTTCGAATTTGCAAGGGAAAATGTCGAATTGCGAATCGGACATGGCATTAGCTGAATTCCTTTGTGCCGATCTTCTTCAAACAGGGATTAGTGCCTAGAATAATGATTAATTTTCCAGGATCTGCAAGCACCGCGAGAAGACGAAACATGTGACAGAACTCTGTAACACAAATGGGAAAAGATAGAATTTGCCTAAAAACACATTCAAGGTCTGGATTTGACTTCTTGAAAATAATTTTGTATTCCAATATATGATTTCAATTTCTGGAAGGAAATGGGGTCCAAACTTCAATGGCATCAACATGTTTGACACACAGTTTTACTAATATCTAGGAGACTTTAAGTCCTTATAGAATATGAATAATGAAACAAGCTACCAACATCCACCAAGTATAGACGCGCGTTCCGCCGTATTACGGCTCATCAATGCACCTTTGTGTTGATTAAAATATTTTGCTGCGAATTTTCAATTTTAATTAACGATACAAAAATGTCGCTAACTGAAGGGCGTTTATCTACATTGCGTGTATACCTAAGTGCGTAATACAGATTTAAAGTTTAACTACAGAAAATATCCGGACACAAGTTCCGTTTTTGCTGTGCACAAGTTTTATTCTTCAAATTGTACACCCCGTAAATTATTACGTTTTTGGATTACCTTTTTCAGTTCATGTCAACTTTCGTCAATATTCTCTAATACTGTCAAATGGGGTGAAACGGATCAGATGAAGTGAGGCAAACAAGGTTGCGACATTTACTTAATTTTGATGTTGTGCAGATGTTACGGCACTGAGTGTCTTGAGAGCCTGCTTCAATTGTTCGGTAGTGTTTGGTTATTGTTTAATACTGGAGAATTGTTTAAAAATATCAAATATTTTACTAGATACTAAACCAAACTACATCACGGAAGAATTTCAACGTTTCATCAGTTGCTACGTTTGACAGATTGAAACATATTCAGAATAACTTTCTTTGTTTGAATAGGATGCTATTTTAATTTTTTTTTTTTTTTCAAAAATGTCATTTTATGGAGTGAAGTGGATCACATGAAGTTTACCATAAAGTAGACACCTATGTCTCTTCAGAATTGCCATGTGTATATACAAAGAATAATGGTGTTGAGTTTGCTTTTAGCACTTGCAGAAAAAAAAAAACATAATCAGGACATTCCTTTTGTATATCCAAATGTTCCCAACATATTCGTAAAAAAACATCGCAAGTAGTAAAAAGTTGTTGGACAAGTTGTCAGAAGAGGTAGGTGTGTATTCAAAGGCGCTTCCAACTATAATCTAGAGTAGGTTAAAGACATATTTCGCTGTACTCTCTTAAAAAAATAATAAATAAAACATTCTCACAAAAGCGACTTTAAACACGTGATACCTACGTATAGTACAGTCCGCTTTCTTGAAGGATCTTTATATAACTTCGCTAAAATTTGTTTCTTTTACCAAAGATGTACCCGGTCTACTTGAAAAATAAATTGTTCTTTAGAGTTCTTTTGATTTTACCTCTTAGGGGCCAAACTATTATTTGCATTTGTCGCTTTTTTCGTTGTTTTAAAAGAGATTACATTCTTACTAATTCACTTTCTAAAATTACAGAGATGATCCGCTCCATGCTGATTAAGATCAAAAGGCTTTTTTGGGCAATTATTTGATGATCGGCTTCATCCTACGCAACGGGGTTTCTTTAAAAGGCAGGCCTAAAAGTCTGCCTCGTCTCTGCTAATTTCGTTAAGCGCACGGAAAGTGTACTCGTTTCTGCAGGGTTACTTCGAGTAGATAAAATTGCACCAAAAAAAGATCTTTAGCGAAAAAAAAATTAAATAATTCGTCCCATTTTATCTTTTTAAACGAAACACTTATAGTTTCATTAAAAAAGGACGCATTTTAGTTATAAGGATGTGCTTATAAGAAACATTCGAGGGAGCTTCTCTATTAAATTATGGGAAAAGATACAGGGTGTTTCATTAAAAATTATTGAAATTGCATGAATGAGAACCCATGTCGTAGAATTTAGTTGATACAAAAAAATTCTTCGATATACTGCCGATAAGTTATTATTAATTGAAGAGTATAAAAAAAATGTGTATGTAATGAAAATTAATATAATGATACATGTTTGGATTTTACAAACGTGCAAGAGAAACTGAACACCTACTCCACATACTTGGATATAATTTTATGTTGTGTGCGAACATTTTTTCTCCAAATTATGTCCACGAAGTAGGTAGACACGATGTATAATCATTGTGAATATTTGAATTATCTAACAACATAGGGGACCATGCAAAATTTATATATTTTTTTAAGGAAATTAGAAAAAGCTAAAGCTGATAAGACAGCTTATCCTTACGCTTATGAAATTTTTTAGAAAAAAGAAATGCTATCGTCATTTAATCCTTTGTGTCGAACTAATATCAATGGGGATATATTGCACTAGCTAAAATATGTATTAAGCAAACACTCCGTGTATATTTGTAAAATGGACTGAAAATCTCTTCAAATTTTTTAATACAGTTACCAATTGCGTAAGCTTATGTTTTGTGAATCTGAGGCTCCCTATTACCAAAAAAAAAAATAATTTCACGGTGTAATTCCCATAAAAGAAGCTATTATTTGGTATACATAAAAACACGTTCTATTTTATCTACGAGTACACATTACACCAACAAATTCCGTTAAAAAAGTATTTGCAATAATACAGTAAATTATGTATACTTATAGACACAAAAAAAAAATCACCAGCGACAAAAAACACTGTCACAATTACATACACATACATACATCCCATCTCATTTGCGCGCTAGTTTAACGCAAAACGATAGCTTTTCAGATCACAAGCCGATACGCCGCTTCGTGTCAACAGTAAACGATATCAACAAGGGACTTAACCAGCGATATGAAAGCGTTTTTTCGAGGAATTTCGTAATGACGAGAGGGCGCCAAGTGCAGAGGCGTGGCGATCGTAAAAGTACCCGCACATCCCTGACCTCTTATTGGCTGGAATGGCAAAATCGAATAAACGGAATTCGATTTATTGCGCCTATTTTTAATCTTCGTCATTCCGGATGACTGACAACGCTCCGACCGTACGAGACCTACCGCAAATTGTAAATCCCCCTCATATCTAGAACTTGGTAGTTACCACCTGATGGTCACTTCGGGTTAACGTGGTGCCTTTCCGTCTAATCTCTCTGTCTCTGGCCGAGAGATATATCGCTCTTTATCTTTTCCTTATTTTTGCGGTTATTTCGTGTATGTAATTAATCTTAATGCTTGTACAGATGGTTTACGTAACTTGTCCTTTTCCTAAGTTATTAAATTAATTAGTAATTTTGTATACGTTACTCATACATATTTAACAAGATTTTCTTTTTTCTGCTATTAGTGCTGGATATACAACGCAGTTCATTTAATTTGAGATACACGTACGCAAATTTTGTAAGCAATGTATTTTAGTGGAATCACTTAAAGCACGCGACCAATCAAAAATCAGTTAGGATAAAATATGTCAATAAATTGGTCAGTCATGGACCATGGTAATGATATCGACTTAGTTGTATTGATTAAAGCCATGGACACTCTACCCTGCAAAAATTGTTCAGCGTTATTCGCGGCTGGTGGGAAAAGATTTAACAAATAACTCCATCCACAATGAGAAGACAGCTATCGTGTGCTCCTTTCCTCTAAATGGGAACTTACATTTCTCTAGGCAGATAAAATATCTAGGAATCTTGCTTGGAATCCTCATTTGGACAAGCTAACCCACAAGACCAACGTATCTCTTTGGGCATGGCGAAGATTTTGCGACAAGAATTAGCGAATATCCCTCAAGAGAATACGTGTGAGTGATTTGTTCTATGATCAGATACGGCGCCATTATTTAGTAAAGGCAGGCCCAAGAGATTGAAGCGAGATGTAAGCTTACTTCGTTGTAGAGAATCCCCAACCTGACGATCACTGAGTACCATATCCAAACAGACTTTGAGGCTTTCAGATTCTCCTGGAGCTTGTACTCCTTCACATGGTTCTAGAAAGGGAAGCCACGGCGAAATTCTGTATATGCTTTCCGTCATGGTGTGCAGCAGAACATTTTTGAAAAAATCCTTCGGTTACTTCGGTAAAGATTGTAGAAGTATCAACTGCGACCTGTATACCGAGCGACCGTTCTAAGCTGCACGCATGACTGAACGCCAAGAATCTGCAGTGACAAAGCTCCAACTCAACAGGCAGATATGCTACAATTATTTTGTTGATATGGGCGACGAGATACTCTTGAGTAGATGAGTTAGATACAAGTAGCTAAAAATTTTCGCTGATGGTCAAGCTGGACTGTGATCTCTCGAGAGGAGAGACTTCCTCCATACTCATAGTTGGCTGCAAAAATAATCTTAATATTTTGGGTAGAAACAAGGTTACCCTCATCTGCCCACCAGAATACACTGACATTGATGACAACGAGGCGACCAATGCTCTTGCTAGAAAGAGAGACGAGCGCACTACGCTGGATAAGAACGCATGTTACTCACTGGACCGAACAAGAAGTTTTTCGAACTTTTGGTGACTCCACAGCTCTATCTCATGTGAGGGCATTATCTAGTTAAGACGGAGCCAAGAAGGTTGTTGAGCTTGACAAAGTGTCTGTAGGGGTTCTAGCTGCAATCCTTACCGCTCATTCTCGATTGACACCTATCTTGGCGGAAGAGGAAAGAATTGAGATTTTTTCTGCCACTGTCTTGCCGTGTATAGATCAGATTTTCTCTGTATGGTAGGGCTCTTATATTACATTACCAGCTTATAATTGACCTTATTGACCTTAAATTGGAATAACATGTCGCTCCTCTTTACAATTTAAAGTTTATTTTTGAACGTTTGGTAGAATTGAGAGGTATGCACGTACATGTAAAAGGTTAAAGGCAGTTGTAAGTTATACCGTTTCTTTTGTTCTATTCTTCTTTGCACTTGTTTTAAATTGTTACATATTTCTGTACGATTGTTTGGTCACTTTGATAGGCGGAAGAATTGCGAGAAACTAGGTAGCTACAGTCCTGCCAGGAGCACGAAATCTCGGTAATGGTATTGAGGAATTAAACGCTCTTAGTTTAAACTACGAAGTGATATTCAATCACGAAATGTGGTGACACTTCCTAAGACAGCTTTTCAGGAAATAATTGACGAATGGAATAAGGGATTAAAACATTATTATTTTATGCATTGCTCTAATCACACAGAAGTCAGAAAATAAAAAATGAACGAAGAATTGTAAATAATAAAGGCCGCTAATTTTTCGACGTAAATCTGGAGAAAATTGGAATTCATTGGGTCGGCCTATACAATGGCTATTCTCCTCTTAAAATAAAATTTAATAGTGAAATTTGACTGCACTTTTCGTCGAAAAAAGCTTTTACAAGGATGTAAAAAAGTTCAGATAGGTTGTTTGATAATTTGTTCGGAGGTGTAATTAAAGTGCCGGAATAATTTTATAAATCGACTGTCAAGTAGTCGAATGCAATTTTACATTTATAAAGGTTGCGTTGAGGTCATTCATGTAATTCTTCTACTTCGCGCAAGGTTATCTAATACTTGATTTATGATACCAAAAAAATGGTTTTCCCCCATCTATCATAATTTTATTAAGTGACTATAGGTAATGGATCCTTTTGATTATTGAAAGAAGCGGTTCAGCTTTGCGATTGCTTTAGTGTCAATCGTGGATGATATTCTTCCCAGCAATAACGAGGGTATTGGTATATCTCGACTATTCCAAGGCTTTTGATGCAGAAGAACATGAATTTTTTAGAAAGTAAAATTCACGGTGCTACGATCTCGAATAGCATTCCTCTAGCTAGAGGGTATTGCACGGAGCAGGGAAGTGGATCCTCTCTTATACACTACCTACACCTCGTCCTTTCTCAATAACTTAAAATATTGTAGACGCCATATGTACGCTGGCGACGTATTCATTTGCAGTATCTGAAATTGATTTAGCGATGCAAAAAGAATGAATGAAGATCTGAGACTTGCTTTCGAAACCTCCTTAAAGCATGGGTAATATTTAAATCCTAAAACGCAGCAGTCCTAGTACTAGGGTGTCCAGCAATTGGGTTAAGAGAATCGAGCAAGGTGAAACTTTTTCAACTTTATTGAGTGTTGAACTGGATGATGTTACCTTGTTGCTTGTGCTGGCTTATGCAAAACTTAAAGTACTCTACCTGTGACACTGGGTACGGCCCATGTTTAAATTCCATTGATATGAGACAAATGCGCAGAATGCTTGTCTGAAGTTCATACACGGAATCGCAGATTGATACATTTTGCAGTCCTTTCATATAACATTATTCTCTCTCGATTGGCGCAATGTTTGTATTCCAAAATATCCTATCGAACTGATGTTCATAATCTTAACCTGAGGTTTAGAAATTTGCTTTCTCCCCCACACATCGAACAGCTTTCTTTACTAAGTCCTTTTGTTATCCAACCGGTTCAGGCGCCTGCATTTTCGAATGTTTAAAATCAAGGTAAAAACCCACACTATAGAGGCTAGCGACTGCTTCTGCTTTTGACTTGATTTTCTGCCTTTCAACAGTTATATTTTCTTTTGTTTTTTTTTTTTTACTTATATTATACATACTCTTTCTATCTACGAAAATGAATTATCTATAATTAGTACTTGTTATCTGTTTGGAAGACCGGTAAATTTATTACTGACCTAGATTCTTGTGCTTCATTATTGCATTTATACTTATTTAATTGATACTATTTTATTGTTGTAAAAAATTGTCTATTTTTTGTTCTAATAGTTACTGGAACAATAAATAGATACATTATTATGATTATTAAAAAAATATTTTTCGGACCTAAGAATTAAATTGGTCATAATGCTGAAATTACATTACTAAATCTTCAAGCAATAGTAGCAATTCTTTAATCAACAATGTGTCTCCAATAATTTCCCAAGAAACACCCAAGCACCCAAAGTTAGTGGTTTATTTCGTAAATCTACTGTGGCTGTTCTTACATTCAAATAGTGCGTATTACGTTCGTAATTGGAAAAACTAATTATTTTCGAGAACGACACATTAAAACAGAGATTTTCCATTTACTTGCATTATTATCCGATTTTGATGATTTGTAACAGTTCAGTGTTCCTGTATACATTTGCGATTTATGGATATGCAATTAATATTCTAATTTGATAACAAAACAATCGACCAAGTATGCAAATTAATCATTAATGTAAGAGAACAATTTGTAATTTTGCCCGATGCAGCAAGAAAGGGGAGGTTTAATAATACTGCAAAGACGAGACATCGGCAACAAAAATTATCAAATGCTTAAAAAAGAACAGATTTGTAAGTGGGTTGATTTAAATTTTTTTTTTTTTAACTCTGCCAGTTACAAGAAAATTACTTAAATCACTGGCCACTTCCTCAACAAATATCACTATCTACGATTCACAGAGTACTTAAGAACCTTCATCCATTCTGTTAAAAGAGTATGATTTGTTCCTGAAGGAATAAATAAAGGAAAATTCTTTATTGATAAGTACGGAATACAAATATATTTTTTGCTTTCATACAGAAGAAAATACTGCGGCAATAGTGCAGTTAAAAAGGCACAATTATTCTATTGCTGCCGCAATGAACGTGACTTCCTTGTATTTGTTTCAAATTCAAGATGTGCCCTGTAATGCAGATCATTTTTCTAACGTTAATTACCCATTAGGAGGCTCATCCAGAGAAATGAGAAAGTCTTGATCATTTTCCAATGTTGCTTCATGTTTATGAATCCAATAGAGGAACTATTCAACCAATGGAAACAAAGAATAAGAAAAGCCAGCGAATGAAAATGAATTACACGAGACAGTACACAATGCATCTGATGCTCAATTGAAATGCAATTAACGAAAGCAGGAAAGCAAATGACGGTATAATTCCACTAATTTGTTCTTCTTTCAATACCAAACATTTTATTCCAAAAATCACTACCTCAAATTGAATGATTCACTCTGTATATAGAGATAGGTAAAGCGACGTAAGAAGTGCGTGGCATTTATATATTTATATGCAAACAAACTGACTCTCACAGGTGGCATATTTATAGTTTCTACTTCGCCATAAGTCAATTTCATTTGACGCCAAAATACATATACACATGTAATAGATGTTTCATTTATGCATGAGCTCGAAGGGGACTTTTCTCGCAAATCCGTCGTAGAAGAGAGAAAAACGTGAAGTATTGTTTTTGTAACCTCAACGTTGTTATTATTGGCAATAAATTTTAATTCCAACACAAAAAAAAAATAACAAACCATTAATATGTGGTCAAATTTTGGACTATGTAAAATGTTCGAACGTTAAAGTAATTTATTATATCTACACTATTACATTGGTTTGAAAATTTTTATTAATTACTAGTTCGTGCTCGAATCATTTAAAACAGTATCGACATTGCATTTAAAAGCTACAAAATAAAAGCAGCTGTGAGGAAACACCTGACTCTAAATGTTACAGGCGCTATAATTAGAACAAAATTTATCTGTTCGTATTTTGTATATAAATTTTAAATCTTATTTATTTTACAACTTTAAATGTCTCTATACTTCTTTACTTGTCTGGAGGTAGCAGAGTTACAATTAAATTTTCAACAAGACCATTTAATTTTTAATTTTCCTAACGACAAAATCATTAAACAAAACCATGTTCAAGTATTTTGTCTCTAGTTTAATGCATTTCCCACCTTTTTCAATTGAATATTTCGGTAATAAGTCCAAAACTGCAACCACTGCAACATTGGCTGCATTTAAAAGTCCACCATCCTCCCATCATTGTACTTCTGAAGGTCAACTTAAACGATTGTTTCTCATCGCCAGCCAGATGCTCCGCACATGTTTTTACTGGAACACCCACTACAATCCGATAGTTGCGATCCAAATGTACAAAAATGAGTAAAATACCACCATCCAACGCTCTGGCATCGAAATGGTGGCTGACCTGACGAGCAAAATTTGCAAGAATTCTTATATGCCTTATAATGTCTAGATTTTACAAACCATTGAAGTAATAGTCTTCTGTTAGGCGATACGCCAAAATAAAAGGGCTAATTGAATAAACGTCGACCACATCACAGCACACGTTTATCGAAAATTTGTGGTGAAAATGTGTTTCGACTGTTGGAGATTGTCGAGTGCAGAAATCAAAGAGAAGTTGGAAGTTTATAAGGACTATGCACCCTCGATGACATCGTGTTAGCAGACCGCCGGATGAAGATTAGAGAGATTGCTACTGTGGCTGATATTCTAATTGAAGGTACGTAAAATATCCTTCGCGAAAAACTGAAGTTGCTGAAACACGAAAAACTGAAGTTGCTGAAACATGAAAAACTGAAGTTGCTGAAGCACGAAAAACTGAAGTTGCTGAAACACGAAAAACTGAAGTAAACTTGTTCAATAGTAATCTTTATTTTACTGTTAAAATCATGTAACACAATTCATTTATTTAAAAAAGAAACAAAAATTAACCAAAACTATTTGTTATACTCTTTAATTAAAGATTAAGGATTCTAATGTCTTAATGCTTGTTAAATCTTGATCAATCAACATCCTGAAGAACCACACGTGTGCTAAAAATTATCCCAAAACTATGCTATTTCCTGTGAACTTATCTATAAAATAATGCACTGTATATGTTAGTTTCTTTGCCATTCTGCGCAAAATCCATCATTGTTTACAAAATTTAAGTTAGGTAATAAATTTCAATGTAATTCCTTTCCCATCAATCTTGAGAGCAGTATGGACAGTGTTCTGAAAACGCTACAATTGGTTACGCCTTATTTCCTATAGTAGAGCAAGAAAGGATACTAAAATGACCAATTTAATGGCAAAACAAGAAATACTCAAAATAAAAAATTAATATGAAGAATAGGAAAATCCTTGAAATAACGTATCGTTTAGCGAGGTATATCGGAAAAATGTGACAAATCACCGCTAATTTGCGCCATTTATCCGTAATTCTGCGGGATATAATTGTTGGCCAATGTTCGGTAGTTTACATTATTTAGTATCGGATTTAGATCTCTTGCGGTTTTATCCATTCTATACTATTTGTCTTTTATTACCGATACAGATGCAGTCTGAAAACGAATATCATTATTCCAATTCCAAGCGGAATCTCGCTATTTATTTACTTCGCTTTCCGCACGAGTGTGTATTGAATGCCGTGAAGCGGCGATGATGTAATGCGATTAATAATCGAAACCAGCGGAGGTTATGCGGTTGGTGTTAATTTATTTCCTAAACACCGGTATTCTACAGTAATTGACGATAAACGGAAAGTTATAGAATCTAAATAGAAACCGATAGCTATTGAATCACTACTCCATTTATTGCTTTTTTTTATTAATTACTATTAAGTGCAGGGGATTCTCCATAGAAAAGGAAGTTGAATAGACGTTAAATTTATTTCGTTTTATGACTTTAAAGTTGGAGGAATATTCAGATTTTTACTGTTATAGTCTAATCTAAATTTTTAATTTTTTAATAATTTAAAATAAAAATTTTCCTTAAAACTCTGGTTTTATTGAGGGGGCATGGTTTGACCTATGAATCACAATTACAATGTTTGCACCTGCGCTCCCAGGAATACCCTCTCTTCAAAAAGGTTAAATGAAATGACCCTTCGTGTGCTATCTCCAATAAAAGCTTATTCTCCAGAGAGAGAGAGAGGTTACTTCTGGTAGGTCATTCATGTACATATAGCATAAACCGAAATGTTCCTAATATTGAATCCTGCGAGATGCCTCGTTGGTTCTGCCACCATTGCGATTGATACTCCTCTTCGTTACTGTTTAATTGTACGCATTGGCCCCTATTTGTTAGATAGGGTTTCAATAGGGTGTAGACTATCCCTCTAAAATCTCTTTCTAGTTTTTCGATTTACATTGTCGAAAGCTTTTTATAAATCTAGGATATCAGTTGTATTACTTTAGTGATTACTATGTGATGGCTCTGGTAGTTGATCTTCTTTGTATATAAGCTTTTTGCGATGGAGTTAAAATATTACAAGACTCAGTAAACGCTATTAATCTCCACAAAATGGTTCCTTAAACTACTTTTGCTATAGTTGAGTGTAGGCTTTCACGACCGTAATCCATAATAGAATGTCTTTCGGGTGATGTCGTGTAGTTAAAATTTTACTTGACGTTTCGCTGACCATGCTGTCAGCTTCTTCAGAAGATTTTTAAAGACTGGTGTTGTTGTCTCTTGCTCCTCGTTATATATCCCATTCCTGTTCCGCTTTGCTGATCCATAACCGTTCCGCTTTGCTGATCCACAACCGTTCCGTTCCTGATCTTGTATCCGTTTTCACAAGATCAGCAACACGTGGAAGTTAGCACTAAGGAGTCATCATACGACGAACGACGCGATTCAGCGGAACGGAACGGTTATGGATCAGCAAAGCGGAACAGAAATGGGATATATAACGAGGAGCAAGAAACAACAACACCAGTCTTTAGAAATCTTCTAAAGAAGCTGACAGCATGGTCAGTGAAACGTCAAGTAAAATTTTAACTACGCGACATCACCCGAAAGACATTTCTATTATACTTTTGCTATAATAGATATGAGTGCAATGGGCCTATAATTTCCAATATCTGTTTTCTCCACTTTTGTATATATGTGTTAATGAGTTTTTAACTTGTTTCTACGCTCGTGAATAACTCTTTTACGCAAGTCTATTCGTTGAAGTTTATAAACAACCGATTTTAAACAGTCCCAAAGAAAGAAGTCGAGTAGAGGTCATTCGATGGTTCCACGTCTACTAATTCAACCAGTTATTTGCAATATAATGCGGCAAAACACCATCCCGCCTGAAGAAAAGTCAATGTTTGACGAATAATTGACTACCTTCTTTATCACACTGGTTTTCAACTTGTTCAGTTATAAAAAAATCGATGATCGGTGCTGAATATTTCTTTTTTATGGTTTAAAAAAAGTTCCGCAAAGTTCTAGCCGTCGATCGTAATCGACCTCATTCACGCTGATGACGGCGGGTAGGCAGAAACATGTCCGCGGCTAGTGTGCTTTTTCTCTCCTCACATTGCTTTCCCGTAAGTAATTCCATCAATACCATAAGGAAGAAGCTATATTAGCATTATTTTTTTGCTTAGGTAGTTTCTCATTACCAAATCTATACGTAACGCGGTAAAGTGGGCAATGGTCCCAATACCTAATTATTTAACAAGAGACAATTCACTGACAATAAGAACATCTTAATGAAAGAATTTTGCTTGAACGCACGTTAAATGAGATTCAATCAACACGAAATATATCGTTCTAGCAATATTTTCGCCGAGATTGTTTTGACATACGGTACACATATTTTTTGGACACATCGTACGTAGCACACAGGCATTAAAATCTAATTAAAAATGATTTTTATGATATGTTAATAACACTTTGTATTACTGTTATAGTACTTGCTTTTTTGATAATATTTAATTGTAATTACAACCAAAATTTTCCCATAATTTGTGCAAATAGAACATCATCTACACACATTGTGTATTTCCGTTAACAATAGTATTGCACATAAGTACGGTGGCAGTAGTAGACTAGACACTTAATGGTATTTAATGTGTACACAGATTGGGCTTCCCCTTTTTGAAATACGGTATATCCCCATAGCATTACTGTGGGAATTGGCTTTCGACATTGAGTAAATCGTGTCCAACGTACGAAAGTATAATTTGCTGCAATATGTGTGTGATCTTTCACAACTGGTATGTTTAAACAGAAATGTCAGATGTCACTCTAATATAATGAACACAGCCCACATGTTATTTTTTCTCGGAGGAAAAAATAAAACAAGGTGCAGCAATTAGAGTTTCGTAAAATTTTTAGATGTAAGACGATAATTTATTGGATTATTAAGCATTAGATAATATTTAGATAGAATTTAAGTAGAATAGAACAAAAAAGCAGAAACCAAATATGATTCCAAGCTAATTTTTTTAGGGATGTAGCTGACACAAAAGCTGTCCTGAGACAAATTGCATAAGGAAACAACAGAACTGAAATCAACTATCAACCCAAATCATGCATATGAATTAAACTATTGCATAAAACTAAAAAATAAGAGAAGAAATTTAAAAAAGAGCAAAAGAACTGCGATAACCAGGGAAACAAAGTCACTAAACTACAAAAAGAGTTTGTATAATCACCTGATTATACAAAATTATAATGTGTTGAGCCTCAAGATTATGTTGGTACACGTGAAAACCAATTGGAAATACAAGGCACCTTTGAAAATTTCAACCATTTGTGTTAAAGTGAAAAAAAGAAAGACTTGCAGCTAAATTTAAACATTGTCGTACAAACTTGGTTTTTATGAGTCAACAACAGCGATTATCACAAAAAAATTCGTGAATTATCTTGGATGATCGGCGAATCAATGTTACAGCGTTAGCAAAGACTGTATGCACTTCCAAATAACGCATCTAATATTTATTCTATGTAGAATTGATTGTGACAAGGGCGACTTCGCGCTGGATTCTCAGCTTTCTTATTATGAACACGAAGCTCATTCGAGTGAAGATTTCCAAGGGTGCATTGAAACAACTTAACAGAAACGAGTCGCATATTTTGTTCTGACTCATGGCTCTGTGAAATTTGAATCCACCATTACATTCGAAAACCGAGGGACAAAACAGTGAATTTTCATAGGCCAAAAGTGTAATGGCGATTGCTTCAAATTCTAGCAAAACTAGGAATTTTAAGATTCTGTCCGTTATCAGGACTTCTTTCTAAATTATTTAATTTGCAAATTTGACGAATGTCCCTACGCTTTTTTCGAAGATAAAATTGAATTTAATTGAAGAAATGTTCCTTTCCATTTTAAGGTCAATTTTTTTTTCATTTATTTAGATCTGTCTTATTTTATGCTACGAGGCTATCACCTCCAACTACAGTACTGCATCTTCATATGTTAAATAACATAAATTATGCTAATTTAGGAAAATATTTAAGTTGGATGGTTAAGTACAGAGTTGTAATGAAATATTTCCAAGAAAAATTGAATGACTAAATTGTGTAAATAACAAAAGATAAATCATTAAGAGGTTAGTTGTAGATTACTCTACAGGTCTAACATTGTTTTATAATAACATTTTTGTTTTTATAATAAAGGAGCAAAAGCCTTACAGACAATACATAACCTATTTTTAATTAAAATAGTTTATTACAACCCTTTTACAAAATGTTAGATTTATAGGAATTAAAATTATCACTGAATTCGTCTTACTGATTACGAAGAATTAATCAACTGATAATTAGAATATTATCAACTGATAACTTTAAATACTCAATGAGCAGATTTTAAAATATAATTCGTTGTATAAAAATGTTACAGCGCGCTATCAACTGAAAAGCTATTGCTTCCGTTATAAATTTTAACCATACAAAAGCACAGCATTACTTCAGTCAATTACCTCCATTCTCAAAAATAACCTAAAGTCGGTATGTCAATTACTTGGCTACCATATTTGTATAAAATCAGATGATACTGCTCAAATATGGCAATAACTTACGAAAATCTGAATCACATCGGATTACCAAGTTGCCAATAGTTTATCAATAGAACATTAAGGTAATTTCCGGGATTTTTTGAACTATCTTAACCTGGTAACTGCTGATCATTTTTTATAGGATCTATTAACATAATGCAACTTATTTTTCTTTGAAAGTCAAGATGAACTTTACTTTCGAAGTACTGTACTATTGCTAAGTTGGAATTTTCTGCTATGGCCCATAGTTGAACACTACATGGGCTTAAGTGCAGCGTTAATAAGGGAATTTTATTTTTGTCGAAATAGATGAGTTTTCTAAGATATATCAACTTACAGACATTTTAATATATAGAATAGAATAGAATCGAGTAGAATAAAATAGAACAGACTACAATAAAGTAGCAGGGAGTAGAATAAAGTAGAACAAAATGGAGTAGAATAGAGTAGAGAAGAGTAGAACAGATTGGTATAGAGTAGCGTAGAATAAAATAGACTAGAATAAGGTAGAATGGAGTAGAATTGAGTAGAGAAGAGTAGAACAGATTGGTATAGAGTAGCATAGAGTAGAATAGACTAGAATAAAGTAGAATGGAGTAGAATAGAGTAGAACAGACTAGAATAGAGAACACTGAAAAAAAAATAGATGAACTAATGCAAAATGCATTCAACGAACTATAAGTTTTAGTCACCTATTAGAAATGCATTTTACTTGTTCACAGAACATTTCAAAAATATCAAATAATGTAGTTTAATTCAACAATGTGTCGTTTCTAATCAACAATGTTTCAACAAAAAGCTTAGTGAACGTTAGATAGAGTTAGGCAAACATTGAAATATTTTCCTTTTAAAATTATAATTATTTGATTGAAAATACAGTGTTTAACAATCCGCATTTCGGTTGAATTAAGGAACGAAATGTATTGGGCTAAACTACTATTTCAGTCGGTCCAACAAATTTTAAAGATTCCTTTAACACTCACATTATTCGTTCAAATAAAAAGCTATTTTGCTGGGAATAACTCAATTATTTTGACATTTTTGCAATGTTCGGAAAAGATCCTGTTGGTATTTAATAACTAAATCAATTCACTCAACGACAAACGATTTGACATTCACTAGATAGTTGATTTAAGACATACATTTTTCTCAGTGTGTGGTAGAATACGCTGTACAGTTGTATAAAATACAATAGGTTGTAATAGGATAGAATGAAGTAGAATAAATTAGAATAGAATAGAATGGAATAGATTAGAGTAGAAAAAAGTAAATAGAATGGAAAGTTTATTTATTTATTTAATATTAACAGTGTAAATTGTCGAAAGGAAATAAAATACAAAATAATAACAAGAAGCAGGGATAATAATCGAAAAGTAGATACAAGGATGCTCGAAATTCTAAAATAATAAAAAATAAGTCTAAGAACAAACGCAACACTCAAAATTAATGTATTAAGCAAATTACATGGAAAAAAATATAAAAATCAATATATTTCGGAAACTGTCTTCCAAAATCAAACGGATAACACGCCTTCCATAGAAGAATAGACTTTCTCCTATTCTTCCTATCCTACTAAAACAGTCACAAAAACAAAGTAGCCAACTTGCGTACAACTAATACTTAATATGATGCACGAACAAAAGAGCTAGCTCTCATGAAGAGATGCTAGTAGATTACGACATTAAGTACTATATTTAACTGTCAAAAAAAACTAAACTAACAATTACATAAACACGTTCTGAAGCGGCGGCGGTAATAACATCGCAACCACACAACACGCTACGAAATCACTAGATAACAGTTCGACCGAAGATAAAGACTATATACCGGCACGAGCGTATGGAACAAAACGAGATAGCAAATCTATCGCAGTACAACGGTATTCGAAAACCTATCGGTATATTGGGGGTTTACGTTTACAGTAAAGGCCCGTCGGTTCGCTTTGGTCAAAATAAAATAAAATCGGTTTTTGGCGAAGATAGTGATTCAGTTTGATACGGATCCGACCTGCTCTAATCACAAGTAACAAGCAAATACAAGAAAAATGGTGATAATCGAGTATCTATCAAACGAAGCGAAGCTAAAACAACAACAACGTAAGTATTATTCAAATTATTATACATGTACGCATCCATTGAAGCCGCAAGCGCGAGCGTTGGTTTGATTTATCGTTTTGACAATGAAAGACGCAAGTAAGCCGCGATATATACAAAACGCAGGGAACGGGTCAAAGTTATCATTTCGTACGGCGATACAACGCGAAAAGATTCAACATTCTAGATTGTTGTCGTTCATTTTGTATTTTATTATGAATATACATAAATTGGCAGATGTGCTTAGAATATCGGAGATAAAAGAAATTGCGTGTTACTGGAGTGGACCTTTATCAATTGAGATAATTAATATAATTTTATCTGCGAGTCATCATGATATTATATATCTGGGAAGTAAATAGAACGCATTAACAAATGCTGGAAGTTTCACGCAATATTTTGTTTGCATTTGACGTAGTAAGTTGTAAATCGTCGAAACTTTACCTTCTTAATGAAGTTGTTATGAGATTTGTTCGGTCATTTAAAAAAAATTCTGTTGGTCTAGATCAATGATTGGCAAAATTTAGAAGCTAAAAAGCTAATTTTACCTTTAAAGGTTTTTAGAATTATGGAATAAATTCGTTAAACTTGAAGCAATTAGTTCCTCGAAGAAATGCTCGGACAAGTCCAATTTAATTTTTTTTAAATAAACATTTTTGCATGAATTTTAATTTTTCAAGTATCGAAATCGACAATTTTTTAAATAATTTATTTTGATAGATCATTTGATGTCTAAATGGTGCCATCAAAGCTTTAATACCTTAGATAACAACAATTTTGAATAAAAGTTATTTAAAGAATGGAAAACATAAATTTTGTTTATAACAAAAAGCAAAGGTTAATGCTGTTATTCAAGAAATGAAATGAGTCTTTCCTTTAAAACGAATATTCTTAAATACAATTTTGTTAATTTTAGCTTCATCTGACAAGCGAATTTGGCGAATGAACCGTGGATTAAATCACAAAACTGTAGCAGTTGTATTTTGTAAGGATGGTTCTTTTCTTTTTTTTTTTTTTTTTCATAATACTGGTCGCTAAGAAACATTGTCTGCCGCAATTAATCGAAATACACAATGGAGATTCTAACCGTCACTAAACAAAATATCCAGTTTCTAGTTTAATTTCTCTAAATTTTCTCTTAATTTTACTCACTGTGGATTGGTTAATATTTCTATCTAGATATTTCGCATTGAACAAATTACACAGTTCTTGCTTCCGGTACTTCTGGTATTATCGCCGCACCCAACAAGAATTAAAATTTCTATGCGCTGAGTTTCACTTAAATGATCTATGGTTAATTAACTTTCGATCTTTTTTTATTATTGAGACTAGCGAGTATTTAGCATATAACTATATAAAACTGATTATTCTGTATTTTTTGAGCTGTAAAAAACTCATCTTTACTATTTGCTAGGCTATTTGTTAAGTAGTAACATTTATGAATATTTGATTTCAAGGAAACGATCATTTTATTTCTTGAATTTCTAGTATTTATTCTTGCTTTTTGTTATTAGTAACATTTATGTTTTCTAATCTATATTCCAGAATGTTGTTAAAATAAAATTGACCTGTTCCAGTATTTCTTCGAGAAACAAATTACATACTTCAAATTTAATGAACTTATACCAAGTTCTCATCGATTATTTGGTCTCTCTATTTATTTTTAATTGGGCTTACGTTAAAAAACATTTATTCACGCATGGATGTAATGTAATGCAAATTTCTTCAACTTGTATGAATCTGACCAGTTCTTTTTTTATACATTTTTAGTAGCACTTAGCTTGTTCTGTGGACACTAAGTGTTTCTTCTCTTTTTTGATTCCCAATTTCGGTAGCAACGTATAAATTTTGATTTCCATAAAGCTTAGTTTATGTTAAGTTAAGCCTATATCTTATCTTATCTTAAGTTAACCAAGTTCAACAATTGTATATTAAATGCTGCTATTCCAATTCCGAATGGATAAAATCTTAATTCGGTTACTTTTGCATTGAGAGGATCAAATGTAAGAGTTTCTTTTACTTATTGGAGGTTTTGAAATCTTCAAAGAAAAGATTCATTAATTTTAAAAATTGCTCCTCTGAAAAATGTTTTCTCAATTACGACATTAGACTCGTCTGGATATTGCGATAAACTTGGAAAATATAATGAAGTTCCCTTTTCAAAGTTTTTAGCCAAGAGAATTGTATATTTTTCAAAAGAAACAGCTTCATCAAGAAGCGAAAACGCAATATTTCCTCTACAGTGTAGTCTAGTATTAAGTGTTGCAGCGTCCATAATAAAATAACCACTAAACTTGTTCTGATTCTGTTGCCAATAAATAGCCATATTTCCTTTAAGCAAAACGTTTTAGCGTGTTACCTCTTGAAAGCCACCGCAGTGTTAAAAAGAAGAAGATCCAAGGAGCTTTTTAAATTGACGCCAAGGAAGCTTCGGTGCTACAATTTTGTTAACAATTTTAATTTCTAAATCCATAACTTGGCTAAGTTCGTTTGGAAACGTTTGTACACATCAAGAGGTGGATTATGTAGGGAAAAGTAATAATTTTTGCGTTCAAAGTTGAAATAATGGTTTTTCGGAACTCGACATATTCTTGGCTCCATTTGTTATGGACGTAATTTTAGTAATTTCTCTCCGTACAACTAAGAACAACATCTGCGGCATTGGATATTTTATCTTATGCTTTGACAACTTATAAAATAAAATTTTACGGGAATATTTTTCAAATTCTATTCCACGCGAACTTAATTTAAACAATCTGACTAAAATCCTCAAAGAGCTACCGTTTGCAGATCCTCGGTTTAGACGGTATATCTTTGAAGCACGTAGTTAACATACATAAAGAGGAGAATCCAAAAACGCAACAGCATGCAAGCGATTCCATAAAAAAACCTGCATCGTGCGCAATAGAAAATGAACTGTATACTTGAATATAATTTTGTTATGCAAAATTTGTCTTCGAATAATTTTTGCTTGAAACATTTTTCTCTAACTTTTTTAGACAGGAGTAATTTTCCACCCACGCATTACGAGGTCACGCTGTATATGATGTAACCGAAATGAGGACTATAAATCACAAGAAAATACAAATTGTAATGTAATAAAATTACATTCTGAAAAATACAACGGTAATAGAAAAAAAACGTTGAAGGTCTTATTTCGACCTTATGATAAGTGCGAAGTATGATCGGTAGTTCACTATCTAACCAAATGAATATACTCGTGTGAATGACCTTGTCACATATAAACAAGCACCTTAGGTTTAAAACACGTACAAATTGTCCCTAGAATACGGAATAAATTCGTTATTTTTCAAATCTATTTTGGAGAAAATAATGACGTGACGCCATCTTTTCTGTTTCTATAATATCGCCAAATATTTTTTAAATGGAGTATCGTTTAAAACGATAATGTGCTATTTTAAACAACGAAGTTTTGAGTATTAACCTTTGCCATATAAACTATGGTTTAGTCTCAACTTTTGCAGTTATTGGTCGCAATTAAAAGTACACATTATCCTACTTATAAACATTAAATTCCATCATGTTCCACCGTCACTGTGCTAAAAATGTTGCCGACTGAAACCGGCGTTGCACGACCATCCCCTTCAAAAGAAAATATCAGGAGGCCGTCCTTCTGGGTGCGCCTGAACCTGTTCTACGTGCTTTACCTCAATTTGCAATCCACAGTTTCCAACATCATAATACAGTCGAATGATTACGATTAAATTTAGGCCCAATTTCCCGAAAAGTAACACCACCTTCATGTAGCCCAATAATTCGGCTACGTTGAAAGGGGGTTAATTGTTTATAAGGCGTACGTTCTCGTATGCGAGGCGTGTTCCTGGAAAAAGAACGTGCGAAATATCTGGCTCTTGTCAATGCTGGAATGCTTGCGATGCAATGTGATAAGCAGTCATTTAAATTGACCTTCAGAAATACATTTATAAAATTTTAACGAAATTCTCCAACAATTTAGGGGTGGTGCATTTCTAATTTGAGCCAGAACATTTAGACAGCAAATACAACAGAAATTATGCATTATAAACCAAAAAAAAAAAAATTAGATTAGATTAAATAGGAGGAAGATCCCTAAGGTGTCTTATTGCGGCCTTTTCAAATTTATTATGGTCCAGCCTTGCTAAAACTTTGTAAAGCGTAAGCTTGATCTATTGGATATTTGGTGTCTATTTCTGAGAGCTTTTGTGCAGTCTCACAGTATGTGGATGGCAGACGCTTCTTCCGCCTAATAGAATCCGCATTTTGTTTCCTCCGCAGGTTGCTTGCATATAGTGTCTTGTTAACAAGCCTATTATAGTTTTGGCAACTTTCTATCTCTGCCCAGTGGATCAGCCATAAATTTATATTTAATATTTTTCGACTAGAAGCCGTGAAATTTCTTTTCTCTCCATTGTGTCGTAACCTTTTTAACCACCATGTATGTTGTACCTGTAGAGAACCGCGAATTTTTGCCAGCAACTCACTCTATTTAAGCTAGTTTGTCTACTTTGAAGTTCTTTAAAACGCTAGTATCTTGCCGCCCAGACCAATGTCACCTTAACATGATTACACACTCTATGTAGCGTGCTCATGCACCCCAACACTAGTTTCGAGTTTGCTTGTGCAGAGACCATGCTTGCCTATTTGAATATATAGCAACAAGTCAATAATAATTAGCCTCCTTTGATCAATGGCACCCCGATACTGCTGTTGTTTCAACTTGGAGTGCGGTAGCGTTTCACGTTAGGCTCAGTGATTTAGATATTCTTGGTCTGATCTCGTTAATTTTGGCCTCAACCACAATCTTTGCCTGCTCTCTGGTACTAGCATTTTGCAGACCGTAATTGCTCCCGCGCTGAATTCCACAGCTTCTGGTAATCTACACCACGCGACCTGAGGGTGACTGTTCATTTGTTCGTAAGTTGCCAATTCAGCTTCTCCTTGAAGATGTATATGCAGTGAATCTATGTTAAATATGATTTCGACAGCGACACATAAACATGCTAATCTTTGTATGCCACTTAGATGCCTTATTACCTCTCATTGCAGTACTTCTGTCCAAAATATCACCAAATCAAAAAATGTAATTCCTGCTCATACAGTAATTTTACGATATAGAGGGCTAGTTTCACCACAGAACTTTCAAAACATGCCCAGATCTGCGAAATTTTGTTAATGCACAAAATTGGCTATTAGGGAAAATTTATATAAATTTGTACAACATTAACTTAGCTTCACAAAGAAACACTGTACGTACATAAATCAATGTCAGGCTGTATATAAGGAATTCATTTGGTTATAAAATAATCTACTAATAATTGCCTTTCGAAGAAATTCTAATAGACTTAGTAACCAGAAGATTCAAATCATCTATTTTTTTTTTTAGATATTTTAGATTGTGTTTTGATGAATTATGTAAGAAACTACGTCGATAATTGTTTCTGTAATATCGGTAAAATCCATTCGCAGGTCTTTTATGAAACCACAAGTTCGCAGAGTTCAATTTTTTATTGAATTTATGTGCAAATAAAAATTAAACTGTGAGAAACCAAATCTTATTATTGTGGAATAGCGTGATTGTTTAAAATGTTCGAAATGATTTCGAATCACGCACCATTCAAAATCCAATCCTTAAAAATTTTCTGACAAAATGTACAGGTAGAAGTATTCCTGTCGAAGTAACGTTACGAAAAAAGTACCCCCTAAAAATACATAAACAAAATGAAAAGCGACATAAGAGACAATTACTAGTAGGATGCATTAGGCCAAAGTATAGTTCACGTCATTGTTGGTGTTTTGTATACAGATCGTTCAACAAAGCCATATTTAATAGCCAGCAAAATAATAAAACAAGTAAATGCTAAATATAATGGGGGAAGTACAAAATTTTCGAAGGTGTGGTGAAACGGAAGAAAGTTTTGCCTTTCGCTTACATTCTTAAACCTGCCAAATTGCCAAAAGACATCTTGGGAAATATATTGCGTAATACATGCGCTGCCTACCCTCTTCAGAGCTGCGAAATTTCCAAATATGAACGAATTGTTTAATTATACCAAAAAAGTGTTCTCGAAAGCGGCTACAAGAGTTGCTTTATACAAAGAAAAATAGCCAGCTTTCTTACCTCCGTCTCCAGCCGTAACAAGATGTTTAGAAGCCTCTTTATTTTATTCAGACAATTTGGAAAAAGTCGCTAATGTAATAAACGTTTAAATGAGGACTCACAAAGCTTAAGCAAATATAAAACTCTATTACAGGATTCATCTTTATAAAGTAATTTACATTTTATTGAAACATTTACGATATTAGGATTTAAATAATGCTTTCCGTTCGTAAACAATGATTTTCGCTACGCCACTGATATTTTACATTTAGGTTGAGCGTCTGTAGTGGAACAAACACAAAAGCAGCATCGTCTGACTGTCGCTTAACCTAGTGCATATGTATGTACACTGCCGTTCAGAGAAGTTCGGTCGGTTGGTAAAAAAACATGAAAAGGTTACAGAAACAAACGAAACTAAAAACAAAATGCAATTTTATTGTATGTACAGGTAAAAAAGACAAAAATAAATAAATAAAAAGTTATTCTGGCCTAATGTAACATACTGAACATTATATTTTTTTTTTCATCGAAAAAACCTCCTTTGCTGTTAATCACCGCTCGAACTATTCTAGGCATTCTTTCGATAAGTTTTGTTAAAACGGATGGTGGAATATTAATCCATTCATGTTGCAGAATATTCCATAAATGTTCTTGTGAAGTTGGACATATTTTTCGGATCCTCCTGTCCAGTTCATCCCACAACAACTCTATAGGGTTCAAATCTGGGCTTTGTGGGGGCCATGTCATTACTTTCAGGGTGTGCCGTTCTTCTTGCTCCTTTAGATAGTTCTTACACACTAACGCAGTGTGTTTTGGGTTGTTGTCATGCATGAATGTAAAGTTACGGCCTATTATACGCAATCCTGATGCATGATTCTGGAGTATTGCAAAATAATTTTCCTTCCTCATTACACCCTGCACTCTGCATAAATCTCCCCTCCCAGCAAAGGAGAAACATCCCTACGCTAACACAGCACTACGCTCTTGCTTCACTGTAGGCACGATGCAGTTCGGGATCACTTTTCGGTTTTAGATTTTCGGACTAAACGCATTGATTTTGCCCAAAAACCTCAAACTTTGACTCGTCACTCCAAAGCATGTGTTTCCAATCATCTAACGACCAATCTAGATGAGAACGGGCCCACTGTAGCCGTTTTGCTCTGTTGCCCCGACGTAATAAGGATTTTCGAATGGCAATGCGTCCATGAAGGTCCGCTTGTTGAAGTCGACGTTTTACCGTACTCGCCGAAACTTGTTCGTCACGGCCGCGATTGACTTCGGCTGCTATTTGTGGCGCTGTTAATTTTCTATTGCGTTTGCTTAATAATACAATTCTCAAATCTTCAGCTTTTGTTGTTTTCCTAGATGCTCCAGGACGAACGCGATTTTCTATAGTTCCAGTTGTCCGATATCGCTTTATGATGTCATTTACTGTTGAACTTCTCATATTTATTTTTTCAGCAATTTGTCGCCCCGAATATCCTTCTTCAAACAGCGTAATAATGCGTGAACGTTTTTCTACACTGGTAGGCTTGCCACGTGCCATTTTGAAGTAAATTTTCTTAAAACTTTCGCGCAAAAACGACAGATGCACACCAACACACGTTCAACAGTAAAACGAAGCAAATTTATATCTTTACGCCTGTGATAAATAAACAAGAGTGATGCTGCGGTATATTTCCTAAATGTATTGTTCGTTGATAATCCCCAAACGACCCGTTTCAAAAGATCGGTGCTTCCGAGAAATTCTTGGAATGATAATAAAAAGGACTTTATTGTGGTTGTCGCAACATTTCTACTTTACATAATAATTTGTGGCTTTAATCCCTTAGAGAAGAGTGCATGCTTAATATTTTTCTAATTTTATGTATTAATAATTGTATACAGTGTGATATAATAGATTTTTATTGTATGACCGAACTTCACTTAACGGCAGTGTATATCGCGGTTGGATCGTGCTTTACTCTGTTTCAAGCGTCAACGATAGAGGTGGTTAATGAAATCCACAATCTGCATATGGCACATAGTTTTTTTTTAATTTTCGTTTCTTTAACTCCTTAATATTATCGGAAAAAGTAATTGTTTAATAATTTCAATTCTAACCACGTAAAACCAACAATACAATACCCGTTATACCCAAATCACAAGATTACGGTACAATATTGTTTAAAAATATATCTGACTCACAAGTAAATATAAATAGCAGCAAGAGATACGAACAAATTCAAAAAGAAACCCGTACGAATCGTAAAAATTTCAATTGAATCGCCCAAATTCCTTATTTCAAGCACCCTTTCGACATAATTCTAGAAACTACAAAGATACAATGCTAGATCTTATCGCCAGCTAAACATCAATTACACCCTACAATATATCTAGGAACACGTCGTTGTCGGTTTAATAGTCTTTGATAAAATCGAGTGTCCTCATGTTCATGTTTGATTGTCCTATCGATCGAACACATGATTCTATTGGAAAATCCAATAAAATCTACATGACAATAGCACGGGGATGTTCGATGATATCGTAAAATTAAAAATTCTTAGAATTGTGGCAGGGATCAAATTTGTGCTAATAGAACGTAATTATGATTTAAATCCTTGTTGTTAACAACATTCTAAAAATATTTTATGAATGGTTTTTTGTTAATTCCTTCATTTAAATGTTTGTATAAAATTTCCAACTTGATGTAGAATTTGCTAGAACTATTTTCTTTCCGAGTGGAATTCCGCAAGCTGAGTGCAACTGAAGTAATATTGTGTGATTATTACTACTGTTTCACTGATATGTATTAATAGATTGAGAAATACGATTATGTTATGTAAACAAGCGATGACCGTCTTACAATACTCCGAAAGACGTCTTGAGTGACCACTACATGTTGCCACGTCGTAAACTTACTTACGTGAATTACTGAAAACTCTCGATGTCCTGGAATACAACGATGTCAACAATAGCTATTGACGATAATATGCTGAATTGTATTTTGTGGTTACACACCTCTTATTTCTGAAACACTGTCAGTTACTTGGCTACGAGAATTATATATACGATTGGTTTAGGATAGACCCATTAGTTATTGCGGCCAGTGTACCAATTAACTGAAATGTTCTATATGTTTTTTACTACGTAAGAGGCCTCCTTTCTTAATAGCATGCAACATCAAAGTAACAACTATTACAAAAACATAAAAAAATGTTAGAGGTTTTTCTTTCTGGATACCTTCTAGTTATAAACAAAGCTTACGAAAATGCACTTAGAGTAGATACGTCAAGTAGTAAATAACTGGTTATTTTATTTTTTTTATAAAAATGCAAGGTTATTAGTTTAACATTATTGATGTATTGTATAGGGTCTCCATAAAACGGTTTTTAATACTTATGATCGCCTTCTAATTGCTAGTTGCATAATACAGTTAAATGAATCATTAAATTTAATTCCCAATTACACAGATTTTTAAGTTAATGACGTCAAGAAGGTCAGTAAAGAATTATTGCTTTATTAAGTTAATCTAAAATCTTTCAAAGTTAAGTGTGCTGGCGTTTTGTTCTGCGTGTTTTAAATATATTAACACAAAATCAAGCCAACGTTCATCAAACAATGGACATCGGCACACTTCGCGCCTCAGGAAATATTAATTTAATAAACTCCTGTGGTTAGAATTTAAAATTGGAAGTGCACTGATTCAATATCCTGATAAAACCTATAGTTCTTATTTCTGATGATTTCTTACGATTTTAAAAGTGGCTTAGCTCAACACCAATGCATCGATCGACTTCACTCTGCGATTGGTGATGAAGCACCATCCAATCCCACAGTTTATGACTGGTTTGTTGAATTTAAGCGTGGAAGTACTAGTGTCAGTGACGAATTTCGTGAGGGTCGTCGATCAACTGCCGTTGTTCCGGCAAATTTGAAGCGGATCGACAGGTGACATATCGCGAGATAGAGAGAGAGAGAATCTTTAGGCATTGGTAAAAGTCAAATACAAATGATTTTACATGAGCACTTAGTAGCGAAGAAACTCTGCAGTCGTTGGATTCCGCACAATTTAACCAAAGCTCAAAAAACGGCTCGCGTGAGTTGGTGCAAAAAGCTGCTTCAAAAATTCAATCGCGGAGCTTCTACCAACGTATACAGTATCGTAAAAGGTGATGAAACCTGGATATATTCATACGAACCAGAAACAAAACAACAATCCACAGTTTAGGTGTTCCAAAGTGAACCAAAACCAATAAAAATTGTTCGTTCACGAGCACTTAAAAAAAGTGCTCTTGAGAATCGGATTGATATACAATTTGTTTGCCACAACTCTTCGATGAAATCAGAAAAAATAGCAGACATGGGCGCAACATCCTTCACCACAACAACGACAGCTCTCACAAACCACATCAAACAGTCGATTATTTAAAAGAGAATAACATTTGAATTAGTGACTCATTATCCGTATTCGCCTGACTTATCACCTAATTCTTCCTGTTTCTTTTTGTCAAATACAAACTGCGTGGTGAGCGGTTTTCTACACCGGAAGAGGGTTTTTCCTTTTCCAGAAATTTTTAGGGTTCCCCTCGTAAATCCGTTTGTGTTTAAATCTCACACCTTCAGAATTTAAAATTTTCTGTCGGATTTAGTTATGTTCCGTTCGTGGCGACAACGTTTAGCTGTGTATCTTATCAACTCCCTTTAAAAGAAAAACATTGATCAGTAGAAACGACTAAAGGTGGCCCCGAATTTACCAGATGCAGGATGTCGTAAAAGACTACGGAATTAGTATTGCAATATTTTCAAGTTTTTGTCAATAATTTTACAATGTAATTCGTAATTCTATATACCAAAACAAGGCTGCGTTTTGGTATATAGATGTTCCTTTTTTGGATTAAATAAGTAATAAATAGATTTTCACTTTGTGTATATACATACATAAGTCAAAACGTACATAGATACATAAAAATACTAACAAACTCTAGACATTTAAAGTATAAAACGATAGTAAAAAAATTTCCCGGCTAATCCTTACGATAATGTTGGTGAAGGTGATCATTATGTAATCCCCCTCAACACTATAACTTCCCAGAAATACTTCAATCCATACGAGATGATATAAAGTATGTTAAATGATACCCTGTAATTTAGTAACAATTACTTGCGTATCCCTCGAGAAGATAAAAAAACAGAAAAACCTGAGCAATTTTCTTCAACGAAGTACATTAAATACGATTAATAATGTTGCTTCTGTTCGATGAAATATTTCTTCCTTCATTCACTGAACACGCTAATTTTATGCAATTTGTGGTTCATTGTCGGTAGTACTCGAAAGTTGATATTGCAAACCCATTACTATTCATAGTTGTAATCTTAACCAAACATTTTAACTATGTTACGTGGATAGTTGAACGTTTAAAATGAAGAAAATCCTTCGTGCAAATACGCAGAGCATTTTATTATCAGATATTAATACGTGTCTATTTAAAAAATAATGGATCAATGTAGTGATTAAACAAAACTATGGGGTGCAATGCCCTTAGATTATTCCGTGAAATGTGTCTAACAAGCGCTAAGTGAAGAATTTTATACTTTTATTGGTTTTAGGAAATTGCCAAATTATCCACCAATTAGTAGGCATCGTAGATTTCCTAATGTTTTTCATTATTTGCCTGGCTGACGCTCCTACGCTATACTGTACCATCATTCTTATACACATCGTATTACAAGCAACACCCACTCTATGGTCATTTACAGATATTGTTTGCAGATTTTGCAGTATTTAATGAGCGTCTAATTGGATAAGTTCTCTAGAATTATTGACGAATTACTGAATATTTAACTAACGGTGTTTATACAAAACCTTGAAAGAGTAGACTTCGAGAAAAAATGTACAGCGTGTCCAGTTAGTGCGTAGATAAACAATTTGGAGAATGTTCTCAAATGAAAACTATTCTGAGATAAGTTCTGCCCAACATAAAATTATACTCAAGAGTGTACAATTTCTGCTACGAGATGAACCCTAAAAATTTCCGGAGAAATAAAGAAACAGATATTTTGTCGGAAAAAAGACGCTTCTCCAAATATTTTCCTTTGAGTTTTTAGCACTTTTGCATTTGAAGAAACATTTATTCCAATCTTAAGAAGGCGTCTCAGAAATATGCGTTTTAAATGCTTTAACGGCCTCTTCTGGTTCTTCGATCCTCAAGAGCAAAGGTAGCAATAGGCCCAGTTTTACGGAAGGAAGAAGCAGTAAGCGCTTCGTGAACGAATAACTTTTGTTAGTTTTGATTCACTTTGGAACTCTCAACCAGTGGACTATTGTTTTGTTGCTGGTTCGTATTAATATATCCATCTGTTACTGTATGCGTTGACAGAAGCACCGCGATTGAATTTTGAAGCACTCTTTTGCACCAACTCACCCGAGCCACTTTGCAAAGTTTCTTCACTACTAAATGCTCATGTAAAATAGTTCGTATTTGGCTTTTACCAATGCCCAAGGATGCCCCTTTCTCTCTATATTTCACATGTCGATCCGCTACGATCATTTCTCGCACAGCATTGATGATTGTCGAAATAACAGTTGATGGACGACCTTTACGAAAGTCGTCACACGTACTAGTACATCCACGCAGAAATTCTGCAAACCAGTCACAAACTGTGGTTTTGGACGGTGCTTCATCACCAATCGCAGAGTGAAGTCGATCGATGCAATGTTGTTGAGTTAAGCCACTTTTAAAATCGTAAAAAATCATCGTACGAAAATTTTCACGTTTTTTCACTAAATTGATTTCTTTGAAATGTTATTAATATTAAACTACGCGGCCAACTGTTTTTCCATCAGTAGTGTTTATCATACTAGATGTAAAAGTTTAAGATGATCAAAATGAAATATGCGGCAAGTGCCGTCTAGTGGTCAATTCCGGACATTTTTAGGGTTCCCCTCGTGCAAACGATACAAGGTTGGGTTTTCGAACTTAACATTATTCTTTTTAGACGCCTCTCTTCAATTCATATGAATTTTGTTTAATATCCCCTGCATCCACCTTCTTCTACTTCAAATAATAGCAGGAATCGAATACGGTTAAGAGGTTGATTGCCGCAAGTTAGCATTTTGCGATGTACTATCGAAAACTTCAAAAAATAATCATTCGAATAGAATTTGAATCTCTAGCGTGTAAGAGTTTTAAGCGTTGGTCGTTAAAGAAACAGAAGTATTTCACAATAAATTCAAATTATATCAATTATCTAGAAGTAAGTTAGACCACCCCTGTTGATGGAAGTTAGGTTTTGGTCTAACTTCATTATTAATCTCATTAATTCTCTGGTTAGTTAAGCTGTTAGCTGATCCTTGTGGCCCTCTCAGATCGCAATGCCAGGGATCTGTAGTGATCGTAGAGATTTTTGCAAATATTTCGATAAATTATATAATTAGGGTGTCTTCAATTAGATACTCTCATCCATATATGTTTCTACATCAATAATAATAAGAAGAACAATAATAATATGTACGATACTTTCCACAAATGTGGACTAATGAGCTATTACACAGCTAAACACGCGTCTGTACATAGAGGTTAGGCGATAGTTTAACTTTATTATTATCCTCAATAATAATAATAATATACAGGTATAACTCTAGTACAAGAAATGTAATAATGTACATGTTCCACTAAAAAAACCAAATTTGTGTCGTACGTTACAGCAACTGAACATCCTGTTTATCCGATATAATTTTATATTGTGCAACACTTCTTTACAAATAATTTTTATCTCAAAAAAAAAATAGTACCATATCTCCAAACATATACATCCATTGTTTAGTAAATATTCGATTATTTCTTATATTCCCCAAAAAAAATTACAAGAATTTGTGACTAATATTTTTTATATTGTAATTACGTCAATTAATTTTCAAAACCCATAAAAAATACAGTTATCTCCTACACTAAGTATAGGGAATGATTTATTAAAATTAAATTTAACAGAAAACAGCTGAATTCGATACTATGGTAATACATAATGTGTTCCATTTAGAAGAACTGAATTATTGTACCACCAGCGACTAACATTTTCGATCGTCCTGTATAATATTAAGAAAACCTCAATTTTGAGGTAAATATGTCAAAAATATGCAGTAACAAGGAAAGCTCTCCAGATGTCAAATTCAGAATCGGATGAAACCTGGTAGAGAACGGTAAGAGTTAGAGGTGGTGTTTAAGTGTTAGAATCACTTGATATGATGGCCGCATTTGTAACAATCCCGAAAATGTTTGAAATAAAAAGGTGCTTTTTTAGTCCACTTTGTGTCTTGTTTGGCACAACTTCTGAAACACTCTGTATAGCTAGAGATTTTAACAATTTTTCTTTAAAATTTTTTTCCATAGTATTACAAATATACCCATCACACAAGTTACCTTTAAATGCAACGCTCTGTATATTCCAGAGTACTGTGTTATGAAGGGACTTCCGATATCAAGTAGCTCTTATATTTAAACATCACGTCTAGTCTAACTCTTATCCTTCGAGAAAAATTAAATTTAAACGGTCCGAACCGGAAACACTTTTAGTTTTAACAGACTCTGGCCGTGGAAGCCTATTATTATTTGAAATTTAATCGTTTTTTGGAGAAATGTTTCACTCCTTCAAAATAAATTTTCCCTCTTGCATATCTGAACATACTCCACATTCCTATCAAGTTCCATCCGATTCTGAATTTGGCACTCGGAAAGCTTGGAAAGGAAGTTTGATCTTCTTGGCCATTACCCAAGTAGTTACGAGTATTCCTCCTAATTTTTCATAATTTAATGCAAAAAGAGAGTCTAATTAAATTTCGTTCACCGTCAAGATGAATTAATAATTATAATTAATAATTAAAAATAAATAAAAACTGGAGATGGCGGGAATTTGTACTTAGGAATTTATTAAAAAAATTAAAAACTCCTAACAAAAGGCAAAAAAGATCCGCAGAAGATTATATTAACTAAGAGTTAAAAAGCGCACTAATACTGTGTGGAAATGTGCCCTCTCTTATGCGAATAGAAACTTTTTTAACTCATTGTACACTCGAAAATAACGATACGCTTATCTATGATTAATTGAAGACAATTAATTATGTAGATATTAATAAAGCAAGAGTGCAGTTATGCTAACAACATGCAAACATACTCGATCGAAAATACGAGAAGCCTTGAATATTTACTCGAAAAAACCGCGTCACAACGGAAGAAATTGTGTCATAATTCCCATACGTTAAGATGTTTCCAATCATTTTCCTATTTTTCGTCAATATCGTAGGGTACAGCCCCGTTCAAAACGCAACTAGGTACATTACTATCACGATGAAAGGAACTGCAAATCGAAGTGAGCTGGTGTGTAATATCTTGTACGGCAATCGTCGTCTCCATATCAGAATAAAATTTCGCAAACTCGGGTTCAGTAAACGATCGACCGACTACTGGTTAGCGTTAAAAGTTAAACGCGAGTGTCAAAAAAAAAGTCACCCGAAAACAGACCGGAACGAATAACAATAAGAGAAAAAAGAATAATTATATTATAGCGCGCTATTTAATTTTTTTTCCGAAATCATCGTTCAACCGTGGCAAGCGAACGTGTGTAAATGCGATTTTAATTGGGTGAATACTTTTTTCTAACGTGATACAATAAACATAATAGCAGATATAATTTTTTGCGGAGGTGATAAAGTTTCGATATAACTGACATAGGATTACCTCGAGAATCCTCATTTATACAATCTACGTTGTGTGGTGATAATAGTATTAGTTTATTTTCACCGCGAATTTCGTAGGTGACTTTCGTTTAATAGAACCGAATCTAGTCTATTCAGTAGTGCAAAAACCATGCATTTAGTAGATGCTTCAGATTTTGTCTCCCGGCTAGCTCTACTAGTTGGACTTACAAGTAAGGATACCTACAATTTTCTTTTTATTTCTATTATACGTTGAATCAAATTTGATTTTTTAAATTGTAATTAATTTGTTTAAGATGTCTTTTTCCAGCTGAATACGTAAATTTATTTCTATTATAAATTTTTAATTTTCTTAAGAATCTCGTTTATTGTTCATACTCTTGCTGGTGCGTATCTAACACATTTAACAGATTTGTAGACATAATTCTGCAAAAATCCCCGTTTACACAGGAATATCGTTAATTTTGTATTTTCTCCTTTCACTCGATAACATTTCGTCAGCCTACCAGGTAAAATAATTTTGTAATAATAACAATAAATTCTATTGCGGGAATCTATCTTTGAGATTCTAATTTTAAATTGTGTTCATGAAAATTCGTTGATCATATGTAAAATTTTTATTTTTAGGTGATTAGTTTAGTTTAGCCTTTTGGTTTTATGCAAATTACATCAAAATAATTATGGATTATTTAAATGTTTTGAGAATCAACTTTTTCGGTTAATTTTTTTGCAGCGGAAATAATCATTGTTATTAACATCTTGCACAGGAGTAGGTGTCGATCGCTAGAAAAATGTATGTGTCGTCATGGTAGCTATATATCAATTTTTTATCAATTTATTTCTTCTGTTCTGATTACCATATTATTTATATTCAAATTTAGTTATAAATTGCACTACGTAGAAGTACTTTTTTCAGTCAATTCGAAGAATTTGCTTTTTCTGGTTATTCGTTTTATTTACAACCATTTACTTACGTTTTTGGAAATATTTTGTTACCAAAACATGTCAAGTTTTAAATTGTCCTTAAGTCTTTAAAAAATGGCAATTCCGCTATAACTTTAATTCGTTATCCGCTGGAATTCAATTAGACGAAATATTTGTGGAATTTAGTCTCATTTCTTCGTATTTCATTCTTACGTTTAACTAGATATTTGTGAGATTTAATCCCTGTTTAACTACCACAAACTCACAACGAGTCATCAGCTCTAATGCATATTTTAAGATAAAAAAAAAACAGCATCCATTATTGAGACATTGGCCGGAAAGTGGCGGTGCTACAGAAAGTAGATCTTTATCCTGCTGCCTACTACAACAAAAAGTTTATAAATAAAAATTAAAAACGAATTATTTCAAATTTTCTTCTGAAAACAAAGAAAAATGTCCAAAAATAGCTTTCCACTTTAAGTTTTAAAATAGAAACAATTAAACTCTTATCATTTATAACGAGGCTAGATACCATTGAGTGACAAAGCAGAGAAAAACATTTTGCATCGAACTATAGTGATTCTTTTAAGCGTCCCAAAAATGGAACAATGGGCTCTGAACAAATATTTTCAAATTATGACAATATTAAACCTTCATGTATTTATAAGTTGGCTAGATTTGGCTGAAAAAAACTTCAGGTCTTTGATCATTTTAATTTTTTGATAATATTCTACAGGAAATTTCCTAATTTCTAACTTCCAACCTTTTTAAACCAAGTAATTCCATTTGCACAATAATTCTTCATCTTCAAAAGTCATAATTTTATTTGGCTCAAAATCGAAGATTTGAAATCTCAAGCTTCGTTGTATCCATTCCATCTACTAGAAGTCTTGTAGATGGCGCTGTTGATGGAAGTTACTGTTAAATACACCATACTTCCCAATTTCCATCCGCTTCCTTTTCATCTCCACCACTATTTCCAGCTATTAGGATCTACAAATTGCCATTGGGCGAGTTATTCGAGTTAGTTTGGTCGCAGTTTTGGTGTAGTACACGAATTTGTTCCACCAATTTGTGGCGACTGCTGCTTTCTGGCAATCATCATGGGTTTCAAAGGACTCGCCGCGTTTTGTTACAGTTGGCTGGCCTATTTTATCGTGAAACGTAAGAGAACCATTAATCAATTAAATGTTTTTCTTCTTTTGTTGTCGGTATTTTTTTTTTTGCAATTGTCAATATTATTAAAAAAAATTTGTGATATTCCTAGAGCAATTTGAGGTTTCGTCAGGAATTCCATTCGATTAATTTGACAATAGCACGCATTGTATTGTTATGGTAGATTGAAAAATATTTCTACATAAGTTGTTTTTTTTTTTCTTTTCGTAAACAAATGAAACAAAATCAGGTTAATCTCGTAGCAACCGAGTACGATAGATTAAATTTGAAAAGAAAAGAAATGTTTTTCTTTCTTTTTTATTTATTTAAAGGTTTTATTTTTTGCATAGAAACAATTAGTGATAAATAACATATCATTACACTTCAAAACCACTTGAAAACAATTTTGATTCTTTATTGTTCATTTGTAATCGGGGAAAAAATATAAATAAATTGAACGAGTTTATAGAAAAAAAGATTTCGTTGAAATATGAGAAGCACCTACTTATCCATTCAAATACAATGCATGTTTATTTAGTCGAAAATTTTTCTATTCAAATTGTTGTTACAAATAATCAATATTTTGAATTACTATGAAGCGGGTACTTGTGGTTAGTACTATTACAGTAGTTTGTTGACCTTTACTTTCCTAATTGAGCTTTTGTTGATTTTCCGTATTAAAAGTGAAGACAAATAATTTTTCAATTATCTCTACACCATGAAAACGATTCGATTAGTTGAAATTAGTAATGTAGACAAAACCAAATTCAAGTTAGTTTGTTATGAACATAATAATTCTGCAATTTACAAAATTCACAGGTAAATTATGAAAAGTCATGTACAATTTGGTAACAATTTGTTAACAATATTAACAGAACACTTTAGAAAATAGAAACAATAACCTCTCCTTCCATTGCTTTTGCTGTAAACGATTCCATCAATACCGTAAGGAAACCATCAGTATTTTTGTAATTTTTTTTCTCGAAATATTGAAATATACAAATCTGATATTCTTCAGTTCATCCACCACATTAGTATAAATGATTGTTGTGATATCTTTAACGGGTTGAAAAACGTTTACCTGAAGTTGGCTACGAGATTATGGCACGATGTTCAATAAGTGGGTATTTTATTCCCCTTCGCTTTAGCGCCTTCACAAAATAATTTTTAATACTTGATCATCACCGCCCTAACTGCCAGTTTCATAATACAATTAAAGAAAGAATTAAATTTAATTCCCAATTGAATCTGCAATTTAGTTTTCATAGTTCCAAATTAACATTTAACAGAGTTTTAATTTTAATGATGTGGAAATGCTTAGTTGAAAGTATTAACTCTGTTAACTTATCCTACAAATTTTTCAAAGCTAAATGTGGTGAAGTTTGTTCTGCGTGTTTTAAACGGTACGTGAATTATATAAACACGTTTATTTTATCTTCATTTTGATAATTCGGGCCCGAGTTCATCAAATGATGTGACATTGAAAAAACTACAATGCAATGAGGATCATAAAATAATAAAATAAAGGGTATTGCACACGAAGTGTACTGATGTAAATGTCCGTAAGCCTTTATGTTTAAATTATACAGAATCTTAAAAGTTTTTTAGAAAATTTAATTGTTTTTTTAATTTCTTCCGATTGTGAAGACATAATTGAACCAAAATTAGTGCATTTTAGTTTCGAGTATTATTACACTTTTAGAGATCAGAGTAATAATGTAATAATTTAGTCAAATTTGTTGTGTCCCTGATTTGGTTGGTTGTTTGTCGTTTTTGAACATTGCTTTTAAAAATGATTCTTTACACCTTTGAGGAATACAGAGGGCACTATGACGAAACTCGATCAAATTCTTCCGACACTCAACGTATTTATCGAGAGAGAAATCCATTAAAACATGAGAACATTTATTGACGTGAATAGGCGTTTAGAAGAAGATGATGTTACAAAAATGCAAAAATTACCAGAACTCATCGTACTGTTGTAAATGGAGAAACTGTTTTACAAATTGTAGAAAATAGCGAGACTAAGCACCAAAATTATAAATTCCGCTGTCCAGAATGTTAACCGTTAATCAGTTAAACGAGTCCGCAAAGAACAGCTTCTTCATCATGATTATTTACCCGTGTGCAATATTGCGCATGGTTACAAAATGAAGGGCAAAATTTTCTATCATTGATCTTGTTCGCCCATGAAGCGCAGGATACGAGATAATACGGACTATTGAAGAGATGAAAACCCTTAATAAACCGCAATACAGAATCGCCAATACGATTCTTCTATTAATGTGCGAGGAGGTATAATCCACAATTATCTATTTGATCATCCATTTCGATTGCCCAATCGATTATTAAGCGAACTGTTTCAAAATATTTTGGAAAATGAACTAAACACTTTATTAGAAAATATTCCATTGAACATTATTCACTATTACATGCATAACGGCGCGCCAGCTCAATTTATGTAGAAGACCCAGAGAATGTTTGCAAAGACTTTGAAAATAGGTGAATTGATCGTGAGCGACCTATAACATCGCCAACTCGAAGCCCTGACCATAATCTCCTAAATTTATTCATTTTTGGAGTTTGGAAGTAGAACTAAATAATGAAAAGCGGAATTATAAACTCTGCTAATAGATTCCGTAATAATCCAGGCATGGATAAAAGATACCGTAAAGTCTATCTAAAACAAAAAAGCTTCTAGAGCGAAGTATCATTTTTTTAAATTAATTATTGTTTTTCTGTTATATTATGTTGTTATTTTTAAAACCCACATCTACCATTTTTTTATTATTTTATCGTCCTCTATCGCGAGGTATTTTGGTAGTTTTTCCAACATCACCCTGAACATCGAAACGCGATGCCATCTTGTGATAGATAGATCCGCACATTTTTCGAAAATAATTTCATGGTGGTATGGAAAGTATGTCTTGAAAATACGTATATTTATTCATCTAAAGGAAATAATTAACTCAATTTTCTCGAACAACTATAATTTACAGCTGTTTCGTGATGATAGGCTTTCGAAAATATTATTTTTTAATCTGAATACGGAATATTAGTTATAACATAACTAGTTAGTAAATTTTTAATTTCTGTTGCTTCAAGAACTCTCTGATGCCGAATTAGAAAGAATATATTTGATTTAAACGATTTCGTTGTTGAATGTCAGTATCAGGATGAAGACGTACAGCGTTATATTGTCTGTTCTTACTCCTGAGATTTCACTACAATCAAAAACTAGCTTCTTCTTCTTCCATTCTTAATGATAACTTCAATCAATCTTTCATACTTTACTGTATGCAATACACACACGAATTGAAAAGAAAAATAATTTATTGCTTTTCAAGACAGTTATACATGTAAATGTTTTTGTAGAAATGGTGTAGTGTACTAACACTGGCAATTTATTTCAAACAAGTAGCTTATTTGATGAATAAATAATTCGATGTAGTGTTATACATTTTTGAACTGTTTGAGACCTCCTGTAGGATATACGTTATATATTTTGAATTCTACATAAACAATTCAACTGTTTCAATGTATTTGAGATTAAAATCAGAAGAATACTTTGAGGGAATAGATGCCATGCAATAATGAAATGCACTTTTACTTACAGCAGACATAGTATGGAAACCGTCTTAAAAATTCAATCTTGGAACGAGGCGTACAACATTATTGTTTCAATATTGCCTTGTTTCATGACAAGCACATTTTTTAAGAATGCTAATCCGAATTCTTTACATATTTTGCGATACCAATACTTCTTTTTATTATTCTAGATTTTATGTATTTTTTAAATTTAAAATATTCAAAAAAATATGTAATTTCAAAGATTCCTGTTGGACTTTAATGTTGATAGAATGGATGTGTGGCTCGATTTGATCAAATAATGTCCACAAATATTAGATGCATGGGTGCATAAAATCGAATACTTACGGCCGGTTTTATAATGAAGTTAAAGTCACTTTTTATTAGTTAGTTAGATGGTTAATGTAAGCTTTAAGATTTCAAGGCTATTAATTAATTTAATTGCCAGTTTCTATGAGGGGGGTTCGATAAATACTTAGCCTTGACAAGAAATAACCTTTTTATGTACAACCTTATTTCTCTCTGCACTCTCACTTCATCGTTTGAGCCCAATCCTTTTCCGCTGGGCCATTTTTTCATATTCAGAAATATGAACTAACCACTAAGGGTTAAATCCGACGAATATGGCAGGTGCCGAGGCAATCAGTATCCTAACTCATGGAATTTTGACATGGCGACGGTACAAATGCGCAAATGAAGCAGAATTCTTCTTTTCACCAAATGTGGACGTTCATCGTTATTGAAATTGATTTAATAAGTTGCCATAATATTCGCCATTTTCAAGGTATTCAAGGTGGATTATGCTGCGTAGATTCTAAAACAGTGTGACTGACCTTGTTGGCCAAAAATGTGGCTTTGGTCTTTTTTGGCACCGGTTGGCTACGACATATCCACTGTTTGAATTGTTTTTTGGTGTCTGGTGTGCTGCGATGAATCCATGTTTCGTGGTGACACACATGCGTGTTTAAGATCAACTGTGGGCACCCATCTTGCGCTCAAATGAATTGTTAAAATATTATGCAACCTCATTTTTTGATGCATCTGTTTAAATCTTGCAGCTGTGTTGTATAATTTTATTGCGTATTCCGTTTGATCGACTGGTGAAAGCGCCCCAGGGTTTCTTTCTCCACCCCCTTGTTTGTTTGGTACACTGTCGATGATAAAATTATTTCTTCATTTCATCAATATTTTCTAACTATGGATGAGGAGATAATTTTATCATCAATTTTGGTTAGATAGCTTTGAAAAAATCGTTGAAAATACCATTAATCTCGAGTATTTCCTCATCACCAATGGCATCTGATACCTTAAGAACGCGAACATGTAATAATTCTACGTTGCAAACAAGCTAACGGAATAAATTCTCTTTTCCTTTTTTTCTTGAGCAGTTCATGTACATGGCGCCGCAATGGCGCACATGGCGCCAAAATTCTTCAAAAACGACGACGTATTTTGAACATCTTCAGATATCATACACATCGGTAGACATTTCGCATAATATAGTTTCATCTTCGGTGTGCGACAGTTTTGTTTAGAAGAATTCCTGAACACAGTCCACTTTCGTCAGTACTTTAGACCTAATGCGATGTTAAATGAGATGTTAAATAAACATTGCTTGAATAGCTAGCATATTTTTATATTGTCAACTGTATAAATTATTTTCCTTTAAAATAGATAAAAAAAATGATAAAGACTCATAATACAAATAATTACTTTAGGTTTTATATCACACAAGCAACCCTTAAATACGTTTTAATAAATGTGAGTAACGATTTTCTTCGAAAAACAACGAGTTCGATTATAAGGAAATAATGTCAAGGATTGTGAGGGATTTTTTTCATTCGCCGGTACTTAAATACCACTCGAACGACTGAGCGTACGCGTTTGTACATAATTAGGAAAATATTGGTTCGGATTACGTCATTTACAAGGGAAATATGAGTATTATGTATAATATTAACGGCGACATGTATGTATGTGCGTAATTAAATACAGTGATAGATGGTTCCGAAATTGCTCGAACAGTTTTCGGCGTTTGCCATCTACAATATTCCAAGAACAAATTTTACCAAACTGGTGATCTTTTGACATTGGATACTGCTAAAATCATACTTATTAGTAATTATTGTAGTAAAAAGGAGATATCATAACCAGACCTACGCAAATTACAGGGAACACTTGAAAACAATAAAAAAATTAAAATTAATATATTTTATCAATCACTACGATTTAGAGTACATGCAGATTAGATTTCCTTATATTTATCTTAATTCTATTTGTTTGTTTTAATAAGTAATTTGTTCTTTTTCTTTTTTTTTCTTTTCTTGATTTAATTTTAATTTTGAAACACTTAATTAGTATTTGAAGTTGTATTTTCAGAGGAGTTTCCAAAAAATGCGATCTTCGACTGTATCTGTCTTAAACCACTACAATAACAATAAATTTTAAATTAATACAATGGCATAACTCTTGATCAATGTAGAATGAAGATTTTTTGGTTTTATGTAGAAATAATAAATGGTACCACATTGCATTGGTTTTCATGATATTTTATAGATATATTTGACATCTATACTCTTTTGTACGCGTTCGAACCAATTCTCAGAACATTTTCTTGCTCTGAAGTTGGTGTTTCCAAAACATGGCTTTCGAAGGCTTCTCGGGGCAATAAAAATTGCTGTCCAGGCATTTCTTGTTTGGCATGTGTGATGTGAGAGCTGGCATTGTCATGATGAAGAATGATACGACGTTGCCGATTACTTTTCTTGATTTCATCGATGATTTTTGGCAAACAAATTGTTCTATACTATTCAGCGTGCATTATTCTTAAATCCTCCAAAGCAATGCTTACGACATGTCCGGTATAATGAAAAAAATAAGTGCTTCAAGTAAGTGAACCAACAACTTATCTTGGATTCGATCCATACCGGAACGCCCAAAGACTTGATTTTTGCTTAGTTTCCCACAAATACAAATATATACAAGACGATGTTGTAGAAGAATTTTAAAGTTCCTCTGTCGAATTTTTTGAGTATATCTTCATGCCAGTTAGCACGTGCCTTTTTTGTGCTTGGGTCAAATTATACAGAAGAGATCTTTTCATACCTCTATCTCATAGTAAGCCAAACGCCAATCTTGCTCAATCATGGCGTGCAAAGCATTTTTTTTTTGGAACAACAACCGATTTTGGTCGACCTCGAAATTTATTAATGACGGAAGCACGACCACGAAGAAATTCTGCAAACCAGTTGTAACAGTCTTTTCTGTGGATCGTTACCAAAAGTTGGATCAAGCGATTCAAAGCATTGTTGTTGTGTTAGGCCTGTGCTAAAATCCAAAAAAAAATCGTTCAACATTTACATCTTTCGAAAAGGATTATCTCAATAACGTTTCGTCAAGTTGGTCTCTGTTTTTGGTAATGATCGCAGCAATCTTAGCAGCGATCCCAGAACAGGGCTTTAAGAAAGTTAGTTTCTCGTTAGATCCCAAATTTTTTTATTGAAAAACAAAAGAGGACTAGCATTAATTGGTGTTGTTGATGTTCGTGAAAAGTGACGAATCGTAGATTTACTCCTATGAACCTGAAACCAAGCGTCAATCTGCTGTGTGGGTGTTTGAAGATAAGCTAACAAAAATTACTTGCTTTCAAAGTGTGTAAAAAAAATTGTAGCAACTTTTAATGCCGATTAGTATGCAACACTTTGTTTACTAGAAGTGATTACAGCGATTTAAAAACTAACTCGCAACCACGAACCATCCTCCATCTCGATAATGTGAGTTCACTTGAAGCTCAAAAGACGACTGAATTTTTATAGCCGCAAAGCATCGAGTTATTAGATCCTCCGAAAGCTTGGTGTTAATTCCCAAAATTTTTTCCATGTTCTCTAGGATCATGAGCAACGGTTTCAATCATTGCAAGAAGTAGTCGATATCTTTATAATGGCAATTTAGCTTTAGTAGTTGCTTTTAAAAGAATAAAAAAGTATATCAATCTTTGCGGAGAATAATGCACCTATTATTGTTTTTGTTTTTTTTTACAGCTAAGATTGGGACAAATCACAACTAAAACTATACGGAGCTATACACCGGGTTTATATTTTTTTGCAGGTAAATCAACGTTAAAATTGGAACAAAACCTGTTGTATCATATAGTCCATATCAAACGAGATACGTTTTTATAGATAGCAATATTTTTTAATCCACATGTATAAACACGTAATTAATACAGTTTAAATTAGAAAATCTTTAAACTCGCTAATCCGTACAAATCGCACAATTTATTCAGATTAGCGACATTGTGCTATACGTGTATTTAAAAACCAGTATAATGTGGTATGCAGCAGCTAGTTAATGAATCGCTATTTTACCAAGAAGAAACTATTCGAAATCAACATTCGCTAAAAACAGGAAACAAAAAACTTATAATAAATGAACTCATCTTCACCTTGCTGCTTTTCACGAACATAACATCTACAATCCTAAAACGGGGATTTTTGTAACATAATTAGGAAAACACGAGCTAATTGGCATTAAAAAAAGCGAGGGGAAAAGGTGTAGGTCTCGCTTATTATCATAATCGACTAATACAATGGGTATAATTTATTATTTTTTTATTTTGTTTAACACACTTATTCGACATTGGCACGATAACATAAAACGTATTATTTACATACCGTGTAAATAGCAGTAAATTAAACCGTATTATTTAATAAAAAACACGTTTATATTACGATATTGAGCAATTAATACGTAGCGTGATAAATTGCCTTTTTTCTCTCTATAGAGTTTATCATCTATTCGGAAGAAACTAGTGTGTTGTACGTTGATTTGTGCGCATACAGAACACCTTAGTCATCGAGTATTTAACTAGAATCGGACGCTGAATTCGGCGAAAGTTACGGGGATTTCTGAGAAACGCTATCTCATATATGCATTTTATTTGCAAGCGGTAATGATGTTAGAAATTATCAGTAAATTGGTAATACCTCTGGGATGTACTGTGATTACCTGTAAAATTATTGCAAAAAATATTGATAATTAGAGGATGAATTTTATTATGCAATTCGCTGAAGTTTGGATCGGTAAATTATCTGTGGGTATGATTAATTTATCATCTATTCATGTACGTCGATTATGGTAATTCGTGTTAATTATCTGCAAATATTAATGCTAATTAATAAGTTTGGCAATGACTTCTTTAAGTATTTCCTTTATAAGAAAATATAACATATATGCAGATGATCACATTGATGCAAGGACCGTTCAATGCCTGCTCAAGGTCAATTTTATTTTCCCCATTTTATTAATTTTATTCCCATTCATATTAAACGCTAAAACGCATACCTACTTATTCCTCTTCGCAACTCCTAATCTGAAAAACGTATAGGTAATAATAGAGAAAATAGAGAAAAATGCAGTCAAGGGACTCATTCTAAACGTGTTTGTTTAAAAAAAAAAATACTATTTTAGTATTTAAAAAATATATATATATTTGTTATAATTATATACGTCATCCACTAAGTCTAACCTTTCAATTAAATATAATGGTACACTTTCTCAAATGGAAAGTGTAAACTGCCCAAGAGTAGTTAGTCAATTTAAGCTGCGAATGCAGCTTAAACTATTCACTGACTGTATAATCAAAGAACAGTGAGGTATTCATTTATTAAAAATTAATCGTCTTCAAGCTAAGTTGATTCTCTGCATACAAGGGGTAACAGACAAAACAACCCATATTAAGGAATAAACAATTATTATTAAAATGAATTTCAACCCATTCTGAGTTCAGAAAGATAATTCGCAAACATATGTTCTTGCACGACACTCGACCCCGACACATTCCGGCATAGGCCCGAGTCGAGCCAACTTTGGCATTTTATCCAATTGTGATATCGAGATTGTTGCAATATATGCATGCCGGACCATCATCATCATGATAATGAATGTCACATTCTTCTCTATTCTCTCCTTTCTTCCGTCACATCCCTTGGGACTTGGAAGTAGAGCTTTTGGTGACCTATTTTTGCTGAACATTCTCATTTTGTTCTTGAACGTTGTCACTATTTTGGCTTATTTCCTGCTGTTAAATACGCCCATCATTTTCGTTCTCTATAAAACGAAATGGTCCAGGCTCATCACCTAAATTAGTTCTACGTGGATATGTCTAAATCAAATAATTTTTAGTTTTAAGTTTTACTATCAAAAACATCTACATTTAACAAAATTAACTGTTTGGGAAATGTTGAATTATATCTTGAAAATTGAGTATTATTATTTTTTTTTAATGCTCCAAGAAGAGCTTTGTCCGAAACCGGTCACATAGTGTAAAAAATTTAGTATTAATTAGGACGTACATATCAAGATAAGCATAGCAAAAGGTCTCGCCCACCTGATAGATAGTTATTGGACAGCCTGATTGCTTCGTGATCCATCGACTAACCTTAACCCTTTCGCTGCTTTAGATGAATATATTCGCACGCGCTACCATGTATTCTAAGAGGCGGTTAAAATATCGTCGCGGTAAAAGGGTTAAGCAAGGAATTTCTTCATTTGCCCATGGATGGCAGGACAATAAGTTAATGCCCTTCTGCTGGCAGAATCCAACTACAGCTAAGCTGCAATGAGACACCAACAGATTTTTACTCCCGTGAGCTGGCTTAGCATATTTGAGGAAGTGCTCCAATTTAGTCAAGAAAAGATCCGAATTTATGAAACAGAAATAAGATACTCTATCCAAAGTATCTGGATGAGGTGTCCGATGACAAAATTTTAGATTAAATCTCTTTCGTGGGAAGATGAGAACAGGTGGAACATACTAGCCTGTCGCACTGTTGCTGCAAATTGCGCGCTCTCGAGAACTAATTCGATTTATTTATATAATTTCGGAAATTTGTTAGGAGCTGTGGAAATAATAGTTTCATCCATATTGTAGATCGTTAGCTGATAATTCAAGATTGTCGTCCAGATTGTTGTCTATTCCGCCTACCTTAAAATAAGTAAATATCTCTTACAGAATAAAAAGTACTTAAACAAGAGAAACATACGACACTCGACGCCATGCGAAATACAGACGACGTCTCGCGGTCACGTGGCACTGATTACATTGCGTTTACTATTCTTAACACTCATGTAATGTGATAATACACAGGATGGCCCGTTTATAATAGGGATTACAAATATATTCAATTTTTCTTAATTTTACTTGGGCTTGATTCATAAGAGACGTTATAGACCAAGATTTTGTAGGAAAAAGTTTCGATTTAAACCCAAAAATGTAATTAAGTTCAACTTAATACAAATACCTACGACTATTGTTTTCTAAAATTCATCCTTTTCAAGATATCTAATTGTCAGAAATTAAATAGTTCACGCTGTATAATAAGTACATATGTATGTATGAATGTGCATTTCATACCGACATCACAATTAATTAATTTGCATATCCAGAACACATGTTTGCGGCTTCCTTATCGGATTATTACCACAAAGATCAAATCACATCATAAATAATAAACATATAGTCGTTTGCAAAAGTATTTGAATATTGAGGACATCCGAGTAAATCTTTATTTAAGTATTGTACGTGGTTCCATACTTCAAGTTGTTAAATTTCTTTCAAATACACAGGATGTTTAGCAGTTTTCAGCTAAAGCTAGCTGGGAGAGAGTAGCTTTTAAAGAAAGTTGCTCCCTCTGTGCCCTTAATGTCTATTTCAATTTGTTTTGTTTCTTGTATCACTATTTTGTCTATTTTATATCTTTTGACTTTGAGAGATTCTGTCCCGAAAGAGTCCAGATTTAATATCTCTTCTCGTTGATTGTTTTGTCTTACTCCTCTTATTTATATCTTTCTTCATCATTTTTTGTTTCGTATTCCTTTCTACCGCCGTGTCCGTTTCATTTCGTTTCAGTTGGTCTAATATTTTCGGCTTTTTGCTGCATAGCTGTTGGTATACTTAGCTCTAGTTCCATGTTCCGTTTCCCATTCTTAATCATTTATCATTACTTTGGTTTGTTCTTTTTTAACTCTTTTCCCTTTCTTCTTTTCTTCGGTAGCTATTTTTCATATCCTACCTTGTATCATTTCTGTTCCTTGAACAAATCATCATTTATAAAGATCTTTTCTCCTTTTCAATTTCCCTTTTCTACTTAATTTGCATTAATAACGTTTTTGATTTAACTTTGTACGTTGAACTTAGTTTAATAGTAAAATTGTATGTATTAATCCCTAAAACTTCCACAGGAAGTCATTTAGTTCTACACTCAGCTGTATTTTTTATATTATGTTACGTTATAGCAAAACATAATATACAAAGGTAATTATATCGTCGGTATTTTACATATTATCGTTTCGTCTGACGAATGCAAATAATGAAACGGTACGTACCACGTTGCGTATCAGGGATTCCCCTTGTAAATAATAGCAGTAATATTTTACTTATAATAGGCACGGAATAGTTGAAATTTCGAAGCTTAAGTGTGGGTATATAATTTAGATATTGCATTAACGAGTTGTTTTTTTTTCGTTGTTATATGTATGAGAAATATGTAGATTACTCGTTAAAATTCTGTTAACTAAAATATGTACTAACCGCAGTGTACGATTATTTTTTTGTGTGCCTAATTGCGTAAGTAATAAAGTTATACGACCTAGGGGATGTACAACAATGTAATTTAGAGGTTATAAAAAATGACTGCTTAGAATGTTTTTCCTTTGAATTAAAATAATTATTGGAAATTGATGTATTTAATTTTATGATGTAACAATTATTTGTATAAATTCGGAAATAATTAAGTACTATTAATTCTTGACGGCAATTAAAACTTGACGGCAAATAAGACGGATTTATTGGTTTATGGAACCTTTAAACAATTAATAACATAACAAACTACAGGTGTTCCCGAAAAATGCTGTGAAGATTTAAGAATTTCATAAAGCAAATCTCGCGTTTCGAAATGTCATCCTACCAGTTTCAGTCCAATTTAAGATTTTTTTAGAAATCGGTGTTTAGAGACCAAAAATACTTAAAATTTTATTTTTCCGTCCTCACTCTTATTGGACATTGACAGGGCTGTTACTGCACACCAATTCTTATGGGTCAATACAGCGGAAAATTTATGGATCAATGAACCATGGTGGTTGCTAGGAAGCTTCATCAGTTGGAATTACCAGGTATGATGTAAGAGATAGTTATCGTCGCGATTTAAATGGTTGAGATGTTTAAAGATTTCTATAAATTCACGGACTTTTCTGCTATAATAGAGAGGATTGCCGAGTAGAGTTAAATTGGATTTGATGGCCAGTTTCCAGTCTGTGCTCAGCCAACACGAACCCGATTACACGCAACAACCGTGTACCATCATGCTCATACTCAGTAACACGAGTGCTGACCGATTGCTTTGTTTCACCGATGTATATTGACTGCCACCAGACACCAGAAGCTCTCAGATGATTGCGGTCTTTGATGGGAAAGTAGTCTGAGAGTTTGAAGATGGTTTCTATGTTGTCCCTGAAGAAGATAATTGCTGATGCGATCGGTGACACCTTGAATGTAGGGTAGATCCGCTTGCTTACGGAAATTGGGATTATATGAGGGGAGTTGCTGTTGAGAAGGGTAGGTGTAGCTGTTATTTTAAAGTCCCCAGTCAGTGTGCAGTAACAGACCTGATGTCCCACAAGAATGAAGGCAAAACGAAGGCAGAAATTACAACAAGCGGTCTCAACGCGAAAGTGCGATTGGCGAGCGCTTACGTAACAAACTGTTTCAATATTTGCCACTGGGTAACATCGCTTTCACTTTTTATAGTATCCACAATTCTAAGCAACATCGTATTTACCAACTTTTGGCAAAATTCTGAACGGATTCCAAATTTCCTGAAGTTTTTGCTTCACTTCCGGAATTGTGGTCCGGTAGCACTTTCTTCATCTCGTGTCACTCGCTTGCTTGCTCACTCGGGACCAAAATCACATTCGGAAATAAGTCGGAGTACCCAGTACTCTTGTTGTACAGTCGCAACAACTTATTTCTACGTTAGACTAGAAACTTTTCAGACTATCTTAGTACACATTTAATTCTGCAAGCAACTGTACAATAGCAATACTTATAAATGCTACCGTTTAATGCATACATCCATGAAACAACCTTCAGCTACCGATTCTACCTTTATGAATTACAGACATGCAATTACTCATTGCATAGACAACATTCTTTTCTTTTTATCTCGTTGTAATCGCCTTAAGATTAAATCTAGATTAACTGTCATTAATAACTAAATAACATACTTTAGTAATGATCTACAAATTGACCTTCACTTTCTATGCATTACATTGAGATTACTAGTAACCAAAAGGTTACAGTTAATGCATTTTATATTACGAGATTCTTTACAAAGTACTAACGTAGGCGTCTTATTTTCACATTTGTGCCAAAATAAAGTAAACAAAAATGAAATCCCTTTACAATATACGAGCTATATATAACAATAACACACATTTTGTCTTAAGCGAAATTAAAACTACGCATTACGATTACGAAAGACACAATTTTCCCTTGAGACAGCTGATAAGAATAGCAATACTTACGCTTATTAAAATGTTTTAAGTCGAGGTGAAAAAAAGTCTACAAACATTAATATTAACCTTCCTTCTATTGGTAAATGCATGATTATACAGATTATTAATTGTTTAACAAGTATTATGCGGGAAGTCCTTGGTTAAAGCAATTGGAGTAATATATTTTACATACTTTGTAAAGTTAAGTAATTCATCTGTGACAGAATGATAATGTAAGATCATTTATCTAAGGAACAACGATAAATAAAGGTTGAAATATTGTCTTGCTCGAAGAAAAAAGGAAAAATCTCCTAAAATGTAATTTTCATCATATCTTATCGGCGCTTTAGAAGTAGAAGTAAACTCTAATGGTCCTTAAAAAATCAATAGTAAGCATACACCAAGTCCCTTTGGCGCAGAGGATAGCGCGTTGGACTTCTAATCCAAAGGTCGTGGGTTCGATCCCCACAAGGGATGACATTTTACTTCCTGATTTTGTTTGAAAGAATCATGAAATTTTACTTTAAAAAAATATAAGGAGATCGATGTTAAACAGAGGCTCAACAAATGTAACCATGTATTTTTTTAGCTCGATCCTTGAAAATAATTCTAAAGCAAACAACGTCGAGATAATAAAATTAAATTTTATTTTTGTTTCAGGTTCCTATAATGTAGATATAGTATCTAGAGAAGAATGGAAAGCACTGCCGCCAGTCATGGTAGAACCGATGCCAAACCCAGTTCCTTTCGTTATTATCCATCACAGTTACATTCCACCAGCCTGCAATACCACCGAACAATGTATAGAAGCCATGCAGTCTATGCAAGATTTTCACATGGTAAGGCAAAGAATTTTCTATTCTGTCGAAATAGTACCTGAATATTATTTTTACAAGCCATTGAAGCTAACGAGGATAATTTTACGGGAATTTATCTGCCTAGCTATCTCTCAACGTATGAACCAAACACTCATCAACGTTTTCCAATAAAGTTATGTATTCGAAAAAAAATCTGCAGAATACGATTCCATAGCATTTTCCAATTTATTATTATTCCATAAAGAACGACGCCCTCCCAAAGGTTTTTTAGGTTTTGGGAAAAGACGAGTGTTTGAACAATTTCTTATTCACCCTGCAGTTGTTGCGCAGTGGGGTCTTTTTTGCGAATACCCAACAAGTGCCTAACTGTGCCTTTGTAGATATTCTCCGTTATTGTAGTTCTTTTTGGCAATTCCAATTAAGAGGATTCCTTTCGCGTTCCGCGAAACTGTGACGTCTTCGTCTTCTTGGGTGGTGGAGAGCCTTTATGAATCTATTGCACTGACTCCTGTTTTATGGGAAGGTCCAAGTGGTGTACCCAGATCTCATCCCCGGAGATAATTCATCTTGGAATAAAGCAATTAAATCCTCCTCGAAAATTTGTTGTTTATACAGTTTTTGTTCAGAACTTAGCAGCTTAGGAACCCATCATGCCGACACTTTGATCATTCCCAAAATTTCGTGTAGAATTTTAAACAATTTTAAAAACTTTTACTCGGCAGCTAGTCAATAGCGAATCTTCAGTTTTGTTGATGATTTCTTCAGTTCGTGATTGCAGAGGTCTCACCACACTTCAGATCATCACGAATCCCAGCCTCGTTTCAACTGCTCGCATCAATATTTGGCTTGGAAATAGGATTGACTATTTTCTCCATACACTGGCCACCATTTTCTCGTGGACGTTTTACGGGCTACTACTGTCTTCTTATGATAGAAATTTCACGACGCTTCTGTGTTGAAGATTCAAACAACTTATTTTCACTTCTTTATACTGATACATAAATGACAAATGTTAAGCGATTGAAACCAAACTGTGGAGATGAAAATAGTCATTGCTCTATTTTTTTTCACATCTCGAGAAATTAAGCAACTAGCTAAATGGTACATAAAATATAAAGTGGTAAAGGTTAAAGAATTTTTGCATTAGTTTTACATAGGGCAAGTCAACAATTCGCCGGTTTGCTAGCGTACGAGGTGATATGCTTGGCAGTTGCTTTTTAGAAGATTTTCAAATGAGATATTTGAGCATCAGTAAATACATATGTTACTGTAAAAACGTAGGCTTCCACGGCCAGAGTCAGTTGAAACTAAACGTGTTCCTGGTTTGAACCGTCTCATGTCGTTGGTTAAAATATAACTCGACATTTCGCCCACATGGGGCTTCTTCAGGAGAGTGATGGCAACAGTTAGCACGGTAACTCAACGTGTGAACCACTCCAAAGGCGAATCGCGTTCTTCGCAGTTGGTTTTCGCCTCTGGCATGGTTCACATGTTGAGTTACCGTGATCCACTGCTTCCGGCTCAGTTAGTTTCGCCTCTGGCGTGGTGCACACGTTGAGTTACCGTGTTAACTGTTGCCATCACTCTCCTGAAGAAGCCCCATACGATTGTGGCCGAAACGTCGAGTTATATTTTAACCAACGACATGAGATGGTTCAAACCCGGAACACGTTTAGTTCCACATATGTTACTGGTTTATAAAATGGTGAAAGGTGAAATTAGAATTAACGATAAAATTGAAGTTGCATCAATTAACTTTTGATAATGATAGAACCATTTCCAAAGGTTTTCTAAAACTAATAAGTAACTTTAAAATAAGTGATTGTCGAGGGACGAATAAATCTAATAAAAATACTAATCTTTTTTTTCAGAATACACACGGCTGGAACGACATAGGCTACAGTTTTGCAGTAGGAGGTGATGGCAGAGCTTACATAGGTAGAGGTTGGTCCGCTGTAGGCGCTCACGCGCCTTTGTACAACAACAAAAGCATTGGAATATGTGTCATAGGCGACTGGACACGTAAGTTCAAATTTATCCCTTAGCATAAACCTTCTTTATGCTATTTTCTCTTTTACATTTGCAGAAGAAGTTCCTCCTGAAAACCAACTGAAAACTGTCCACAATCTAATTCAATTAGGAGTTGATAGCGGCTATATAAGATCAGATTACACCCTGTATGGTCACAGGCAGGTTAGGGCTGGTACAGAGTGTCCTGGAAATAGATTCTTTGAGGAGGTCCAGACCTGGCCACACTTCTCAAATAAAGTTGACATTATGTACAATAACACAATGAAACGGAAGAGCTAATGATACGGATACAGAAAACACAAAAGATTTAGATTGATAAATTATGTACAAAGTTGTATACTAGTAAATATAAGTACAATTTATTTAAAGTAAATGGTACCGTTCATACTAATTTTATACAGAGGTATTTTTTGCGGAAACCGTTGAAACCTAATAATTTTTTCCATTTATGTTCTGAATAAGGATTTATCGCAATAAACGCTATTTCCAAGGTGAATTTTTATATATTTATTATTAATTATGCATTACGACACTAGAAATCCAACTTTTGGAGATCAATTTTGTGATATACTGCAGGATTACTATCATTTTTGGGCTCCAAGCAATTTAAGGGTAGCTTACCAGTGAAGCTTGAAATTATCTCTTTTTGGAATTCATTTGCCATATCTATAAAGTAAAACTCGTCTCTTCTACGCAAAACTTTTGATTCGCAACATTTCCGCAAGAAATGCTTTTACTAGAGAATGTTCCGGATTTGTACCTTTTATGTATATTTATCCTATTAATTAATAAATTATTTTATTATCCTTGAGTTACGTATTTATCTTAAGAGTACCCAACATGAACCATCTGCGAACATATAAAGGGTGATACGAAAAGTTGTAATAATTATAGACAGACCCAACTTCCAGCAATTACGCAAAATTGCCAGTACTTCTTTATTTGTATTGGGCATTTTGGGTCCACAGAAAATGCACAATGTATCAATAAAATCTTGAGCGGGCTTACACAGCAACGATGTTTAATATGACATTCCACTGGATACATATATACTTTGGAGCAAACCTAGTAAAAATTAACCGGTTATTCAAATTTTTGAAATATTTATTATTTTTTATTTTTTATAATAAATATTGATTGTTGCTAAAAGTTGTTGTTATTTTTAAGTTGACAACAATTTGATGAAGATAGCACATCATTTAACAAAGATAATTATTTTTTTATGCGTTACAACATATACAAGTGAAAGCTGGCATGGAGACTGAGGATTTTACAAATTTGGATATAATTCTGTAAATTAATATTATATTTCAAAACCAAATTATTTATATAATAGTAAAAGGACTGTCAAACAACAAAGAAAAAAGTTTTTTAAGGATGTTATTTTGAAACTGTTACGTACACTTTTATTCTTTTTATTAAATTATCACGTACCTATGTGAAGGTGTAATCTTCATCTAATTATTAAAAAACTTTGGAACAGCTTCTTAACCGACAGAAATATGATCTTTGATTGGTTAATAAAACATCAATAATAAATAATCTGTGCGGTAAACAATTCGCGGGCATGATTGATAATGCTTTTTTTCATGTTTGCAGTGTCGAACAATAATGCTTCGTTTATACAAAATAATTTATTTCTTTTAGTGCTTCGAAGTAGACACCCGACACAATATTCATGAGATAAGTATCAAGCAAAATTTTAAAAGTTCCACATTTATTCAATATTTGTAAACAAACTATTTATTCATACTTTGCAAGGTATCCTTAAGAATGTTTTGTGCAGGTGTAAAAAAATCGATCGCACTAATGTTTTGTAAGTAGAAAACTTATATAGACAGTTATCAAATCTTCAGCATTTTTTGACGACATGTAATCAGGTTGTAATCTCGAGGCATTTTTTACAAAATAACTAGAAAGTGAACCGTTCAACTGAAATCTAAGCGATCAGATGCTATAAAAAGTTATTTCACGTAACCACGAGGTAACTAACCGACAAAATACTGAAGCTGGTAATTGCACTAAAATTGAATAAATGTTATAAACGTTAAAGTCATTTTGAATTAATAAAGATTCAGTCAATAGGCTAAAAGGAGGACGTTTCTTTTTTAGAGTAATTTAGAATTATGTCACTACACCATAGTTATTCACCAAAATGAATTCGGTTTGTTTGGATTAAGTGCAAGTAGTCATCTTGCCCATTGGTTATCATATGTTAATGTGATGCCGTAGGACAAAGGCAATGTTTTTTCAATAATGGACGAAAAGATGTATGCAACAATTATAACAATGTTTGCATCACGAATTTAACTGCAATTTTAAACATTTTAAGATATAATTGGATATCAAAGGTTTTACCTTTTACCAAATAACTAAGTGATTATAGCTGAAATATTATGTGTGATTAAAAAGTGAACTAGCTTAACTGAAAATTAAGTCATTATGTGTTGGAAAAAAGAACACATATTTTGATTTACGTAACTACAATGTAACTAATCAAAATCAAAAAAAATGAATGATCACAATTTGAACATGTTTAGTATCTCAATAAGTAACTAATTATTTGTAAATGGAGCGTTATCTGCGTCAACGTGATTTTGAATCAATTAACTATTCATTTAATAGGGTAAAAAAGAGAACGCGTCTGAATACCCTCATCATGATTTTTACCAACACCTTCGTACGTGCCACAATTCATTTGGACAGTTAATTGAAAAAATAGGGAGCAAAATGTTGTTCAATTACAATTTGGTATCTGGGAAAACGTGATATCTACTGATGATAGGTTCAATGGAAAGCTCAATATAAATTTTCACTGCATACAGTCCCGTATAAATATTGTTTCGGAGGAATTGGAGCTTCAGGCGGGTACCATTTTCCTAGCAAAATTCGAGTTGATCAGCATCATTAGATGTAGTGGACCCTTGTAGCCTTGTAGTGACGAATTGTATTTATCTCTATATTACAAATGCAGGTACACAATTACCAGTTACAGATTAACACTTACTGGCAAGATAAACATAACGTTTTTGACGTATAAACAACTCCAAACTCTGCTTACCACGATTAATAAGTTTAACAAACCAAAGCTAACAAAGATTGAAGTGACGTCACTAATTTGTCGCCAAAATGGTAAACCTTGTATCCGTTTCAAATGCAAATCAATTATTTGGACAGTTTGAGCTAAATAATTTTAAAGCTTTAAAAACGGAAAGTTCTTTCTTTCAAGATTTATTTAGTTCAAGAACTGACAGAAGATGACTTCGAAAGACGTACAGAATTTTGCGAAATTTTGATGCAATGCTGATCCTGTCCATAATTTTTTTTCTAACGAAACCATCTTTATGTGTAATGGCACTGTGTGTAGGCATAAATGTAGATATTGGTCTGCAGTTGATCTTAAATGGATTATCGAAGTACACACCCAAAGATTAGAAAGAGTTAATGTTAACGTTATTGGACAATTTTTTGTTAATAGGTTCGCACCCTACTTAGAGCTATTATGCGAACAGATTATTCAATAATTCCACAAATCTTTATCTAGTCCGAAGAATTATGTTCTTTTTGGATTAGAAGTTCGACTTTTGAATGTTGAAATTGTTCCGAATCAGTGGATCGGAAGAAGAGGCGCTAGATCTCGAGACCTCGCTCCTTTGGATTTCTACTTATGGAGCGATTTAAAGAACGATAGTGTGCCTCGTAATATTAAAGATTTCAACACTTGAATTAGAAATCATATACGTGAAATTGGATTGGACACTTTTAACGATATTTCACCGGAATTCAAAGGCAGGCTTGGGTATTTCCTAGTTAATAGGGCAGACATTTTAACCAACTCATAAAGTAGTATCTGTCCAATTTTCAGGTGTCTCTTGATTGTGTCCTTGTTCATTTATTTAAAGTTCGCGCCAATATACTATTCTAACAGAAAACCCCATTAAATCCTATGTCGTTCAATTTAAGTTTCAGAGAACTGTCGGATCTTTCAAGAACATAAACTTTAAATAAAGAACCTTATTGTTAGTACGAAAATATACCATACACAATTTTTTTCTATGCTTATTCTTCGCTTCTTCGCTTATTAAGAAAAATGGAACAAGGTTTTAAGAAGTTAATAAATATTATTTTGTTATTTCAAATTTTATTTGCTTTATAAACAGAGTGTTTTTTGCGAAAGTAAGTAGGTGTCCACACTTCCATCAACAATAGTGTATATGTATAATATTTTATATGATAAGTGTAAGTAAAATAATATTACAAAAACTAAAAATATATTACAAAATTGTTTAAATAAAAATATCGGCCAACTAAATATTGAAATTACTTCTATATCAACTTCAGAAAGTGAAAGTTTAATTTCGAAATACCAACCCTTAAGCATTGAAATAAGTTATCTTTAGATGTCGAGCAACTATTACATTTAATTTTATTATTGGAATTGTTAATAGTGGAAAATTAAAATGAAAATATTCAGATTAATATAAAAAATTTGATAATGTTGGGCTTCGTGGAGATTGGAAGACACTAACTAGGATACTGGCTGCTTCGGTTAAAATTACAAACGATTGGTTAAGCAAAGTGAACCCCAATGGAAAACGAAGAAGTATTATTTCTGGAAATGTCAAGGAAGCGATAATAAGCTGGATCTAAGTAAATTCACAAATTACTTTGAAGAATATAGCGGAGCGTTTGGCTCAAGAATTTACAATTAAAAAGATTCATCAATTAATTGAAAATTTAGACTTATTGAAAATATTGTCAATGTTCCAAGGGAAGGGATTCACCGTAGTAAATGTCTTATTTTCTGAAATTTAACATTCATTTCATGAAATTTAACTTTTGTTTTCCAAAATTAAAATTTCGTTTTCTAAAATTGTAAACACTATATATATAACTTAAAAACATTTGTCTCGAATCAAATTTAATTTAAGATTATAATTTTCATTAATAGACAGATTACCGTCCAATATAAAATCAAGTAATCCGATTTATTTTATAAAATATGCTAGTAAATAGAAGTAACAATAAAAATGAAGATAAACAAATAATCTGTTGTTTAAATTATTATAATTAACAGATCAAACTATCTCTTTCAATTAAATGTAAGAAAACCATTAAATTATCTAAAATCTCGTAAATCTCAAACTTCAACAATTTTAAACAATCTACAAATTCGATCGAATCAAAAATAAGGCACAAAAAATTAGCAATCACAGCGAGATTTTTAACACATTAACTAATACCATGGTTTCCTCCTAACGTACTTCAAAGGTGCATGGCTTGCTTGAATTTTTATTATTTCCTTCTTCAATCTCTCCTCTTCCTTTCTAATATTTTCCAATTCGACGTCTACTTTTCTCTTCTCCAGTTCTTTGAGTTTCTTCTCTCTAACCTTTTTATCGGTGATCTGCTCGACTAATTCCTTTTTTATGGCTTTCTTCTTTTCCTGTTCAAGTTTTTTATTTTCTTCAATTTCTTTCTCGTACTTCTCAACGTCTTCTAGCATCTTTTCGCGTTCTGATAGCAATTCTTTTTGTTTCTCTTTATTATTTTTTATGTTTTCCTTAATTTGTTCGTTAATGGTATCTAAGACGTCTTTGATTAAAGCTTGCCTAGCTTTCTCTTCGTGGTCCCAAGTTTCTTTTTGCTTCTCGTAAGTGGTCTTGGCTTCTGAATCGAAAACGAAGTCTAGATATTCTTGCCTGCGTTTTTCTAACAGTTTCTGTTCTTTGCTGTACTCTAAAAACTCATCTAAAGCTCTTGTGATTTCCTCCTTCTTTTGTTGGTCTTTAATTCTTTCAGCAGCTCGCGATCTTACCAATTCCTTTACCAAATCAGATTCCTTTTCGATATTTTCTTCGATTTCTCTAGCTAAGCGTTTCAATTTCATTTTATGCTGTCTTAGATTGTACAAAGCGCATTCAGCATTTTTACGTCTTACTTCCTCGGCTCTTAATTTATCTTCCAATTCGGCTATCTTCATTTGCTTCTCAATTTCCATTTTTTCCTCATCTTGGAGTTTTTCGCTCTGCTCTTGCTTCAAACCGATCTCTTCCATTTGCTTTACAAGGTACTCTTGGAGTTCCTTATTCTTCTTTTCGACTTCTTCTGAGATAATCCGCTCCTTTTTCTTTTGTTCTTCGATATTTTTGTCTCTTTCCCTCAATATTCGCTTGCATTCTTCTTCCTCCTTCTCCTTCAACATTCTCTTTTCGATTTGCTGGTCTAACCAACTCAATTTTAAATCTTTGGTATTCTTGCGCCTTTCAGCATCCTTAAGCATAGGATTGTTACTCCTCCATTGGTGGTACAATTGAAGTTCAGCTTCTCTTCGCCGTTTTCCATCTTCATCCAGTTTCAAAGCGAGGTTCACATCCTTCAACAATTCTACTGGGATCTCTTCAAAATTCTGTTGCTGCTTGATAGCTTCACTTTTTGCTTTCTGCATCATAATTTCAATCTCGTAGGTTGCGTCTTCTTCCGAATATAACTTCTTCAATTTTTCCCGTCGCTTTTCCAACTTTTCAGCTTTTTCCCTGTCCTTTTTCATGCGTTCCACTAATTCGTTGTTAGATTCGTAATATCTAGGCGAAGTCCATTCATCAAATTTCGTATTAACCTTCTCCCATCTCTTGTAGTACTGAACCTGGTTGCCCCATTTTTGTTGATGCCAGAACTCCCTCTCGCGTTTTTTCGCCATCTTGTCTTGGAAGTCGTGGCATTGTTTCTGCCGTGCGGATGTCTTGGACATCTGCAACAATTAGCACTATTTGTATTAGTAGATCTTGATGGGTTGTCAATAAAAGTGCTGGCGGGTGGATGGAGGAATCTTTAGGACTCAATTTTGGCGAGCAGAAAAAAATTGCGCAAAAGTTCGCAATTTTAATACCATTTTTTAGATGTCTTCAAATTATTAGAAGATCTTCAAAATGCCACTTGTTTGTTCTGTGAATTTCGGGTATGGGTGTGTTAGAAGAGAATGAGTCATGCTATCATTCCAAATTTTATATTGAACATGGTCGTGATTCAAAGGAATCTATAAAAAGTGCGTTACAACATTTGCAAGCGATTTGAAGTATTTTGATTCGCAGTTATGGTTGGCTTGGATTCGTGCTTTTATATTTGCTCCACTGAAGTTTTCATTAATCTACAATAACGCTGTATACGAACAATGCTGTATTCAGGGGTTTGTTGAAATAAATTAAGAAAATTTGTACACGGTGTCAATGGACTATAAAAGGCTAAGTAATTCATTTCAAAAACATTTCTATTCGGCTAAATTGCGTTTTTAAACGACTTTCAATGTGTTCTAATTATAAAGATCAAAATATATATTTCGTAATATTCTCTTTCATTAATATTGCAGTAAAATATTTGTCAAAAAATTAAAATTATAAAAATCAAGTTGTATATTTCTCCACTGGTCACAAAGAAAACCATCAATGTTAATAATTTAATGAAACTATTGTGTAGATGGGAACAAAGCTCCACACGTCAAAACGAGTAGCGGTAATACGGAATCGAAGGACAACAATTTCTTTCTTCCTATTTCCCAAATTAAAGTGTGTAAAATTTAAAAGAATTTTTTAAAGACATCTATGGTTAGGCATTTGAATAAATAAAGGAATGTTACGCATAATCTAAATTGAAAACCATACGAGGCAGAACTTGTGCGTCAAAAAGTACTTGGAATATGTAGAAGTCGCCTCAAGTTTTGATTGGGTCAAAATTTGGGCATCGTGCTTATTTGTTGGCTGTATGTAAAATGATAAGGTTATTCTTAACTTAGAAAATGAGAGAATGGCGATGAATTTGCTTGTAAGCATCTCAGATGTTCGTTGATAAATGTTTCGAAATTCATATGCGTTCTGCCACCATAATTGCATTGTCATGAATCACGAGTTAGCTTATGGGGTCATGTTTATATTCTCATTTCATGGTCATGAAAAAAAAGATTAGAAAAGCAATAAAATGTTATTTTTCAATACAGGCCCCATGCTTTTCGATACAAGTATTCTATCGTTTTAATACCATCTTATTTATTATAAAAAATGTATGCAAAATACTTTTCAACAGCCAGTCATCGTCGTCAATAAATGTTGTTCCTTTTAATGTTTCCTTTTTGAAATTTGGAAATAAAAAGTAGTCACAGAAACGGCAGCTTTTGAAAACTTGTGAACTGGTGCAACGTCGTAAAGCAACAGGACGTCAGTTTTCCCCGCCTTTTCGCCTTAATAGAATATCTCAGCCGATGCATTCAGTTTCCTACCGTAGTACTCTTCCTTATATAATTAGTCATTAAAATTCGTTGACAATCCCAAAAAAGGGTTGCCATTATGTTTCCTGTAGAAGGGATGACTATGAATTTCCTGGGAAGGCTGGAGCCCTTAATATACTTATTGATTCTTGTTTTGACTTAAATCTTGTAAGTATTTAAAATTAAATAATTACAAAACAAATCCAGGGATATACAGCAACAAATTAGCAAGTAAATATGCTGTTTGGTTCGTATTGATATCTGCAGTGAGTTAAATGTTACAGCGAGTGGCTACGCTAGCTTAATTGAAGTAAGGTACCCACTGTTTTCTCGGAAACGGCTGGAGTAACAAAATCGATTCTTGGGTAACAATTTAGCAACAAAATATGTAACTGGTTTGCTGGTGGGCCTACGTCAGCTTAACAGACATTGAACGGTTCCTTAAATAAATATGCTAAATGAACGTTTCTGCCTACTTATTTTCGCTATTTGCAACTTATACGTCCTTGTTAACTAATATACATACTATATAATTGTAAAAAATATACCGCTTCAACAAAATAAAAATTTTAAATATTTCGACGCAACACTATGTTTTTAAACTTATTTATCTTATCTACTAAAGAATGATATAGAGAAATGTTAACGAAGAAATTCAAGAAGAATATCCATTAAATTTGGGAAAAATATACAGGATGTTCCTTAAAAAAAATAAAATAACGTGAATTGAACTTGGCAACAATATCCATGATCATCTTATGGAGTACATTCTTCGATGCTTTGGGAAAATCAATCAAATAAAATTTGAATCACTGCTCTTTAGGATTTCACAAAAATCTTGAACTATCCCAATTATTCCAAAAATTAAGGTAAATGGACATAGAAAATGTTGAAGAAAGTTGGCATGAATTGAAGATATGCAAAAACGTAATAAAACCCATAGAATTTGTCTTGAAAACTTTCTCTTAAAATTACTAAGGAGCAGAATTATCTTCAGGTGGACACGCTGTATTTGTAGTATGGATATTTCATTGCTTCTTCCTGCTAATTCGTTTTCGAACACTTTTTATCGTATTATTTTGACCTGGAAATAACGTGCAAGTCGTAAAGCAACTATAAATACGATTCATTTTTACGCATTAACAAGATACGATATTTGACGTTGCCTATACGTGTTGAACGGTATTTATATGTAAATAGCATCGTATTCAGTATTTAAGCGCCGCTTTTCATGGAAACGATTTTATGCGCCGTACATAGCAAGAAATGGCCGTCTCGAGCGCCGCGATGATCAGCATGTTACGAGCTATGAAGCGAGCAAATAACCCCCGAGCGAAGCTTCAGTAACAGATGCGCATACCGAAGTAACACACATTTTTTCCGTCGTGCTGGCGTCGCGCACCGGCCGACGGGCCGCTCGCCGCGACGTCACGCGTCCAAAATAGCCGAAGAGGACCATCCTGGAAACGTAGACCTCCCAATACACATTAACGAAACACCTACGAGAGCGTAAGCCAGCGGCGTAACGTCGATTTTCTTAGGCGAAGGTGTGAAATACACGTGTGTAAAATGGAGTAATAGGGGAAAGCGGAATATAAAAGGAAGATCTATTTGTTTTAGTAAGTTAGACCTGTTAAGAGAAGGTTTCCTATATCACACCTGTATAGGGTAATTCAAAAATTTTAATTAACGTCTTGTAAATGGTTAAAATTTTAAATAAAAAACAAATATTCTTGCACTGACAAATAGTCAGGTACGTTTTACATTAAACGTTCTTGTCACAGTTAGTTAACGTATATTTTCGACTTTATTCGCTATGTTAGAAAATTCCACAGCACTTATTCAAATTTAGAATATGGAAGTATGGTGCTTGTTTATGGTTTCTCTGTAACTTCTTCTTTCTTTTCTTTCTCTGTAACGGGAATGCTACAGCTGCTGTTAAAGCCGTATCGTCGATCAGAGAATTCGCAATAAAAACATATTTATCAGAGTTTCTTCTTCTCAGTGCAACAAATAGCAATAGGGTAAGAATGTATCAGTCCTTTTACATTATTTTTGTACAATACACTCCTGGCGTTTGGTCCGTTCCTCCCAACTGACCCTGTATAGCAATAATATTTTTACGTGTCCAACGATTAGGAACCACTTACGAGACTTTTTATAACCGATATGGTATTCTATTCAAAACACACCAGTTACTAACAAGAACGAGGTAAGTCTGCAATTTAACACAATCGGTTAGCGTATTAATAACAATGAACATCTTCAGTTTGCCTGTATATGGTAAGAACTGATATCAATATTAAAAAAAATCATTGAGAAAAATATTGAACAATAATGGCCCAAGGTTGAAACCCTGTGGTACCCCAGATAACAAATTCTTGATCTGAATAGATGAATACTCTTGTTGTACTCTTGTTGCTGAGATAAACCTCAGTGAAGAAAAGCGAGAGCCAATACCTTCCAGTTTAGCAGCAAAGAAGTTGTGGTTAATGCCTTGGCAAAGTCAGTGTAGGTAACATCGACTTGTTCTGGCTGGTCAAGTGTCATAGAAATGTATAAGGCGATGTTTCCCAGTTGCAGTAGATCTAACCGGCACAAACCCGTTTAATGAAGTTTCAGCGTATAAGCAAAGACAAAAGTGGATTCTTCCTTAGAGCACTTCATATTCGGTAACAAAATGTGGTAGCACTAATTGCGTTTGAGAAATGGTGCACAAAACGATTAACGATGTCTTGAGGTTTAGTTAACTGTTCGTCGTTGTAAAACAATCATTGATGTTATCGTACGACAACCAACAAATAACTAGGTCGTCTTAGAGTTAACCATAATAATTAATAATCGTTTAATCATAGTTGTTTTATCTGTCTTTAGTTTAACCAATTGCCAAAGTCTTCTTAATTCAGATAAATAATGATCTAACTCTCAATTTTTCCATTTTCCAAAATAAGACTCTTTCATATCAGCAAGCCCTTTAACTTTTAGTGTGCGCTGCTCTGATTTGATTTGATCAAGGATACTACATTCAAGTTCATCACGATCCAATAAAAGACTTCAATCCACAGCAGCAAGTTCAGCACTTTTAGCCACTTTAGTACGTTAAGAGCAGAGAGAAATGTCGATTATTTTTCCTGATTTCCTTGATCAGCATTAACTCTTCTTCGAATCTCCCGAGCAATGCTTGCGGGAAGTACTTCGTGACTTGTTGGATTCGGTTCATCGCGGAACGTCCAAACAGTTGTTTTTGGCTCGTATGAATATTTAATAGTTTAATTTTCTTTTACAATGTTGTGTACGGATTTTGTCCCTCAGTCGAATTTGTTGAGCATCTCCTTGCAGTAATTGGCACGAGCCCTTTTTTATGCTTAAGTCAATATGCAGAATCTATCCGGAACAGATCTCTTTCACACCTAAATGTTGATGCAAAATCTAATGTATTGCAGTGTTCGATATGCCTAAGAATGCCTATCTCGCGGTAAGTCACATGCCGATCCTCAATCACGTTTTGCACAGCATCTATGTTTTTGGAACAACGACCGATTTTGGTTGGCATTTATTCGAAATTCATCACGAAAGCACGACTATGACGAAATTCTACAAACCGGTTGTGATGGTGCTTCATTACCAAAAGCACACCGAAGACATTGAGGAATTGTTGTTGTATTACACCCTTACTAAAATCGCCCAACAAAAACCTTCACGTGAAATTTTAACGGGTGACTAGATGGTTTAGAAAAAGTAAAAACTCGGATCTATCGGTTGGGAAAGAGATGGCGACTGCTTTTTGGGGTGGTTATAGCATTGTGTTAGTCGACTATCTTGAAAAAAGAGTAACGGGGGCATGAACGCATCATTATTTGACAAGCTGCGGACAGACATTGTGGAAAAATAACCGCAAGACCCCAGAAATGTGAGAGGGTACGTTCCTCTCACATTTCTGTGGTCGACATGGCAAAAAAATCACGAATTGGGGTTCCAATTAATAGACCACCCACCTTATTCACTAGATCTGGCAGATAAGGCCCTTTTTTGTTTCCTAGGCCCAAGGTTTCTTTCGAAGAACGCAGGTTTTCATCGAATGAGAAGGCCCTCCGTAAATGTTTATTTTGCAGAACAAAGTGCCGACTGCTATATGCACAGATTAAGGAGATGGAAGCATCGCTGATAAAAGTTTATGTTGAGAAATCGAATTTAATTTAGACTGGAAATTTTTCGGACCTCAAAATTTTTTGCAATATTACTGCAACGTAAAACTTGATTTTTGATTTATCTTTCAATTGCTGTGGACGTGTCTTTCCTAACAGGAATCCACTACTTCACAGGGAAAACGGCAGGTAGCAACATCTATGTATTGCAATGTCAAACCTACTTATTGGAAAAATATTTGAGGTTGCAATGCTTATTCAAATTTTGTTGAACATGAAGATGTCAAGGAAAAAACCATCAATAATCCTTATTTTAAAAACGCAATTCCCTCCCATACCTACGCCCCTGATGGAAACGCGACTTTAACCGGACGATCCGTAGTCTCGTGTCCACGCTGCTATTCAGCGCACCCAACTGAACGTGTTCCCTTCATCTGGGTTTAAGTATCTGCGGCTCGCGACCGTCAAAAGCGTGTTGTTCGTGCTGTCGCTTCGCACATTCACAAAAATCGCACGCAGTTTTTCGCTCGAAAGTCACGACCACGCATACGAAAACGAAACCCACCCTTACACCGCACAGTGGTGCTGTTATCCCGTAACTGTGGCGTCCGAATCGCGAAAATTATCGCCGATAGTGAGGAATTCGTGGCAGTATTTCCGGAATTTCGGACAGGAATTGAATAGAGGTAAGAGCAGAGCGAAAAAGCTTGCAAAAATTTGTGCTGATGCTGATGGTTTGTGTGATTTACGTAATGCATTTTAATCGCTGGTAAGTTGAAACGTTTCAGTTTCAGATTATGGCGAATCTGAGTTGCTTAAAAAAAATTAGAAAGAGGAATTTCTGATGGGTAAAGATAGAACGAAAAAAGACAGCAACAAATAAAAATAGGCGTTTTATTGTGAGTAATGCGAGCTCTAAGATAGTGTTTATGAAATTCCTCCTGGGACGCAAACAATCTACGAATGTTCAAATCCAAAAATGCAGTTGATTTATTGGAAACATTGAACTTTTTTTTCTCTTTCTTTTCATTAATCCTGTCAACAATCCTTCTTGTCCTTTCTTCTTTTTAAATTTAATTTTTCCTTTCTTTTATTTTGAATTTGCGCTCAGACTAAATCAAACAAAAATAGAAAATTTACATTCTTCGATTCTGAATAATATTGGCCAGTGTTTATAAAACGTTTACGTCTGTGTAACGTGTTCTTTTATTTAGATATACATATGTACATCGTCTCCCAAAAATAACGAACCACATTCATGTTATTTTATTAAATGGGTTTTTCGACGAATTTAGCAGACCTATGACGACATCAACATATTCTATTTGATCTTATTGCGATGCAAAATTATAAATCGAAACAAAATTTTCTGTGAATGAAAATAAGACGCGATATTGGTTTTATCAAAATTACCAAATAAATTCACACTGTCCAGTGGGAGTTAGTAATGGCAGTTGGGTAAATACCCAAATTGGATAAATAAAAAATGGGTATTTGCTCAAAGTGATTTTATATACCCAAAAAGGGATTGTAATGGATGTCCTTCTCTAGTGGGTTTGATTCTACACAACCATCTCAAAAGTTAAAAATATGAATAGTTATTACTTTGCTTACGCCCATTGAACTTCCTAAGGTGCTCACCTTCAACATTCGCCAAATTTGAAGGAAAACCTTACAGTAAGAGTTGCGAGGCAGGTATTCGAATCCGGTACCCCGAAACTGCTAGCCCACCGCTTTAGACACCGCGCCACCTATCCCATAAATACCGTGTAATGTGATAAGTTCATCCTAGATTTCTCTTGTTTTCTTAGCGATCTCATTTTGCTTGGCTTCGATGATGAAGCGCAAGAATTCGATGCAATTCATTAAGGCGAGATCTCGTTAGATTTACAAGAACAAAAAGATGTTCAAGATTATGTAGCAGATCTAGACAGTGAACAGAGCAGTAAAGCAATAATTGAAAAGGTAACAATTTTTAGGCGGTATTTCAATACATAGATGATTATAGTTTTCAATTAACTTAATAGGGAGAAAGTAAATCAACAAAAACATATATGGCTTTGGACTTTTACGTATTGCTTGCTGCAATTAGTTTGATAATTAATAATCTTTCTGTACTCACTCCATCTCCATTCAAATACCCGTAAATTTACCCAGAATTTTATTTACCGGGCATATCGCCATCACTGGTCACAACTGCCTTGCAATGTAGCTTGTTAAGAACTTGGGCTTTTGAAAATGCGCTTAAAATGCGTTTTTTTTGTTTTTAGTGTACTTGAATAATTTTGTTATAGAAGAAATGCTAATGAACCTCGCCATTAAATGGAAAAGACCATTTATACCTTTTTTAGAAAGTTAAATAAGGTGTTTGCAGATTACCAATTAGTTAAATAAAAATTGTCAACGACTTCTGTTGTCTATAAAATTTAACTTTATTTTAAAAGCAATTGCAAAAGACCGAGAATAGACAAAAATATATTAAAAAGATTATTTAAAATGTGATTTTCTATTTTTTATTAAAAAAAATACAAGAAAGATTGCTAATAATTTTTCTTTTCAATTATTCAAAAAACGTTTTAAAATGTTTAAAGCACTTCGCTTTCGAAAAATTTGAATCATTCAGTCTAATTGAGCAACAATTTTTATAACTGTCCAATATAATAATAATATTAAATTAAATAATTCATTTTATCCAAATTTAATTAAATAATTTTAAAAATATGTAGTATAGGTAATAGAACAGTAATTTAGCTTTAATATACGGAAAGTAACGGAGAGACTTCAAAATAATTTGATTTAATCAGTTCACGGCCATTTCATATTCTGTCAATTTAATTAATTTGAACATATTTACTGAATAAAGAAAAACTACTTTAGGCAACTGCGAAATATGAGTAGATCAAAGTTTTAAGAAATGATTTAATTAGAAATTAATTATCGTGGATAAGTATTACTTTTAAAGAGCACTTTGCATCAAAAATACAAATATTATACAAACATATTATTTTTTGTTAAATAAAAAGAAAACTAAACAACTAATTAACAATTTAGTTTATTTTTTACAACTGTAACTTTTTAATTTCCATATATAAAAAATTTGAATGATAAAATTAAGTTTTTTCAAAAAATAAGAAAATCAAATTTTGAGGCAGCGAAAGAAAAAAATTTCTAGTCTTGAGATTGTTCAGGTATCTAGGGGTAACGATAAAACAAATCTCAGTAAAATCCTGCTTAATTTCCGAAAAATAAGGCTTTTTAGATTTTAGTAATTTCGAAAACCTCCTTTTTTTGAATAACCAAACATCGCTGAAGACTTTTTAACCCGGCTTTCAAGTGCTCACAAACTACTGCCTATTTGATGCAGATTTTATGGCCGTTATTATATAATTCTCTGCTGGGTGCCAAAAAAAAATATATGCTACATAAAGAAACCATATTACTTATGCTCTGTTTCCTATCAACCATAAGTACATTGTGCGCGGCAAAATTATGGAATTCGCTAAGTTTCAAGCGATTTATTTTTCGAATTTGTTTTTATTTTTTTAAAGTTTCTCTCGCTTCTGTTTTTCAAGTAATGACGTCGTTAGCAATTTTTTTAAATGGCAACTCCGGATATTTTTCATTTTGATAGTTTTTTATTTAATTGTTTAAACGGTACCATCAACATTTGAATACTTTACACGAGAAAATTTTATATATAAAGTGTATAAAAGTCATTTAATGAGCGGAAAACGGAAATTTTATTGATAACAAAAAGAATCGATAAATACTGTTATTCAAGAAATCAAATGATTGTTTCCTTTAAACTAAATGTTCGAAACGCCACTTGATTTTTTCTTAGGGGGGTATTTGGAATCAAAAAAACAAAAAAGAAACCAAAAATGTTTCACGGATTTAGAAAAAATCAGTAAAAATCGGCTTCTATAATTGAATGGACCGATACTAGAGTTAAATTCATTTAATATAACAATGTATCTCGCTTAAAAAATAAATAAATAAATAACACTTTAGAAGAAATATGATTTTCATACTTGACTTCTGAGACGCACTGTAATTTTATATTTTCTAGCGGCATATTCATATGTTCACACAGTCAATAAGTCATACTATGGTTATTCAGACGATGATAACACGATAAAAATAAACGGGACACCTCACCCGTGGTTGCTAAATATTGTGGTCGGATTTATATAAAGTCAAGTATATAGCTAAAATAGTTTAGTGAATAACGAATAAACTGAATATTTTATTTTAACAACGCGCGCGAGTGTAGAAGTATTACAGGATAAATAGTTGCAGATTTTAAGACGCGGTAAATTCGTCGACATTCCTAGAGTTAGCACATAATTTAGTAACAAAGTAAAGGTTTACAATGTGTTGAAAACGTATCAATAGAAAAACGATATCTTTTTTAAAGTAGCAACAAAGGAAGGTGTCTGTATTCGAAAATATAAAACAAATGTAAATGTTTACGATGTTATTAACTAGATTTGTGTTGCACATTCTATTTCCTAAACATGGATTGATAGTTGTTTTAAAAGTGAAGAAAGATACGAAACATTTTTGTGTTCAGCAAAGAAATTATTTCGGCGCAATAAATGACGACAATAAGTTATGAAGGCGGTCAGTATTTATAGTGTCTAACATATTAAACCTTATTTTTCAACATGAATGAATTCAATAAATCTCGTCCGTTAATTCCCTTTTATTAAAGCAACAAAAAGCTATTACATTAAACTAATACATTTATTACAACAATGGACTACGTTTAACAAAATGAAACCTATTTATCAATATAGTAAACACCCGTTTATTGACTTACTTTGTGTGAAGCGCAACAAAGTTTAGGAATTTTTCATTAAACAATAATAAATGCATTCTTCATATTAATAAAACCGTTTATTGAGTATAGTGTAAACACAAAAGTATGTGTTCATCGATATAATAAACAACCATTTATTAAAATGATAAACTCGTTCGTCGGACCAATTTCGATAAAAAATTGTTACATTAACGAACTTTCTTATTTTATTTACGTAAACTACGTCCAAGACACTCTTTTTATTCGAAAATTTACACAAAATAAAATTATTCGATAGGAACATACTTTTGGTGGAGGTGGCTTCTGGTATTAAGAAGAAATTACTAGGTCTTTTTAAAATTATAGAATTAATTTATTTTAGTTTGTTAATTTCCTTTTTTAAATCGACACCAGAAATAATACAATTGATCCATAAGGATCACTGATATAGCAATTGTAACTGTAATCCGCTATTTTCTAACTAACTTTTCACAATTTGCTGCGTTAGTAGCATGTTAGTATTCATTTCAATACGGACACTACCGTTCAGTGAAGTTCGGTCATACAATAAAAATCTATTATAACACACTGTATACAATTATTAATACATAAAATTAGAAAAATATTAAGCATGCACTCTTTTCTAAGAGATTAAAGCCATAAATTATTATGTAAAGTAGAATTATTGCGACAACCACAATAAAGTCCCTTTTATTATCATTCCAAGAATTTCTCGGAAGTACCGATCTTTTGAAACGGGTCGTTTGGGGATTATTAACGAACAATACATTTAGGAAATATACCGCAGAATCATTCTTGTTTATTTATCACAAGCGTAAAGATATAAATTTGCTTCATTTTACTGTTAAACGTGTGTTGGTGTGCATCTGTCGTTTTTGCGCGAAAGTTTTAAGAAAATTTACTTCAAAATGGCACGAGACAAGCCTACCAGTGTAGAAAAACGTTCACGCACTATTACGCTGTTTGAAGGAGGATATTCGGGGCGACAAATTGCTGAAAAAATAAATATGAGAAGTTCAACAGTAAATGACATCATAAAGCGATATCGGACAACTGGAACTATAGAAAATCGTGTTCGTCCTGGAGCATCAAGGAAAACAACAAAAGCTGATGATTTGAGAATTGTATTATTAAGCACACGCAATAGAAAATTAACAGCGCCACAAATAGCAGCCGAAGTCAATCGCGGCCGTGAAAAAAAAGTTTCGGCGACTACGGTAAAACGTCGACTTCAACAAGCGGACCTTCATGGACGCATTGCCATTCGAAAACCCTTATTACGTCGGGGCAACAGAGCAAAACGGCTACAGTGGGCCCGTTCTCATCTAGATTGGTCGTTAGATGATTGGAAACACGTGCTTTGGAGTGACGAGTCAAAGTTTGAGGTTTTTGGGCAAAATCGACGCGTTTATGTCCGAAGATCTAAAACCGAAAAGTGATCCCGAACTGCATCGTGCCTACAGTGAAGCAAGGGCGTAGTTCTGTGTTAGTGTGGGGATGTTTCTCCTTTGCTGGGACGGGAGATTTATGCAGAGTGCCGGGTGTAATGAGAAAGGAAAATTATTTTGCAATACTCCAGAATCATGCAGTGCCATCAGGATTGCGTATAATAGGCCATAACTTTACATTCATGCATGACAACGACCCAAAACACACTGCGTTAGTGTGCAAGAACCATCTAAAGGAGCAAGAAGAACAACACACCCTGAAAGTAATGACATGGCTCCCACAAAGCCCAGATTTGAACCCTATAGAGTTGTGGTGGGATGAACTGGACAGGAGGATCCGAAAAATATGCCGAACTTCACAAGAACATTTACGGAATATTCTGCAACATGAATGGATTAATATTCCACAATCCGTTTTAACAAAACTTATCGAAAGAATGCCTAGAATAGTTCGAGCAGTGATTAACAGCAAAGGAGGTTTTTTCGATGAAAAAAAAATATAATGTTCAGTATGTTATATTAGGCCAGAATAACTTTTTATTTATTTATTTTTGTCTTTTTACCTGTACATACAATAAAATTGCATTTTGTTTTTAGTTTCGTTTGTTTCTGTAACCTTTTCATGTTTTTTACCAACCGACCGAACTTTTCTAAACGGCAGTGTATGCGTCAGATCTAAAATTCTTCAACCCTAGAATCTCTTAAACATATCGTGAACGTACAATTTTATGTTCTGGATCGCAAGTCTAAGTATTCTGAATATGTTCGGAATCGTTACTGCGAATAAAGCTAATATTCACTCACTTTCTACACATTTACCGTGTTTATCAAAATTTTGATCAGTTTATAAACGTGCTATTAGATGTGTCAATTACCAATTTCTAGTTATAATAATTAACGAACTGCATCAAATTTCTGTTGTTCAAAGCGTACAAAAATGAAACATATCTCATGTTTCAAAATTGATGATGCTCGAAGCTGCTAGTTTAGATTTAACCAACTTGGCTTATGCATGTACGTATATAAAATTAAATTGCGTACATCAGGAAATATCCGTTGCCAAAAACAATACATCAGTTGATATTCACTTTATACAAGCATCTTCTAGGCATGTGGCAATTTTTTCACATCGCAACTGAATTTTTGATTTATGTATGTAAACGCTTGAATTATTTTATCAAGATTGATTTCAATGTCAAGCTCTGGGAAATGTCTGTTAGTACGCCAAGCGTACTTTCTTTAACGGTGAATGGGTTAATCCATTTAAAAAAATAAAGATCTATAGAATAACGGCCAAACCGAAGTACTTTTTCTATTCTAATAAAATAAATGTAAAACGAAAAATAACAATTTTTTTCTCAAAAATTTTAGTGGCACAGATACGCTAAAAATATGTTTACGTTTAAAGTGTAACATCTGATGTATTTATCTGGGCATTGCCCTAGATAACTAGAAAGAATTCTTTACAATAGTTCTGAGGTATGCAATTTCAATGGTATTTACATTTTGGCATCGAGATTCTTTTGGAAGTATCCTATATATATTTCGAGGTTTCCTATTTCATATTGACCAAAAAACCTTAGAATGTGTATGCAACGAAGGGAACTGGAAAACTAGAAAAGTTCTCAATGTAACTAAATACCGAGTAGTCCATTTATCTAGGACATCCCGAATAATTTGGAAGTCTGGTACTTTTATGAAAAAAAGTTCTGAGTAAAAGTTTTAACACAAGAAGGCGCCCATACAATGATAGTTGAGAGAGATCGCTTGAAGGTTACAGAAAGGTCAAATTAAATTTTTTAAATGGAACATGATAAGCTCTGCTAACAAAAACTATTTAAACAATGAACTAAATGTCTAGTACCTAATAATGTATCATTAAAACGTTGTAAAAAACAATAATCTGAATGAACGAATGATGGACTTCTAACAACAAGTTTTCGATAATTTGCGAGCAAGCAACTATTAGCCTCTGCTGCATATCTTCAAGTGTTGTTGGGGCATTACGACACACTTTCTCTGAACCCCGCACAAAATAATCGAGTGAGGTCAAGTCTGGGGAAAGAACAGGCCAAGGAATAGTTCCCCCGCGTCCTATCCAGCGATTTGTCTAATATTTCTCGAGCCAGTCGTGCGTAATGAGCTAGCTGCTGATCTGGAGGTACATCCTCAAGCAATGTCGGCAACACGTTGCTTAAAAAGTCTCTGTACTTATTACCATCTAAGGTACCTCTAATGAAGAAGGGTCCAAAGGTACCAAGGATTCCATACCATACTACCTTGGTTTCTTCACGGCCCAATAATACACATTACGCTTATTTACTCGTAAAGGTGGATTCGTCGGAAAAGAGTACATTCAGAAAGAAATTATTATTATTTCGATTTTTTTGCTATCTTGGTGGACTAATATATTATATGAATGATATTTTACAGTTTCAATATTGGAAAAATACTAGTTCGTGAAATTTCAGGCTGCTCTGTATGTTCTCTAGCACTATTGTTATGAGCCGCTGTACAGCGATTTGCCCGTTTCCATCGGTAACACTTTCCTTCGTAATGCTTCCTGCTGCAGACAGCACGACAAAGAGTCGTACGAGACGGGCGAAGCCTATCATTCTTTCTATCTTCTTTCTATATAAACGAAACATTACGCGATTATTCTCTCCTGCTTCACCGTAAATAAAAATCATATCATTTTTTTACGTACCACTTGATCCATTCTTGATATTGGAAACACTACATTTTGTTCTGTTTTTATTAAGCTGGGTAAATTATGTTTTTCATAAATTTTAGGTTTACTTTAATATATCATTTAATGTTAAGTTTGGGTAAAAGTTTTAGTATCTTTCTTACTTCAAATTGAATGCTTTTTAAGAATTTGTAAAAGAAGGTATCATGTTTCATTTAAAAAACTTTAGAAGCTTGACCTTCCTGTGACTTTCAAACGATCCCCCACAACTACCACAATATGAGCCCTCTCTTGTTAAAACTTTCACTCGAAGTTTTTGTTCATAAAACCAACCGCTTCCAAATTATTCCGAGAGTCCGAGGTAAATGGACCACAGGGTCTTGAACCCCAAACAAAGTTGTAGCATTACAATTCACTTCAAACCAGCACAGGTGCATGCTCACTGACACACGTATGTGGGTACTGTACCGGTTCTCACTGCGTTCATAATCCAAAAAAAAAAAATTTATTTTTATTTATTTCTATAATTAACATGTTTGATGTATCCTTAAGGTTGTCTTAAATACAGGTATAATTATTATTATTTAATTTCCAGTTGAAACATTAAAAGTGAAGAAAATTGTAATTTGTCGAACTTCCATAAAAGATTGTTACAAACCAGAGACCAATAGAAGCAAGAGCCAGAGATCAGGACAACAAATAAAGAATGAATCACCCAATAAAAATTGGGAATTGGAAAAAATTTATACAAGATTGAAAATAATGAAGGAAAGTAGTAAATATGATCAAGACACATCAGAAACGTTTTGCAGGAAACATCTACATATCATAGGCCTAATTTATTACAAGTTGAAGATTAAAATAGCGTCTAAAATAACTGTGAACACTGACCTACCTAGATTATTGTCCTCACCATGCAAGCTTGTGAATGCTCGTCTGTTTTTGATATATTTCTTAAAATCCTTGTCACATTTCTTTAAAATTCTTGAAATAAAACATCCAATCGTATTAGATGTGGCATTAGACGTGGTTGGTGATTAGAGATGACCAAGGCAGGTGAAATTATTACTTTTTTACTCGTGTCTATTCGTCTCATAATAAAAAAGGGTTCGTGTTGCTTACTGGTTTCCTCCGAAAGTCGACAAAACACGAGTCTGTCTAGTCGCTGCAAAAAAGTAATAATTTCACCTGCCTTTGTCATCTCTAGTGATAACGAACAAGTTTTTTTTAACCGGGAACTGAATGATAAACAAAGAGCCAAGTTAACACTTTTTTTACCAAGGACATTTTATAGAATGATGTAGACACTTCTAACACTTCATATTGTGCTATTCTGATAATATTTGCATTTGACACCAACGGTCACCATCTAAAATGCAATGTTAGGATTGAAAATCGAACGTTGTTGCTCTTTAGAAACGTCTTGGGCGATACGCAGCAAACTTTGTGAAGCTATTCAAATAACTTGCTCCAATCATCATTTATATAAAGCAGTGTTCATCATTGCAACTATTTGACGTGCTCTCTTTATTCTGTGGAAATTCCACATTAAGTAACCAAATCATGGGTTCATTAAATTTTTAGACCGATTTTGCTCGATTTTTAATCGCTTTTCTCCAATTTATCCTCCAAATCTTCGAACACACATTCCATCCGCTTTTCTCTTGGCATGACCCTTAATTTCTTTTCCTCTAGTATCGTCCAACTTCCTGACCAAATAGTCGTCATCAGCCCTTTTCAGATGTTCAGCCATTACAAACGAAGGATCATCCTACATTCCACAAACGTATCATTTAGAACACCGCTCTAAGGTCGTCGTATTCTTTCCCCTTCGAACATTCTACCCAATATTTTCTCACAAATCTTCTTGTGTTCTTTTAGGCTAACTCCATGTTTCGCATCCATACAACAATATCAGTTTTGAAACTGTTTTTGCATATGCTAATAATCTGTTACTTTACCTACTCTCAGGTTGATTTTGTAATCGTAAGAATAAGTGGAGCTGGGATCATTTTGAAAGCTTTGTTGATTCTAAAGCCTCTAACGATATGTATTGATTTTTATAAAAAAAATTGTTAAAAAGTTTGTTAAAATACAGAGAAGTTTAAACGAGGAGAAAAAATTTTGGCTACCGCAAACTAAAAATTTAACTTGCTTTTAAATTGTGTACTGTGTATGAATGATGTTATTTTAATCCGCATTTTACGAGGAAGTAAGTTATTTTCATAAAAACACTCAATCTTTTATAAGATCAGTCAGCTTCCATTTTTAATCCGAAATAACTTTGTTATATCTATAGTTAAATAAAAATAAGCGGAAGCACATGTATTGTTTTTGAAAAAGCATTTCGGATTTTACCTTGTTTTAATTTGAGCACTTCTAAATACTGCTCAATAAAGATTTTTCGCACGTTTTCTTACTATTACAGCTGCATTGAACATCAACGCAAGTGCCTGTACAGACTACGATCCAAGAAGGTCCCTTATAATGCAACATTTCTCTAAAACAAATCTAGGTTCTTAGCCTTTCAGCTTAGTTGGTGCCAAGAAGTAAGTGTTGTCTGCGTCTACTGTATGTCTTCACCCTCAAGCTTTTCTTAATTTGGCAATAATCTTGGATCCCTGTAATACAATTTACTTATATTACAGGAGCTGAAGCCTTCACAAAAACTTAAGAATCTAAAGACCGCTGAATACAAACACGTAAACTACATCTGAAATTCGATCTTAAGAACCTCTGAATGTTGCTATGTTTTACTACAAATTAGAATTATTTAAAAACCTACTGTTACTAAAGAAAGTTTAGTTTTATCAGGAAATTAGAATTTGCTTCGTAAACTTGATCGTTGCATCATATTTATTTGCATCTCAACATTGAAACGGTGTAACGACAATTCTGTTCAAAACAATCTAAATATGTGAACTCTTGTTTACATTTCTTTGTTTATTTGCCAAAAAACTAAAATGGATGCTACTGTATGCGTTTGTTGTACTTTAGTCTGCCGTGCACATCTCTCGCAAATCCTTACCCGAAACTTGCGCGTGTGTACAAATAATTCTTGATACATTCCTGAGATATTTTTCTTTTAAAGAAATTCTATTCTCAACGTGGCATACAATACAAGGGTACTCTGAAAAGTTTCTAGCCTAATACAGAAACAAGTACCTCCTTTGTCAAAGTTCTCCTTATAATCGTATGCACTTTTCCGAACGAAAGTCTGTGCCTAGGAAACAAAAAAAAGTCACCAAGGGCTACATCTGGTAAGTAAGGTGGGTGATCTGGTCTACCAATATGAACCCCAATTCGTGAATTTGTGCCATGGCGATCATTGTAGTGTTTGCGGAATAAAATTTCCTTTTTTTCCGAATGCGGTCGTTTTTCCACAATTTTTGACTTCAGCTTGTCAAGTAATGATGCCGTGGTATGTGCCTCTTATTGTTTTTCTTTTTTGAAGATAGTCGATTGACGCAACTCCATGACTATTCTAAGAAACAGTCGTCATCACTTTCGGGGCCGATGGAAGAATCTTCGCCTTTTTCGGGGCCGATTACCCCTTCGCAGTCCACTGTTTCAAGTGTGCCTTGGTTTCAGCAATGTACTGGTGTATCCAAGTTTTATCTACAGTAATTAATTGTCGCAAAAATTGCGACTTATTTTGCTTAAACTGCTTCAACAGCGGAAATGCTCATTTAAATATGTTTTTGGTCCGTCAGCAAGCGCTCAACCCAACGCGCGGTTGGCTTTTCCATACCTACATTTTCAATTTGTCAATACATAGCAAACACGTTCGTTTGAAATGCTCACAGCCTCTGCCATCTAACTCTGCTCTAATCCTAACTCGACGATCGTCTAGTCACGTTTGATGAACTTTTCCGATATTATTGGTAGTGGCTGCAGCTTTTAGCCGTCCTGAATATTCATCGTCGACCAACATGGTACACCTACATTTAAATTCACCTGCCCAAAGTGTCACTACGGCAAATGATGGTGCAAAGTCCCTGTAAACAGCGTCCATCTCGGCATTAATTTGGGTAGGCCAAATGCAAGAATTTAATGAATTTTCTTTCAATTTCCGAAATAAATGTTTACAAATGCCAGAGCATAACAAAAGTTGATAATTCCTTGACTCGTGTTTCCATCTTCCAAGTTCTTCCAAACATATTTTTACGCCTTTTTCAAAGCCTTAGAGGAATTCAAAGGAATGAAAACATTCCGAAATAGAACCTAACAAACTTACACACATCCCGAAATGAAGATGTACCCGAAACGAAAATAAAACCAACATTGATAAAAATAAACCTAGTGCACCATCTATTCTTAGCCGATTCATCAAACCAATATCACGGTTCGTATCAAGCGCGTTTCTAAAATGGCAGCACCTGTTGCTCTGACGATGCCCAGCTTAAATTCGGCCGCGCTAGCGCGACCCCGCTCAAAACGCATTTTCTAATTTTATTGAGTGATGTCGAACGCGAGGCGAATGCGTATGCCCGTAGGCTGCCGGCGGCGGCTGTTTAAAAGCGTCGCGCTGTCGTACTTAATATACATCCACATACATTGAAACTAGCCGCTTTTATCGACGCGAGTGTCGTCGCGGGTTTATAAATAAACGACGGTTCAAAATTGTAACGGGGATAATCGGTGCGTAAGTCCTGATTGTATCTAATGGTTGTGGAGCAGCAGTCAAAAAAGTATGACCCAATAATCTAAACTACATATACAAACAACACATGATTTATTATCTAATATTCTGCTTGCGAAATCGTTGGCAGCTATCGCTGTTGGGATTTTAATTGTACAAGAGGGGGGTCGGGTTATAAGAAGGGTGGCAATATGATACATTTTTATGTTTTTTTGAAGAGGAGGATCCTTGATTTTAGTAAAGCATTTTCTTTTGGTACTTTATTTTGGGTTTGTGGGCAATTGGAAAGACTTTCAAATAATTTTTTTTTTTCATTTTTCACTCATAAAGCAAGAAAAAAATGTACACATTGCCTCTTCTTATTGGATTTTTGCACGTACTTATTTGAATCAAATAAGTACTTCTTAGTCAACTTAAGTATAGAATAAAGTACGAACACTAATGTCCAACTGTTACATTCGGTATTTAATTGAACATTCGAAGAGTAAAGATACCTACACTTTTTAATTGCTTTACTAGAAAACTAAGATTAAGTAAATAAAACTTTTAAAGTTCCTTCCCGATGAAAAATTTAGATTAAATTCGAAAACTTAGAGCACTTTATCTAGTTCTTTAGTTCAATTTTGACTGACTTTCGATCCTTCCTGGAGGAAAATTCACGTTATTTATTGAAAAAGTTTGGGTGATAAAAATTGTGCAAAAGTTCTTTTAAAAGAAATTATGTATGACAGGTGACAGCCATCTGTGCAAATCATATGTTGCATACAGAATGATTCTTCCAATAAAATAATCATTGATAAGCTCTCAGTTTTTTATTTACAATATTTGATGTGCCAATCTAAAGTTCCGGGCAACCAAAATAATTTTTGAATAGTCATAAAATTGAAATTTATGGAGATAAAATGGGACCATAAAGTCTATTAATACTAATAATATATGCCTTTACTATGCTGTAGAATATATTTAGAAAAAGTACAACAATGTGATACAGCAAAATAAAGCAAGGAAACTACAACTTAGAATTGGGAATATACCAGCTTCTGCCTTAATTTAACCGTGTAAAATCGTAGAAAAACAAAAAGAAGAAAAGAAGTTCGGTGATGCGGTGGGACAGCAAACCCCGAAATCTTGTGGTCAAGTTACGCACGTCGGTTCTAAATCGTATTTTATTATGTTTTCCGCGTTAACATTCTATGGTAGAAACAGAGGGTTTGTAATTCTCTCCTGCTCTTCATAGTTAACCAACCAGATCATACTTACGAACCCCATGTATAAATCTTAGACATGCATTTTGAACCTTGTGTATGCAACAGTTTGACATGGGCGGTATACTTCAATGCAGTAGGAGAAGAGAGAAAAAACAAAAATACCGCAAAGAATTTTTTTGCAAAATTTTTTTAATATATTCCGGTATCGAAAGATTTACGCAGATAAAATTAATTGATCTCTGTATCGATAGGTATTATCTATTAGAAGGCCTAAGTTCCGAGCTTATTTTGTTATGGAAATATATCCATTGTTGATGCAAATCTTCATTCCTTGTCCAAACTCGTTACTGGTCTTTTGTTTACCGATAATAAGAACTTTATTTTTAAAGCATGTTTATAGGAAATCGGATGAATGAGTGATAAATCGGAATTAAATTCCCAAACAACTTCTTCCCACTCAAAAAGCTTGAAAGAATAGTACAACTGAGCATCATCTGCATGCTGACCTAGCATGAAAGTAATACACGACAGAAAGAGTAAGCATGCTGTGAAAATAAAATTGGACTTAATATATTCTTGTGGGACAATGCCAGTAATGATCTAGAATTGATATTGTTCACGTCTACAAACTGTGAGCGATTTGACAAAAAGTCGCCTAATAATCCCACAGTGCTCTGACTAAAATGATTTTAGTCAGTACATAATACCACACCATGATTTACAGTTGCGAATACTTCAAAATAATCCAAACGCACTAACGCTGTCAAAAACCCCCGAACAGTGGCAGCCACGACGTCGTCTATTATATTAAGCAAAGCCGTTGTGCAACTATATCCCATCCGAAAAGCCGACTGAGTGTCTTGAAGCAAGTTATTTTCTAAAAAGAAGCTTTTTATCTGCGTCCGAAGTAGACTTCGGTGGTCCAGCGTTGAGACGAATTAATATCCTGAACAATAAAGTTACCACAGAAACTGACCGAGTAGTTTATTGAGCGTTTGAAAAAAAAGCCAAATTTATGAAATAATGGAAATTCTACGTGAAAGATTTCGTTGGATTATGCCTCGAATCGCTTCATTCAACTTTTACTAATGAAGCACCATCAGAGAAGATGTGCTTTTCATCAATGATGAATTTCACAAAAGTCGGCCAAAATCGGTTATTGTTCTTAAAAGCATCGATTCTGTGGGCAATATGATTGATGATCGGCATATGACTTACCCTGACAGAGGGTTCCTTAGACATAACGGGGGTAGCTTCCCAACCAATGAGAGGTATCTGGCTTTGGGTGAGAGAGTGCTAAGCTTCTTGTTTTCATTTTGGAGTATAGTAATGGGCCAAAGTTTTATCCACCACAACAAAATAACATAAAAAAATGCTCTGGGGCATCGAGTAAAGGACTACCAAAGAAATATTGTTACTTGACATTGGCTGCATATCATACAATATAAGTAGTATTTACCTTCGAGAACAAATTGAATCACACCACGATATAATTATTTTTGTATGAGTAGGGGAAGTCTCATATCCTGTCAAATCACCCTTGTATTATAATTTATCGTTGAATAAGGCTTGGTGTGATAAAGATGGAATCTCCTTTATAAGTGGAAGGTATTAGGAAAAAAAATTTTTATTGGACATCTATAGAAACAAAAGATATTGTTTATTTACTTCTCGTGTCATTTCTTTCAATAAGCTATTGTAAAATTATAAATCAGAATTACGAAAGAATACTTATAATTTAGTTGGCAAAATGCCTAAACAACAAACTGTACGCGTGTTCGCGAACGAAAATATTTCCGAAACTGTCGTATATCGAACAATTCGACAGAATGTGAGATCTTGTCAAAACCTACCCAAAATGGTCGGCCATGACAGTTAGCTGCAATCAGGGCCCAAGAAAGGCTTTTCTACTATTCTCTCGAAAGATTAAAAGAAATAATGTGAAACACAAGAAAAAACAAAAATGCCTAAAATACGCCCGAACTCAACTTTAGAGAATTCCTCAATGTTGCCGATTTTTGACAAATCTTTAATATTATTGGAAACAAAATGATTGCGATGAAATATACTTTCTACTTCCTCACGCTGATACTCCTGGCAGTGTTGGTTCTTAGACAAGAAATCTTGTTGAGATACCCGACGAAGTAAAATACAGGACAAAACCTAGAAAAGGTATTCGTTTAGTGTGTTATGTCGGATGAAGATGTTTCTAAGCCCTACATAGAGCGTGTGATAGGAGAATTAAAAACCGCCAAACGAAATTACATTCTGGCTAGACTTAGCTTATGTTGTACGATTCCAACAATAATTGGAACAACATATCTTTTCTGCCTCGTGTGTGTAAACCTCTAAACGTGCCGCAAGCTAAGCCTACCGACACATTTTCGGCTTTATTGACCGAGAAAATTCGTTTTTGAGAAAGTCCCAAATTTTCCATTGCGCCAGTTTTTTGTCAGAGTTAGTCTTTTTGCATATATACAATGATCAAATTTACATCCAACAAAATTGGCTAAAGGAAGTGCACTGTTGGTAAATATTTACAATCCCGGAAGACTTCGCCGTTTTTGTCAATTAAACACCAATAAACCAACGTCGCTATTTATTTTTCTTTTTTAAGTGTCAATCACAGTTTAGGCCAACTTTTTTATATACATACGCTTGAAAATATATATCCCAAATTTTCCCTAAAATTTCGAAATTTACAACATCGACAGCAAGAGCGGATGCCAATTTGTTTCTTTACGAAGGCGTTCGCGATCGCTGTTCGGAAAGCCGTAGCGTGTTTATTTCGATCGAATTGCCGGGAAAATCTGAAACAAACAAAGGTCAAAAGACAGAGCTCGCCAAGTGATCAAAATAGTTCACGTGAGTGTGTATATAATCGTCGTTTTCTTTCGCTTTTGAAAACGGTTAACGGTCGAAATTTACGGTCAAAATAATCGTAAATCATCCCGTGATGAACGAGGTCTAGTTTGTGCAGCATCGTTAGATGGTGAAAATGGGCGAATTTGCGTTTTAGTTTAGTAGGAAATGGAGAAATTTATGGCAAATGTAGAAGAAACGCGTAATAATGAAATATGGAGGAACATGCGTGGGGTGTAAAATTTAATATAGATTATATGTGCACATATTTGTTGAGAATAAAGTTGGCAATCGTATGGATTAGCGCTGACGTCGACAAATTGCTTTACAGTAATGTATCCTTTTTAGTTTTAATAAAATCATGATTTTTGAAAACCTTTCTATAGAATCCAATCTTAAAACAATCTAGACATTGAAACTTCGAAGTTGTCGAAATTATGTTTTTAACTTTTAACATTAAAACAAAGATGCACCAACGATAAATATATCTTAATTGTGAAATAAACATCGAAAATCAAAATTGTTTTACCAAAGAACATGATTACTTCTTTTCAGCAGCAGCATGAAATCTAACCTAGAAGAACATTACAATTTTAATCCAGTCGTAAGCCATTATACTAATACATAATTTCATCCATTGACAACCCGAAAATTCAAATTTCGATGAAACTGGCGAGACTGAAAAAATACCTTGGTATAAGAACAACACCTTTTTCTAGCGGCTAAATCGCCTAATTTTGGAGTACAGCCCCCTCCAAAAATTATTAATTAATTAATAATCAATAATAGTTCCAGTTCCAGTTAATTTTTAGTTGTTCTTTTTAATACATTTTGATCCACATTGATCAATGTTGTTGTTAGAAGCGGGTTCATGAAATAATGCACGATACACTTTGAAAAATTACTTTTTCATAGCTTTTTTTAGTAACAAACAAACTTATATTAAATTTTGGTTAAAACCATTACAGGACCTCTTGAATTCAGTGGTGAAGTAAGATTTTTTAATTAAAAAAATCGCTAATAAATTTTTGCTATTTTCCAACTCGAAAAATAATCATTGTATCCCTTGAAAATGTAGATGAACTTTTAAAATTTATGACTAAAACTATGTATTAAAAAAAATGTTCTATTTTAATGCGAAATGTAGGTTTTACGGGGGTGCTTTCATTTCAAACGGGTTACATTGTATAACGAAGGACCGGGTCCTTTGTACCCCCCATTTTTGTTACAATTTTTTTTTATTTATCAGAAATACAGTCACTTCAACGCAGAAAATACGTAGAAAATTCAGACAACCAGACATTTAAACTAAAAATGTACACAACACGTCCACAACACGTCAATGGTTAGAATATTATATATTGTCACTGTTTATGTGGATCTGAACACCGTTAGGGGCACATGCAATTAGCCATGGATTTTTATATTTTGTCTACGTCGGAGTTTTGTACCATTTTATACCAAACCCAAAACACGAACATATTAGCCACGAGCGATTTTTTTTTATTTTTGTAAGTCAAACTCTTATACCAAAAGTGAAAAGGTTTGTGCCACTTACGTTTAGAAAATATTACCGTTTTTTTGGGAGGCAATGACATGTCCGCGCCCCCCAGTTTTGGGAAAATTGTATATATGAGTAGTATCTTATTTCATAATTTTTAATGGCCCTGTACATTTAATCCGTGTTCTGATTACCATAAATGACCTTTCAAGATATAATGCTGTAGTTAAGACTATCGATGTACTCAGCTCAACTACCACCCACTGACGATGATGCACATTATTTTCATGTAGCATTACGTAAAATAAGCTCACAAAACTTACAATTAAATATATGGCAGCACATAAAACACCCACCATCTTTGCAAGTTGTTGCGCAAACAGCTGTATTTTCTCTTAAAAAGTTTTGATCGTGAAAACCAATAAACCGAAAATTCTTCAATGTATACGACTTCTACATTGTTGAGAATTACACAGAATTATTACAAAGATTTACAACACAAGTTGATGTAGTGCAAAGTCCACCACTAACAAAAGTAAGTTCAAAATAGTGACGGCCAACAAATGTCCCTAAATTGCCCTAAGAGTGATAATTAAATTTCAAGATTGTACGTATTGCATTAAATATTCTTCCTCCTTATCTTATTTTTTGCCGTAATCAAAGAATAATACTAAAATAACTTTCTCCCTGTATTAGTGGAATCATTTATGGCAAAATTAATGTAAAAAGAAAAAACACACTACCCACGGACATGTTTCTACCTACCCAAGTTCCAAGAGTGTTCTATACTCCACCTTGCACCGCTGTTTGTCAGTTAATATCACAACAAAACGATGAATCAGGTATCACTTGGCATCCTCTAGTGCCAAGAAATACATGTCTGCCGTTTAGAAAGAAGCGACGTAAACCCGGTACTGTCCGAGCGATAGCTTGGGTAACAGTACTCGGTAACAGTAACTGTGAGAGAAAGAATGGTTCAAGGTAGAGTAAAAAAACACTCTCGGAACCTGATCGGTTGATAAAAACATGCCCGTGGGTAGTGTATCTCTTCTATCCTTTCATTGCTTTTGCCGTAAATGATTCCATCAATACCATGAGGAACCTGTTTTAGCATTGTGTTTGGTTATTGTTTCCAGGCATTTTCTAATGTCCTTTGCCTTGTGTCACTACAACATCGGCGGGGAATTAAATATCGAAATATCAAAGCAATGGTATCACAGCAGATCTATAAAATTAGTCTTTTGCATTTGTTACTTAATCAAGGATTCGAATTTGATGAGATTTTCAAATAATCTCCAAAACACATATTTATTTCAAATTTATGCAGATACTGCTGACTGCGTAGGCTTCTATTCCTCTTTTTAAACATATTTCACTGTCAAGAAAACTTAGAAACCGTCAGGGGCCTTGAAAATATGCGAATTTTGGCACCTTCGACCAAAAAACCTTTCGAAACGAAGGGGCTTCGCGCTTGCCAGCGTTAATCGTATTAACGACGGTTTGTTGTTTCGTGTGTTTTAGCCTAAACGCAGTTGCACAAATCATTTTCGAGCCGAGATAGGTGCACACATGCAAGCAAGAACGCGTGCAAACTTGCACCAAGCCGCGTATCCCGCCTATTTTTACACCAATATTGTGTAAACGTTAAACACTTTGTTCGGCCGATTTGCTTACATTTGCCTCGAGTAAACACATCGAAGAAACACCGAAAGATAGACAGCTGCATATTTATCCTTTAAGCGTTAATAGTATTTTAGTACTTAGAATGTAACTAGCCTAAGAGTGATGTGAAAGTAAAATGTTTCCGAAAAAACTTGTCATTCACGATTTTTTTTCTAACTGTTTACAGAAACCTAAGCCAAAAACAAAAACATGCCCACGGATAAAGGTTCCTCGGATAGTGGTGGGGGTAGTAAGGAGAAAGGTGAATCTGGAAGGACATCGTCAAGGCCACCTTGGGTTAGAGATGGTCCGAATCCCTTACCGGTACCAACAATGCCATGGACTTTGAATAAGAGAAATAGCCTCAAGGAGACAACAGATGATTCACCAAAACGTAATGTCAAACAGAACATCTAACTTATAATGCCATTATTTTTACTAGATAGGTATGATTTAAAAGAGATTAGGTCTGCAACAACAACTGAACAATTGAAAACAAGAAATAACAATAACAACAAAGGGTTACAAAAATTAATAATGGTAACTAATTTATCAAAAGAAACGGTAGAATTCTTTAAATTTGGAAAACATTTTTTTAACAACCATCAAATTCTATAAAAAAATTCTATAAACAATAATTTTGTAATGTTTTCTTACTTTTACATTTTTTTTAAAACGTGTAATAATAGTTCTTAAGTGAGAATACACAAGTAACTAAAATGCTCGGACAACACATTCAAATTTTGTACTAATATCCGTTTACACTAAGAACGTTTATCTATATTTGTTTTCGAATAGACATATATGTAGGGGAGGATACTAAGAATCTATGGAAATTTTTCTTTTAACACAATTCTCCTACAATTGTACGTTATCCTGTTTTGGATTATTTAAGTAGAACTTAAGGGTAGGAATTTAAAAATTCTTACCAAAGATACATTCATGATACAAAGAAACATTATAACAGGGTGATTCATATCCGCTGGCTCGAATGAAGCGTGTAATATTGCCTTAAGTTAGTATCACATATTTTTATTAGAAAATAATTTTCTTAAATAAAACAAGCTGTATATTATTTTACTTTTGAGATTTTAGGAAAATTGTTTTCCTCAAAATCTCCTCCTATTTAAAATAATTTCAAACAGACATTCACAATTTAATGACTGGATTCGAGCGAAAATATTGCCTCCACATGAGTCTACTAAATAAAATGAAAGACCGTTCCAATTTCAAATATACGGGAAGAGTTCGGTAAATACCTGGTCTTGGCAAGAAAAAACAATATTTTAAGTAAAATCCATTTTATTTTTTAACATAGCCTCCTTTGAGCTCGATATACTTAGACCACCGTTTTTCCATCTTTTGTACCCCATCTAAAAAATACGATTTCTCTTACCGTGCAAAATAAGCATTCTTTTTTCTGGAGTCACTTCATCGCTTAAGCCAAATCTCTTTTCGTCGATATCGGGAGACAGGAAATAATAGCTGGGGGCTAAATCTGCTGAATATGGTGGACGCGGAAACAATTCATATCGTAACTCGTTGAATTTTGTCAACGAGATAAATGGGAACGCGTGCATTGTCTTGATGCAACAGAATTTTTTCTTCGCCAAATGCGAACGTTTTCCTTTCACAGCATTGTTGAAATGATCCAACAAGTTGGCATAGTACGCGCCATTAATCGTTTTGCCCTTTCCAAAGTAATTAACGTGGATGGCGCCGAGTACATTCCAAAACAGTATGTCCATGATCTTGTTGGCCGATAAAGTGGCTTTAGCCTTCTTTAGCGCCGGTTGACCACGACAAATCCACTGTTTAGACCGCTCCTTGGTCTCTGGTGTGTTGTAATGAATCCATATTTCGTCAACAGTTATAAATCGACGCCAAACATTCTTTTGAAGTTGACATACGTACGTGCTTAAGACAATAAGCAATCGCGGAAAGCTTCCTCAGCAATCTTACGTACTTTCAATCTCCGATCTTTCATTGTGTCAGTGATTTTTTTCACTTCTGACGTGGTGTCCTCGGTTGGATGTCCTGGACGTTCTTCGTCAAAAATGCCACATAAATTCAGCACAGGGTGTAAATCTCGCTATCTCATATTTTCTTGAAATTTGGCGCATGTATCCGATTGGTATAGACCCGGAAAAGTATGAAATTTTACTGAATTACAAAGCTGCAAAGTTCGCATAAATGGGCCCGAAAAGAGGGAATTTCTGTAGAAGTTTTCCTAATTGAACTAGAGACCTGGGATAGATGGCATTTTACAGCGTTTTTCATGTCTTTTTCTATAATATACAGCATTATATAGGTTATAAGTTAAAAAAATTCGAAACCTGTAAATTCAAATTTGAATTTAATGTTTTTTAGAAAGTACATAGTTTAAAATTTATTCAAGGAACAGTAGTATTATTACAAATGATATGTCGAAATATAAATTTGGGATAATAATGGCTCCATTGCTAAAAAAATTGAATACTGAATCTGTTTTTCAAAAGCTCAAAATTTTAATGAAATGAAAATAATGAATTAATTAGTAATCGTAATAATTATTCATAATTAATAATTATTATTATGATTGATATGATTAATATTGTAGTTATTGTTAATTACAATAATTATATTAATAAATAGATAATTTATAATAAACAAAATTGTTTACACAAAATAATGCAACAATATTACAAAGTGCCTTGTTGCTTCAACTACGATGGAAATTACTTAAAATAATATTATTAAAGCATAGTAAGAATCAAAATGTATAAAAAAATTGCTATAAGAATAATGTGATCTAACAAGTACTACCTTAAAACATTAGAAATTGAATCTTTTTAACAGAAGAATTTCTAACAAAATAATACACATCACCACCACAATTTCTTACAAAACACTAAATATTAGAAACCCTCTTAACAGGTGGTAAATCGACAAAGAACTGGTCGATAGGGACCAGTCACCAAGGCGTATATATTCTAAACCCTTTGAATTACCCCGTAATAGAGTGGGATCAATGCCCTCCGTTAATAAGCCACAAGTTACAGAATGTGTCACCGGATGGGGCACTCCACTTTTGTAAACTTTCTTATTTTTGATTTTTTTTTATCATTCATTTTTGCTTATTTTAGAATGTAGAATACAGTGGTTAAGATTGCTATAGCACGTAGAGGGCGTTATAAACCCTTATTATAATTCGCATTTTCAATGTGATTAAAGAAGTTTGTTTTTAATTTAACGAAATAATTCTTCAATTTAAAATGCCCAGCGCTTGATAAACTAGCTAGTCATAATTTAATAATACGAAGGTGGTTTTATATGTAGCAGCGTAAAGGGCGCTAACAATGAAACGTCGTTTATCAAAATTTAATTTCAATATGTTTTTCCGCGGTCTATGTTTTCTTTTAAAGAATTTAGGTTTCCGGGTTGCTACCGCTTGATCCCTTGACAGTATCGGCAAAAACAGCAGTTACTCAAAAAACATCGCTGTCGTGCGCCAAGTGACCAAGTAAGATACACATCGACTGTAACACATCGCGAAATTGGGACATCCTTATCCCTTTGCAAGACCTTATTCCAAAAAATTCTGCATAGAAGATCGTTCTCATTGATGGCTGGCTTAGCTGCTTTAAGAGTTGATTTAATTATTATATTAATCAATTATATCAATCTTTGTGGAGAATACTTTGAATGAAGAAAGCACTTTATCTTAATCCACTGTTTGTTATTATGGCCATATCAAAAAATAAAAAGACAGCCTTGTAACTGTGGACGTAATTTTTTATTTTAAAAACATTTTTTTTTAATTCTAAAATAAATTTCATGTTAAATCGCATTTTTAAGTTACAGCTTCGCTAGAAAAGTGAAATCGATAATCATACTTTTATACCGCCCTGTATATTTTCTCGCAAATTTGACCACTTTATTCAACATCTCAACGTAAGTTGTATTACAAAACGTTAATTTTTCACTTCCTAAATTCTACAATAATTCGTACCAGCCAAACCTTTCGAAAACGATAGCTATTTCACTCAAAATTGCATTAAGTACTTTTAATTCCCTAAAACCATATAACTTCATAAATGTCAAATTTTTGCAGTTGTGGTACCACCCTTGAGAAAAGTCAAGAAACCAGAACCACAGGAAAATGGCACGCCCAAGAAGGAAACATTCACGAAGCCTCAGCTCAAGCCCATACCCCCTAAGGAAGTTCAGCTGCAATCGAAAGAAGTCAAGATACCAATTCCTAAACTAAATAGCGTCAAGGATAGAGAACTGCCTCCTATCAAGCGAAATTCCATTAAAGAAGATATTTCAGGAGATATAGATAAGGTATACTTACCAGATCAACTTGGTCTTTATATTAATTAGCTATATTCTACATTAAACAAATTAATAAATAATCAAAGCAAAAATTAATTTGCGCGCTCGCTGGAAACAAACTCGTACATAAACTCGTTCAAATTAGCCATTATCTTGGCTCAGATCGTTGCCAACTCATAAATAAGCATCAATTAATTAGTGCATAATGTCTACTTCGCGAAAGATTAGCAATAAAATTGAGGAGGAAAGCAGCTCAGTTTCTTTCACGTTAAGTCTCAAATCGAAAGCCAAAAACGAGAGAGCGATAGATGGGAATGTTTTTAAAAATTGTGAAAACGAATCTGTGGCATGTGCATCGATCAAAACAATCGGAGACGAAACGGTGAAGTGTCGGCGTGCATTTTATTCATCAAAAGCAATGCCAAGTTTAATGGGAACTGATATACGCGGTGATGGAGAAATTTTGACCATTAGAAAATATGTTTTGGTTGATGTAAGTTGATCAGCTTTCCTTAATTGTACGATGAAAGGAATCAAATGCTCGGAGTTGAACCTTCTGGAAATAATAATCTAAGTTCAAATCAATTTTGTCACTTCAAAATATTACCATGTTAAATTTATCAATATACAGAGATGAAAATTTTACAAAATTAAACAATAACACATTAAAAGCAAAATGTTTTCTTTTTCAACTGAGTGGATTAAATGTTATTGTTAAATTTGTTAGAAATATGTTGCTAAAGCATTAGATGGTTGCTAGTTTAGAGACGCTACTACTTTGTACTGCAGGAATTCACGAATTCGATTCGACAAGATGTATAACCTTCATTATTTTGATTTTTTTAATTTTTTTTAATTAAATTTTTAATTGATGCCAAGCTTTAAAAAAAGAAAAAACACAATTTAATAATGAAAATTGTTTTGCTGGTAGTTATACATTTCAAATGCTGTATTTTCAAATTTGTTCCTTGCAAGCTTCATTTTGGGGAGTAAGATCTTCAAGGCCCCCTGTTTTAAAAATTTCGGAAGTGGATTATACTTTGAAATTCCTTCATATTCACTCAAGAAAGACGACATCTAAATTTTGTGACCTTCAAAAACCAGTTAAAAGCGTCAAGCCAATAACCAATTACATTTTCAGAGGAATTATTAATAAAATAGTTTTGAGATTAATGCAAACTGAATCTTTTTCCTTTTTTGTTTTGGTGTTTTCATATAATTGTCAGAAGACTTGAGTGATATTCTTTTAAAGAATTAAATTTAAAACAATTGCTGTTTTTGTAACAATGTCTTTCGAAAACCTTAGAAAATGAAGTTAGGAGAATGCGATGAACACGAAGGTATGATTTTCTTCAATTTCTTAGTCAAAAGTTGAGTTTCTGTTTGATTCTACTCTATCCTAACCTTGCAAACTTCAGCAGGATTTAAGAATTGATAGCTGAAATTTGGCGTGAATATGTTCTCTTAAGTGGAAAAATATTACCACAATTGTTTTAAATTCCGGTTTTATGTTTCTTGAAACATTATCCTATATATTGCTAAAGTTTGTAACAGTTGCAGCGTATAGTTCAAAATTCTTCATTTTCTTTAACTATTTAAGCATGTTCCAATTTTCTCTCTTTCACAACCTTCATTTTAAGTAATTTCTTCATTGTCTTTACGTAATTTTTAAAAACGATGTTCGTCTTTTGCCTTTTCCTCCTTCCTAATAGTGATGACCATACCAGAGGCTCCTCTTGGACGTGCGTACGCTTGTCACATTACTTAATTAAAATGTCTTCATTCATGCGTCATGTGTATTAGAATATTTGGAAACTTTTGATAAACCTTCATAGTAACATAGAATCTTATTCCTTCAACTCAGTTGATGCCAGGAGTGGCCTGATGTTGAGATGTTGATATGGTTTGTAATTAATGTTCTGCCATTCCACGGTCATCTTCTTGACATTGAGGACAGTTGATCTTCAATTTTTGCTAGTTTGTTGTAAGGGCTACATGGACTGTCAGTAAAGCTGCCAGTATTATCATCCCTTTTGCCGAATGATTGAATTGTCTTTACTGTCTTCGGTGAGCCTAATTTACCCTGATACGTGTCATTAACACGAGCCCTTTGGTCTTTCCTCCCATTTCCTAATTTTCCATATTAAGTGCCTGTTTTATACACCACAATGACGCCAATAAAAGACATATTCGCTTTGGTTAACTTATAATTTCCGTAAATTCCTTGGTAGCTTATTGACTGGTTGACCTATTGACCTATTGTATTAATCCTACTTCAGTTTCAGATTTACCTAAATACGTTAGGTCCCTTTGTCAGTCTATGCAGTTCATCTTGGTGGCCTGGGACACACTACCAAATAAGTTTTACGTGAATGCTCCTCATATGGAACTTAAAATAACTAAATGAAAGTATCATTTTACCAAATTTTATACTTTATTTATGATGCTAAGGACCTCTTCTTAGCGCAGAAACTATTCCTAAAAAAACCACTCGAGCATTGATTGCAAACAGATCAACGAAACATCAACCAAAATAAGTCAATAGGATGCGCTTTGCCGCGCGTAACCTAACGATCTTAAAACGTAATCGCAAACGACGTTCTCCGACGTCATCGATACAATTCAGGCGTTATGTACGAATAATGTCTAAAATAACCGAGAAATAACGCACGTTCTGATCCTTTAATGATGAAAATAGAGACGGATAACCTATTGACGGCATGCCAAAGATCGTTTGTGTGCGGCGCGGCGTTTGGCGGTTTTTCGGAGAACGCACGGTCGTTTGGGTAATTTTTCAGTTTTGTGTTGTTGTTTGCAGGCGATGCCCGCCACCAGGAACGCGTTGGTGCGCCAGGAAAGCATGAGGAAGCTATCCGGTATACCGGTCGCACCACCGATGCCTCCGCCGGCACCGGCACTGCCGACGGACACGCTTTTGTCGGAAAAGCAGAAAGAAAAAATTGCGCAATTGAGGTATGGTGCAAATTTGACATGATCCTTTTATTGTCTTCGATTTTGATTTAAAAAAAAAAACCTAAAAAATTCGAAATCTTCCACGGATGTTTAAAGAAGCGAACAAATTGTTCTTATCAAAATTACATGGAAACCTGGGATTATGAAATTAATTACATTTAAAGACACCTTCTACTATTTGGTCTTTACAGAACATATTTTTCTTTGAATGCCTTCAATTTAATCTAATCTTTAAAAAAAAAACTTCCATAAGTGTTTATGGGTTCCGCATCCAGTCCAGTTTTTAGTTTATTATGATTACGGGCGGTTAGCAAAGCTTGGGTAGTCATTCGGGTCATAATATTTAAAGAATAAAAATAAATTGGATCCATGATCACTATATGCTGGACTTTTACAACATTTTTTTGAAGTCCTACTGACGTGCCTTTCAAAACTCAACGATGCAGCAAACGTTGGTAACATTTGTATATTCATTTACGCGTTTTAAAATCCGTCAAATAACCTTTTTTAAACCCAAAAAAAATTCTGTTGTTCAATTGTTTGGCAATGAAAACATAAGGAAAAACTAATGGCTTTTAGGTATAAAGCAGGGAAGTTTTTGTGAAAAAATGTTGATTGGGTTTTTGCCATTGAAACATTATTCTTTACATTCATAACTGTACCTAAGCATTTTTTTTCCTTCTTCTTGATTCAAAATTCGTCGGTTTCGAAAGGCATCATATTTCTAATTAATATAGTTACCCAAAGAAGTAAAATTAACATTATTGACATCCAGAATATTTTGTATCATGAAAGATGTCTTTCTTCCTTAAATGATGATGGTCACAATATACTCGACAACTCATATTCCTCTCAAAACTCAACTCAAATTTTTGCCAACATAAGTTTTCGTAGTACTTACGTCGCAGATGCGATCAAAGCCAATTTGTTGAATTTTGAAACGCACGTAATGTTCCTATTTGTGTTTATGACAATGGGACATTAAAACTAAGAAAACAGTTCTGTAACCATAGAATATCAAGGAAGTGTGGTCAAATGAACTAGTTCGGATCCCTACTGAAAAAAGTAAAATATTTATACCATCCAAAATCTATGAAATGCAACTCTTTTTTCAAGGTATTTTTTGATTTTATCCAACCAATAGAAAAAATCGTACATCGAATGTTCATGGTTTCGAATCTAAGAGTTTTAAAGCGACTCAGAGAAGTATTCTTCTTGCCATTAAGTAAACAAAAGAAATCGAACAAATTGCTTTAATAAACATCATGATTTTAATAATTTCAAAATTTCCACTCCCTAACACAGCAAGTACTGTAACAAGTGAAAGTTTTTCTGGGCACACAATCCAAATTTGGGAAATTTTCAAAAAAAAAAACAAATACTTTAAGAAGCCACAGGTTCTATGGCATTTACAATCCAATTCACAATATTTACCCAATTTCTTTTTATGTTATTTACCATCGTTTTTTTTTCAATATTAATTGCAGTGTCATTAGCAAATTTCGGACTTCAAATTATTTTGTTATATGCATTTTCGATACATTTATGTCAGTAAACAAAGTTCACATTTTCCCAACTAATAAGCATACTGAAAATAGAGTTACTCCATGTAAAATACACCCTTGAATTGGAGCTAACAAATATTATATTTTATATTGTAAAGTATAGTTGGAACACCAACGGAAATAGAACGCAAAAACATTTCCTTTAACAAAATAAATTTGGTGGTGGGCCTCTTCACTTTTTCAAATAATTGTTAAATTAAAACTAAACATGCAATCATGCTCCTTGCTAAAAATGAATTTTGAAGAGCTTCAGCAGGAATTTACATTTTGGGAGTTTTATATCACCGCATTGAAGTAAACTTCAAAACTATATTTAACCAACCTTTCAGTTAAGTAATAACAAATCTGTTCAACCAATTTACGTCATTTTATTAACAAATTAATACACTAATGTTTCAACGCTTATTTATTCTAAAATCATTCAGAATAATATTTAGATCTGGAAAATTCATAAAAACTCGATTTATGTATTTCACCTCCGCTTCAGAATTACATCTCCAATAACTTAGAAAATCAAAACAATAATAATCAACATGAAAATCTAACATTCCACAACACAAAAACCAATCGCATAGAATCCTAAAAATATCCGAGCATCGGCGCTTTTGCTCCGACAGAATGCAATAAAAAAAAATAATAATGTCGTCCAAAACGAATCGTTGGACATATGGGCGAAGATAATTAAAATTCGTAATGTGTTAAGTAAATATAGATTTTAACCATTTTGTCGGATTCGTGTTTAGATCCAGACCGAAAACCAGGCCCGACTGGTCGGCGATGCTGAAAGAAGTTGAAAATCAAAGAACGCTGAAACACGTAGAGTGCAACGATAGGTCCAAACCGCTGCTGCCTATGGTTAAGGCCAAAGGACAGTTCCTGTACGATAGCGAGAAGCAGAACGCTCACAATGAATTGCTCAAAGCGGTACGTTTACAATTTAAAACGATATGCGTTTACGGCTATTCAAATGAAAGCTACATTTTGAAAATACCATAACTTTAATGAATGAAATGAACAGAAAAATTCCTATTTATAGAACAATGTTAAACAACAAAGTGTTCGCAGCATTGCTAAATTTCGTCGCAAACCCGGTGATGGTAGAACTCAAGAAATAGGTTATTCACCCAAAAAGACAATTAGGAAACTGATTTGTCATATGAGAACTTAAGCCCGTTCATCAAGTAGCGAGAGTGTATCATTAAAATCACATGAATTGTGATATCCTTGACAATCGTTCTTCTCAAACTTTAATGGAAAAGTTGGTGTTTAGATTAGAGAAGAATTATTGGTCCACTATTTTTTCATGAAGCGCGATATCGTAATAACTTATTGCAATCTTTTCTAAGCAACAAGTTCATAAAATACTCCAAACAATAAGCTTCTTGCATTGATAACAGTCCAAAAAATCAGAATTCTAAGTTTTTTCTGACCACGGAAACTTTTAACGAACGGCTACCGGGAGAAATCCTGTTATACCAGGCATGACAAAAATGAAATTTACAACTCATATGGCCAACGTTTTAATCACAGCTATCTGTATATTTATTTCATACTGAATAATAATTGTTTAAAGTTTTAAAGTTACGTAATGAATGCAGATGCGCCATTCATGTTACATGTTATCCACGTCCCTACACAAATCGCTCACCAAAAGAAGTTCGTTATTTCTGGGTGTCTACATTACCAAATTGGACAATTTGTCAAATACATCACTTATGTTTTTTGAAAAAAGCTGTAGGCAACTGGTCCGTGCATTACGGACATTTCTTCTTACTCCGCCAATATCGTTTTCAGTTAGATTATTAGAAAAACTACACAATTCTCGCTTGGTAATTTTTGGTGGACGTTCGGTAAGATCCTGTACAGCTTTGCCTTTTAAAAAGCTGTGTACCCATTACGCGGTATGTTTTTCTCTCTTACTATTGTTTTATCCCATAAACTAACATATTTTTCCATAGTTTTTACCATCTTGTAACGTATTCACTATTTCAAATTCAAATTTTCTACAAGAAATTCTTTGCCGTTCTCGCATAGAACGATCCTTTCATCTTCCACGGTAACAATGTAGTCCAGAAAAAAATAATATTAATTTTTGACCAGGCATTTAAAGGCGAAACCTAATTGGATGTGGGTTGTGATTGTCCAAAGTATACAGACAATTTTTTATAGCATCCGGGTAAATGGTATATGATAAGACTATCCTACTTTATAAAAAATTGAATGCAAATACAACGTATAATAATAATAACACCGGCCAACAGTGATTTTATTGTTTCCGCTATTAGAGCAGTGTCAGGGTAACTTAGTAATGTTGATTCCATATTTGCTAACAGTTTTATCTTATTGGCTTTAGTTTTTACAATAATGCTTTTTTTTTAAATATGAAAAACAAAAAAAAAATTAAATTAAAAATTTACAGACAAAAATTCCTCAAATTAAAATTATACAAAATAATTAAGTATAATTATTCAAAATAAAATGAATATAAAAAAAAAACATTTCACGACAAATAGGTGAAATGCCGTCTGTATGATTTTCTATTGTGTTGGACAATCACGTTGCAGGTTCCAACAATATTCTGCCATCATGTGTGTGTTCCTTGATACCTTTGCTCCATTGCCTTATGTCTTGATGGAATCGCCCGCCTTGTTCTTCACTAAGCTCACCGAGATTTTCCGGAAATCTGTCCAAAGGTTATGCAGAAAGTCTCATCATCTCTCTCAAAGATCCACCATCTTTAAATCAACACAAACAGGACATTGATACTCTTGATACTGGATTTTCTGTAAAACCAACTTTCACCACAATTTCGTTTCGTCGTGATACAAAAATTACGAAAAAGGAATGTTTTTTTTTGTTGGCCTATGCAATCAAAGCATTTTTTATTATATTATACTTTGTGAAGTATAACGGATACTCATTTATTGCACTGGTAAAAAAAATAGTCTAATTGGCGTGTGTTAATCTGGGCGCCATACTGATTAAAATGTTTTTCTTTTTTTAAACAGATTGAACAAGGCATCAAACTCAAGAAAGTCAAGACAAACGACAGAAGCAAACCAGTACTGGAAGGCCTACGCAAGTTCAGAAGACAGATGACGATCGAAGAACAGATAATCAAATCGCAATCGATGGCCAGTATGCCTCCAGTAAGTCTAATTCGAGATCCCACCCAACAAAATCTGGATACAAAAGTGTTGCAGGAAGAAATCGCCGATGAAACCGACGAAATGGACGATATCGATAAGGTCAGAGACGATCTGCAGAGCACTAAGCAACTGCTCGCGTTTGAAATGCGCAATAAGGAGGCGCAGATACGCGAAAATAAGAAATTGTTGGCGAAGATACAACAATTGGAGGCAGAACTGGAGAAACAGCAGCAAAGCGGGGGTGATGGGGCGACAAACGCTACCCCCGCCGCAGCCTCTACAGCTGCTGATGAAAAGGTAAAAGAATTTAGGTTTATTCTAGGGATATATATAATAATTAGGCTGATGTAGTGATTGCAAAATAGTTTCTTTTCTAAAAATGGTTACTTAAGCGACTTTGTAAAGAGTTTTGAACAGTATTTGGATTCTATTGTAAGTAGAGAACTACTTTTTCTTTAATCACCTAACACACAGAACATATCCAATTCAGATTTAAAAATTCTGCACCAAATAATAAATAAAACCAAACGTACTAGATTTCCGCGATTAACTTCGAAACACTTGCAATTAAAAACTAAAAATTTTGTAACCTCCAAACGAACAAATTAATAAAATTAATTTTTAACACAATAACAAAGAGGATGTCACAACTATACAAAACAAGCAATTACTTAACCGTACAAATAATAATAATAATTACCACAGTAACTGTAATCCTAATATTTTCCTGGAGTATACACGGAAAATTATATTGACGGTTTCTATTTTAATTTCTAGATGATCAAGAGCTTGAAATCAGAGGTGGAGGATGCTAGGAAAACATCTGAAGAATTAGAAAAGAAGTATAGCCAAAGTGCGGAAGAGTTGGACAGCAAGAAGATGGAATTAGAAGAAGCCAAGAAACAGAATAGGGAACTAGAGAAGAAAATACTAGAATTAACCCAAGGTTAGTACATTTTAGAAATTCTTCCTGTCTATTTTAAAACATTATTTGTACTTGTTTTGCTCTATAAAAAAGACCAAATTATCGACCTATTTCATTGTCTTTTTCTGGCAAAATGTTAGAATATATCAATAAGTCTTGAACGGTTTCGAAATAAATACGAAGTCACCGTAAATTCATATTGGAAAGTTGGCAATTAATATTCCAAAACTAACTTTCACTCACGCAATATTTTAATTATTGGCTCTTATTTTGCAGGCAAACGACAATCAATAGCAGGCGATGGAAAGAACGAAGAAGAGGAAGAGGAATTCGTAATGTCAGAATCAGAAAGCGAAGGAGAAGAGACGGAGGAAAAACGTGAAAGACGAGCACAGAGAGAAGTTAAAATATTCAGAAACAAATTAAGAAGCTATAAGAACAAAGAAGATAACGCCAAGAAAGAAAGAATCGCGCTGAAAGAACAAATGAAAACGCACCAATTGGGAATTAAAGAAGAGAAGAAGAAATACAAAGCGTTACAGAAGGAAGTCGACAAGATGGCCGCTTTAATGAAAGAATCCAGCGAGGACGAAGAAGATGAAGACGAAGAGGAAGAAGAGGAATCCGAGAAGGAAGAAGAAAGCGAAACCGAAACCGAATCCAGCGAAAGCGAGTCGGAAACTAGCGAATCAGAAACGGAATCGGAGAAGAGCCAGAGCGAGTCCGAAGATGCCCCTACAGAAAAGATCAAAGAAAACCTGTCATCGAGATCGAAACGACACGAGAACCTATTAGCCGCCTTGAAAAAGGGTAACTTAATGCTTAAAGCTAACGTAGAAAGGTTGCAAGATGACCTTAATAAACAAAAAGAACTTACAATGGCATTGCAAGAAGATCTAGACTCAGTTTTAGCGGAATTAGGTTGATTTCCCGCGAGCATATGAAAATTAAAACGAAGCAATCGCTGGGAAACAATTGAAACGAACTCATCTAAACAAAAGAAAAAACGAACGAAGCGCTAAATCCACGTTGCATTTGTTTTGAGATGCTTTTTGTATAAAGATATAAGTACATACTATCTATCACATTATCCAGTATCGTAAGGGAGGTGGAGTTGCTAAACATACCATGAATGTGAGGCGTAGGTTTCCGGAATATTCTGCGAAAATTTATTCTCGGAATATTTCGTTCATTTAAGTGATATGACCATGGAATGTTTTGTAACCCACCTGTATATAAACCTCTAAAAAAAAAACAATTATTTTTAAGCGCTTTGTATTATCTAAGGGATTTTTTTAAACTAACTGTAGATTAGCGACAGACAAAAACAAATTTTTATATTATCTCTTTTTCGATGTATATTGGTTTATATACAAGTAATAAAGTGTGAAATGCTCTAACCTCATTTTTTTTCTTTATTGTTTGTATTTACCACGAAAGAAAGGTAATTATATAGCACAAAGTTATTGTAAATTGGGAATATACGTTTACAAGAAGGAAAATGTGCAAATGAATTCAAAAAAAGACTTACCTTTACCCTTCGGAGAGGTAAAATATCCTGATTTTTCACACAATTTTTATGAATAAATATTTAAAACGCACAAAATGGTTATTTGAATTAAAATTATCAAATAAAGCCTGTTAGAATAAGGTAAGTATTGTAAAACACAGATGTAAGTATAAAAAAGCTGTTAAAAACACTTTTTCAAATTAAGTCAAAAACAACAACCGTGAACTACGCGGCAAACTAGATACCAACCCTTGAACATGAAATATTGAATATCTGCACTTTTTAAACGTAAATTCCCCCATTATTTCTACCAGTTGTGTTATTGTCAATTGTAAAGAGGTACATATTTGAAAGCAATGGGTTCGCTTTTTAAATTCATCGGAATTAACCGCCTTATAAAAGTCCTTAAAATAATGCAAGAACACGGAGGCATTAGAGCTGGATTATACAAGCTATACAGGCAAGAAATTCAATAATTATGTAACCTAACCTTACCCGTCTAAGGCGATGTATCTTCGTGTTATTCGCAAATAATTATCGATGTTTCAGGATGGACGATTTAAAACCAGGCAAGGTAGTTGGCGAGGATCAATACGGTAACAAATATTTCGAGAACAATCACTACTTTTACGGTAGAAATCGATGGGTCGAATACGCACCCAAATACGGTATTGCTCTCCTCTCCCGGTATTTAGTCACGCAAGGTAATAATTGCGATAATTATCGTAGGTACGGATTACGATGGTAGCCAAATACCGGCTGAATGGTTCGGTTGGATGCATTACAAGACGGATTTAGTACCGAAAAATGATCCTGCGAGACCTAAATATAAGTGGATGGCTGTGCATGTGGAAAATCCATCGGGTACTACAGATCAATATATGCCTTATAGCACGACACGACCTAAAGTTGAATCCTGGATACCGCCTAAGAGCAGTTAGATTGTTATTTTGTTATTGTTAATGTAAATAAAATTTCGAACGTAATATTGTATTTATTAGATGCATCGTGGTGAAACTACGAGAATAAACTTGTTTTCTTTTTATTGGTGTTATTTACATGTTAAATCGGATTTTCTAAAAATAAGTCTTGTAAAAAAAAGTAAGTTTTCGACTAGTTAGAGTTGTTTATCAATAACAGTGACGGTTTTAATAGATTTGTACCTCACAAACCAGGACAGGAATAAATTTGTTTTCCAAATTTTATAGAGTTTCTTATGGTTTTCGTAGTATTAGTATCAATGGCCTATAGCACAAATGGCTTTAGTCACTGCAACCCATATTGTAACAAAACACCCTTTTACGTGTTAGAATAGGTGAAGGCTCTTGATAAAGCTTAATACTACTCTAGGATCTTCTTCCTTCAGTTCAGTAAATGGCAGAAATGGTTCACTGAAATGTCGAAAGCGACTGATGGAAACACATTTGCATAGAATGTGTTCTACCGTCTCCAGATCTTGGCATAGAGATTTGATCTTCAGCTTTTCCTACGCTGAATAGGTGCTGCTATTTTAGAGCCGCATGACTTGTCAGAAATCTTACGAGTAATCTAAGATCCCTTTTGCTGAACAATGGCCTTATTTTTGCTGTCTTAGACGAGCTTAATACGAATACTTTTGCCTGTTTTTGTCCTGGAAGATTTTCCCAGTACGAGGTCTTTTGAACGTCCTCCCATGTTTTTTTATATGACTCTTCTATGGGCCACATAAGGAGTTAGGACCGACGAAGGGCATATTCGCTATTTCTCTAGCCAGCTTGTCTGCTGCCTTCGATCTTGCCTTAATGGCTTGGGACCCACCGCAAAGTAATGTGGTTTTTGTGTTCCAATTGCCTTAAATTGTGTAATACATTATTGAATCAGACCAGATATCTTTCTTTGAGGGCTTTGGTAGCCTTTAGCCTGACTGTCAGTGAATATAATTGTGATTGCGCCTCGTACCCCTATCTCGAGGTTCTTTATAATGCATAAGTTCAAAGCAGAGATCTCTGCTTCAAATATGTTGGTGTGCAGTCCTGTAAGCCTTTCAAGGTCTTTCATTCTGCTTTAATTAAAGGGCCATTGGTTGCTTTGAAATTTTTGTTATTGCTACAGCCTTTTTCAAGAAGATTTATTACGAACCCATCTCTGTATAAGTAAGACTAAACAGAAGAAATCAACAATTTTGTAACAGAAGAATATTTTTTAGATCGGTTGCTGTCTCCGATTGTATTATTTTTGAAATCAAATGCAAGATAATACCAGATTTCCATCCAAATGTGTTAGATAGTTCAAATCTAATAGTAGCAATTATTTCTTGCTGCCAACTGGAATGCGGCCGATTACTAAATATGTTAGTTTGTTCTCTCAGATTAATTACGGGGATTAAACACTAGCAAATGATTGTTATTATTGCAGTAGAAATCTTATCTCTTCTTGATGAGCGAGCTAAAATTATTTTGTTACATTTTGTGAAATTGTGGACGAAAGAAAGAAAATAGCTCCAAAATTTGATTTATGAAGGGACAAAGCATATTTGTATAAGCAAGTGAAAACTGGGAATTCCGCATTTTACAATTCATCTATGGATTTCATGTTTCTGTATAGGTACTGACATCTTTTGCCACTAATAAGTAAATAGTTACCCTGCACATTTAACACTCTTACGTATTGCTCATTTTTAATAAAAATTGTAATATTTGGCAAATATTTGTTTAAAATTAAACAATACTTTTGGTGATAGCACATTAAAAATTAACTTTATTTAACATGGTAAGTTACACTTTACAATCCTCTCCCTTACAGCTTTATATCGCATTTAAATAATTTTTCGTATGAGCGTTTCACAATACTTTGCACTTGCTTAATAATATATAAAAATGAAAAAACAATACAATGATTAAATTCACATTAATTAAAATATCACTTGTTATTGTCCTGGACCACTCAACGACTTATCCATGAATTTCTTCTTGGCGAAACATAACCACCATTTACTGGGTTTACCGTTCTCTCCGAATACCTTCTCACATACTCTAAGCCCGGTCTCTTGTCTAATTTGGGTTAAATACGTTCTTAGAAACTCTAAAAAGAAATTCAAACAATCTAAACGTTAAGGAATTATATCAATGGATGAACTATCGGCACCCTCCATACTACTTAAGTTTCTTGGTTAATTCTGAACAATTGTCTCGGAAATTCATGGATTACCATTATCAACCGCATGACTGAATGATGTGAGAAGATTTTAGTTCTAACATACATGGTTCGACACCTGCTTTAACAGATTTATGCAAGTACCTAATGTTTAACGCCAGTAAATCCGCCAAAGCTAAGAGGCTAGCTGGACCCTTTTTTTTTCATATAAATGATTATAATGATTACACAGACCTGCGATGCTAAAATTGTCTTAAAACTAATGCGCAAGTTTGACAGTTTTGTGGGTGGGTGAAAAACGAAGAATAGAATAAAAATTATTTTGTGCAATCTAAGCAAAACATTACTGCCTCCACTACACATCAAACTTGGTCCCATGAAGCAATTTAGAAAAGCATTGTCTAAAGATGAAGAACGCTTTAAGTATTCTCGCAATAAGTTTCCAGAATTGTCGGAAGCAAAATTGAAGGAAGGCATATTTGTGGGTCGCATATTGGGAAACTTATAAAAGCTGAAACGTCTGAAACTGCAACGGATCAAAGCCAGAAAGAAGCACTGAATGCCTTTAAAGATGTAGCGTTTCCTTAGAAACAAGAAAGATCCAGAGATTCAAAATATTAACAAAAATATGTTCAACAAGTATAAAGAAATGGGATGTCGAATGAGACTGAAAGTACATTTCCTGGATTCGCACTTAGAGTATTTTCTGGAAAACCTTGGTGCAGTCGGTGAAGAGCAGGTTGAAAAATTCCATAAGGATATCAAAGAGATGGAAAGAAAATGCCAGGAAAGATGGAATGTAAATATGATTACTAGATGCTCAAATGAGACAAATCGTAGAACGTTCATAAAAGGTACAATACCAAAAGGAATATTAGCCAAAAAGGTATTCTTAAAACTTTCAATGTATCACGGGCCATATTTAAGCAGGCTTTAGTTTTAATTATTTATTATTAATAATTGATTTAGTAAAACGTGTCTTGAGAGAAAAACCTTACGTGATGGAAGAAAATGGAGATCATATTTGAAAGCGACACTGCACACAATATGAAGTTCACCTGCAACGTTTCAGGCAATTTTCAATAAGCTTACTTTCGCAGGCCTGTGTTATTCATAATGGGTTAAATGAAGAACGCCAATGCAACAATGTATTGTTCTGTAGACGATTTAATCTTTCTGGCAATTGTGTATATTGTTATGTCTACCATCTCGGTTTATTGCCAATAAAAAGATATTATTATTATTTCATAAGCCTCTAATTTTAGCAACGATGTTACGTTCATGATTAGTTTGAGGCTTTCTAATTTAATATTATGCCCGGTTTCGTTTAAGTATTATGCTACATTTGACGATTCTATCTTTCCATAGCGGTAATGAGCTATATATTCCTTAAATCCCACTGTCGCTATAGAAGGGAAGAATCGCAACGCATAAAGGAAATCAGGCATAATATTAAATTAAAAAGCCTCAAATTAATCAAGAATGTAACTTTACAGCTAGAATTAGACCCTTACGTATCCATTTATATGAAAAAGACTGCAAATTTGTTAAACGGAAAAAAAGGTCCACTTAGCTACTGAGCCTTGATGGAATTATTGGTATAAAACGAATACATGCTTACATTTTTCCTACAAGCAAGAAGCTTTCCTTTTAGTTTCATATATTTGGCATTGTTTTAGGGTATAGATGCGGTAAAAGTATGTACTTGCAAATATATTCTATAGTAAGGATAGAACATCGCATGATCCTTTTCTCACATTATTCGGGGATATATGTGATAATGGAAACAATTGTTCCAGAAACTTGTCCGGTGCGTAATATTCAAACACGTTACTATTTGCCATACAACCCCATAGTCCATGCTATTATTACTTAATTATTTATTTAAAAAAATAATATAAACTAGTAATTTACCTGCTTCCTGTTGTGATTGCGGTTTCGCATAAACAGTATTCAATGGAAATCCCGGATCACCGGGTATATCAAATCTGGAAATTGCAAGCGAATACATTTCATTCGTCGCTTGATTCTTTGTGGGGCATCGTACTAGTTTCTTTAAACATTCGGTTATGTACAAAGTGATATATATCAATAATCTATCAGCTTCCGACTGAAATAACGTAATTTCTAGCATGAAACGACCTTAAAAGCGTGTTAATTCGTTACCTTAACTTCGTAGGTTCTAAAGAACACATTAGCTCTAAAATAATATAACGATTCATCTATAATATCCTGGTCCGCAGAATTCTGCAAAGGTGCCGGACCTCGAAATTGCGTTTTAATCGGTAATATTGCCATGTTACCTATAACCTGAGGCGGATCCAAAAAATTCGAATGGTAGGCCTTTAAATCATCCATTTGAAAAGAAAGAAAAACGTACAATTATTTCGCTGCAATGAGCGCTAAAACTAGCGTTTTTTTTTTTGTGTAGGAATGTTAAACACTAAATGTTTTTCGTGATTTCACTTAAAATTGGTTAGTTAACGCAGTTACAATAACTATTTTTGTTAGAAAAAGTGCACTTTTACGATGGTTAGTTTATATGGTGGCTTGGGCGGTGATCAAAATGTTTTGGAATGGAGGAAGATATGGATGAATAATAGGCCAACGCCCCGTTTCCGTATTTTACTGATAAATGCTACATACCGGCATGGTTATCTTGTTTAATTGGCCATATAAAATATTTAATTTCTGAATTATCGTAACTGTCAAATATGTCAAAATACGGCAAAAAGGTCCGACCAACCTTAAACTTTAAAAAAATCATTATTCCTTTGCCCAATCAATTTTTTTTTAAATAATTAGGCATTAGTTAATCATGGTTTATTAAAGGTTCATTTTCATACGTATTTGAAGCCTGTTTATCTGATTATTTGTACACAATATTAGAGATAATATTCGTTAATACAAAATTCTTAGCGCACAATCTATATAAATATACTTTCGACAAGAACAACAATTTATAATAAGTGAAACTTATTATTACAATTTCCGAGTAAAATAGAAAACAATTTTTGGTCAAAAATAATTTTTATTAAATAATATAGAAATTTCAATAGACAACGCTGAAATCTAGCGTTCATAATTGGAATGGCGAGACTTAGTATCTCACTATGAGATGTCGCCCTAAGTACAAATCGTTAATAATGATAGCAAGGACTGTGGCGTAGTTTGGTAAACAACACATAAGTATCGGCACACTCCGCACCCACACAATTTTAATTTATTATATAGTAATATAATAAATAGTCCGGGACACGGATGGTCCTCATCATCAACCGGTGACTGAATGATTGTCCTCGAAACGGCCGTCCCGGACTATTTATTATATTACTATATAATAAATTAAACTTGTGTGGTGCGGAGGGTGCCGATACTTATGTGTTCTTTACAAATCGTTACTTGATAACTAGAGCCCAACGAGTCGATTACCTAGCAGTGGCGTCACTGCGCTGGCTACATGTAGCGTACATTTCTACAATGGTCCGTCCGTTGCGGCGTATATATCTGCTTATACGCAGAAAAATATTATTCTACATCTAGCCATGTAATATTCGCGTACTTAAAGTAGTCTTTGAATTTGTATAACGGATCTTCCGCAACATTATTGTTAAAAAAATTGCGTAATCTAGAAAAATCGACATTTTTATACAGTATTAAATTTTTCTCTAACTGAAACACTTTTTTCGTAATTTAAAATATGTAACACTGTTTATACGCGGTCAACAATTTCCCACGAATCCCGTAAGGACAACGAAGTGTTTGCAATTTTTTTATTGCGTCGGCCACTGGAACGTAATTGTTAATTAATAGTTTTTAAATCTGCTGCAACTTGAGGATTTTCGAATTGCATTTGACTTCGCTTTATTGCAGCTGCTTTAGGATCCAATTGTAAAATTACTAATTTGATCTTTTAAAAATGTTTAAAATAACAAAATGCTCCTTCTGACTACGTACCCCATCGTGTAAAAATTGGCTGTGGTGGTTCCGGTATGTCCGGACGCTGTGAACAAAATATGTTTCGGTGATTTAAGAAAAACCGCTTTCGTCTGTGCTATTAGTTTTAACTTCATCCGTAAATTGGAATAAAACACCAGATTAACTCGTATGTAATGTTATTAGAAATTACACATAAGTAAATAGACAATGATTCTGATAACAAACAGATCAAACAATGTGAGTTTTACATGTATCAAATTGGGCGGTAGTACATTTAACTCACACACACGAAGAAGTGTTGATTCGTATATAATAGTCTACTGATTGAATGCAACCGTACCTTATACACAGTGTGTTCAGAAATATATTTAACAATTAGTTGATCCACATCGGGATAACATTTTCGTATAGTGTCTGCTACAAGGTGCAAAGCATGAAGCAGACATGTTATGTGCAGCAAAATCGGTAACCATCATTAACACTTGCTTTAGTGAAATTTCAAGGTTGTCTATTGTTCTAATAGCTTCGGCAGTACACCTTTGTTGTCTTTTACAGGTTAGCAAATAAAGGTGTGACGGTCCTTTCAAGATCATTGTCCGTGTCACAATCGATACTACGGATTTTTTTTAATGTCTTGGTAATTCCCACGTTGGATTGTATTTCTTCCAAAACCAACATTGTTTGTCCGATTTTTGCAAACGGTATATTGCACGCACTGGGAAGTGGCGACATGTAACATAGCAGATCTGAATCCCCTTAACTTCTTACGGTTAACCACCACTGGAAGGCAAGCGAGAATGTTGCGCTCTAATGATGATCTTATTTTACTGATTTTAATGTAATTATACTCTCTTTTTAAATTCGGAGGAGTAAAATGAAAAGACGCTACGGCGCCTCAAATTTGAAAAATGAAAATTCTTCTTTTCAATTTTGAGGCGCTATAGCTCGCAAGACAAAAAAGGTAGAGGGTTCAGGTTGGTCGCAATTGATTCTCTATCGGAAACACCCCAATCTTGCCATATCTGAGGAGATAATCAACGAAAATCGGAATGATGTCGATTCATTAATATAATAATAAACATTAATTATTAATGCTGCGCTAAACTACAAAGAAGCTGTTAAGCAGCTAAAAGAATTGAAATTGCGGTTCATGTTGATCGCTGACCAGGTAACGCACGTCATCGTTTGCAGCACTAGAATGCACAACTAAGCCATTGTGCCTGTTATTACCGTTACGTTATAACCATAACCATTCATGAAAAAGTCCTTATTGTCTTGTTTGTGCGTTCCTTTTAACCATATAGTTTTATAACAAAATCGATACGCTATTCAATTTGGCGGGAATCATATTTGTGTACAAAACCAACCTTATGTTGGCTTTTCTACGCTTTTCAATTGACTTGGGTACGTCTATGTTTGGAAAATTGATGACCTCCCAAAACATCCTCGAGCAACCCAAACAGATAAAAGTCAGAGGGAGCAAGATTTCGGCTGTGGGGAGTATTCTAGTACCTCTAAAACCCAATTTATTAATGATAACAAATACCGAGGTCATTTGTTGTGAATTGCTAGTTTCAATTTGTTAACCAACAACTTGCGCCGCTGATACCTTTGCCTCTGCCGATAGTTTAGTCTTGAATTTCTTCGTTGTCAGAGATCCCGGACGTTTCGGTTCTAACTATTCTATTCAAAAATGTGATAAAGCGGCGAACGAAACTATTTGCAGATGTCACCACGTTTAAACTTGTGTTCTGTATTAAGCTGTTTCGGTATCCATCGGACATTTGATAGGCAGAACCATGACTGATGTTCGAAGACGCTACACCATAGATGATAACTCGCCTATCCGCCAAAATCATCTCTCCAGCTTGTTGAAATTAGTCGTGAAGTTGGGCGTCCTACTTCCTCTTCGTGTATCAGATTCTTTAAATTTCTCAATCCAGGAAGAGAGTTTCCACATGATAAAGCACCGTTCTAGTATTGCGATAAAAGTCTCCGACGAGTTTCGGCCCTTTTCACATATTCCGCACAGAGAAATAAGATCAGTTTAATGTTTCTGCTTGGTGCCAACTTCTTAGCGGAGCGGACATATTTGCACTGTAATAGCTAGGAGACAAATGACGTGATCGGTATCAAATTGCGCACACGTGATTACAGGCGTACCAACTATAGTACAATAATTTTTGACTCTCGCTTATATTTCAACTTCTTTGATTAAATCACTAAAATCAGGAACTAACCAAGAAATATTCCGTCGAATATACACAAAGAGTTTTGTTTCGTGTTAATACTTTTACTTTTTCAATAGAAACAGGACCAAAAATGATTCAAATTCACAAAAAATAAAAGTCCATTTATTCATTACAGAATGAATCTTCCTAAATACTACATCATGATTATCGATAAACCTACACTACAACCTTAAATTACTTGCGTGGCCGCACTGTTCGTAAAATACACTATAGCACCGGAAATATTGACAAACGTAGCTAACAGAAAGACGGGAGACCATTTCCCATCAAACGCAGTTACTAAATGGGCAGTTATAGGTCCGCAAAGTACCCCTGGAATCGTAGCAATGGTATTCGAGATCGCGAAGGTCGTACCAGAATGATTCGGAGCGATATCCACGTGGTTGCTAAGATGGCCGGCGGCGTTAGAGGCGCTCAAACCCATCGACACGCTGACCAATACGATCGCGAAGATTAGATGATCCATAACGCAGAAAATTGCGAGAAACAGGGCCGGACCGATCAAACCAACGCAAGTCATCAATCTTCGGACGTTCAAGACGCTCCATCCTTTCAAGGTAAGTAAATTGTCCGCAGCGTGACCGCTTGCGATGCTGAATAAGGAATTGAAGATGTAGGGAATTGCCGTTAGACTTATGCTGTGAGCATTGGCTCCTAAATGCGACAAGTAAGTCGGTAACCATTGCATTATGATGTAATTACACCAGTTCATTGCAAAATGGGCGGTGCATATGGCCCAAAGAGGTTTGCAAAGCAGGAAGTCCGTCCATCTAATAGGAGTGGTCTTCGTTTTCGGCGTGTGCAACGGTATGGTTTCCTCGATGTTGCCTAGTGCTCTTTCAGGGAAGAATAATCCCCACAGGAATACCCATATTATGCCTAGAGAGCCAAATAGATAAAAGCTGGATTCCCAAGTCATATGCGGACATACCTATTGTAGAAAAAAATAAATATTAGTTAAATAACACAATATAGGGATATAAGGATATAAATTAGAATACTTGATAAGTACCATAATTTTCACTTTTTTTAAATTATTTTTGTTCTTTTTTTTAAGTGTGGTAACGGCCCAACGGAGTGTATAAACTTTTTCAAGCTTGTCATAACCTCAGGAGCCTTTTAGTGTGTAAGTTGTGTGTGTAAAGTATTCCATTGCCATCCGCCGTAAGCGGTGAGGCGCTGTTAATTGTATCCCAACTGCGAATGGTGACTCGGGAATATACCGGACCCACAAAGAAAATTTGTTGATCCTAGCGGGACTCGAACACAGAGCGCTTAACTCTGCCCAATCAAATGCGGGCCCTCCTACTACTTAAAAAAAAGTTATAAGAAGTATTTCGCAATTTCCACTAGAATTGTTATCAGCTGTATTGATTATTGTCTAAAATAACAATCAGTTAAGCATTTAAAGCCTTAAGCCATTTTTGGAAGAGGTGGGTTATTCTTTTCTGTTGGTACAAAAGAAAAATTCTTTATTTTCTTGCAACATTGGTTGATTATTTTTTTCAACATTCTCAAACTTATCTAAAAAAGATTTTACGTATTTCAACCATTTATTTTCCTCTAAATTAGTTTTATTTCTTTTTTTTTTGTTATTCTTAACTAATCATCTTTTTCTTGCTTGTTTGAAATCAAAATAAAACATTAAATGTAAATTAACGAACAGACGAATGTAGACGAATTTAGAAAGTTATAAGCAAAGAAATATTTAGATAAACTTATTTTCTGTTCTTGGAATACCAAGTCTAAGCATGTTCTATCTAGCGTGTTCACCTAGTATAAGGTGGCAGATAATTCTTCTCCGGAGAAACTTGGAAAAATTTCTCAAACAGAAAAATATTTTTAAGCAAAAAGCTCCCGTTGTGCACGATACAATTTTTTAAATGGAACACCTTGTATGTTATTGCGTTTTTGAATGGCTGTCTTGAACTTATTTTATCAATTTTTTTTACACTGGAAATAATTATTATATTTAAAAATACATAAAAGCAAAACCTTAAAAACTAAACGTGTTCTAGGTTTGGACCGTGTCATGGTTAAACGAACACTGGACGTTTCGAACACAATCATATGGGGCTTCTTCAGGAGAAAGATGGTAGCCCATAGTTAGCACGGTAACTCAACGTGTAAACCACCCCAGAGGCGGAAGCAACTGAGCGGAAAGCAGTTGATTAGCCGAGTTACGGTGAACTAGTTTACACGTTGAATTATCGTGCTAACTGTCGCCTATCACCTTCCTCTCTCCTGAAGAAGCTCCTTATGATTGTAGGCGAAACGTCGAGTTTTTGTTTAACCATGACACAGTCAACACTCGGAACACATTTTATTTCAAATGACTTTGGCCGTGGAAGCCTAACGTTATAAATATAATTTATAGTATACGAAGCATTTTGCTCAGTTGAAAATAAAATGATAATAAAATATTAATTGCAATTGATGTATGCAAAATGTACTTTGGACTTTGAAAATAATTTAAGAGAACCAAAACATATTGTCAAGTCCATTTATCTTCACTTTTTATTTCATCTGAATATAGCTTCAAGAAATAATTTGTACAATAAATATTGTAAATATAGAGAAATAAACATATCTATTTAGGTTACAGCGACCAATGGCATGTGTGTTATCTGTAGCCCGACTATAATAATAATAACATCATTTAATTAATGATCGATTGTCTTCAATACGCAAGTAGGTGTTTATCTGATAAAGCAACATGAATGAAAATGATTTTAATATAATATCATTACATATCAGGAAACACTTACAACTGATGCGACTGTTTGTCCAACAGACCCGCTCGCTATCAAATAACCAAATGCTCGTGATCTTTCTTCAACGGGTATACTATGTGCAAATAGATGAAAAATGGTTGGTAATCCTTGAATAATAAAAACAATATGATGATAAAATTGTTATCAAGCTTTATCAATGAATTATCTACCTAATCCTTCGGCAAATCCTAAAACTATTCTGCCGATTACCAAAGCCACAAGACTATGTGCTAGGAGAGGTGTTATAAATGTCGCTATGCTCCATAATAGAACGCTACTTATCAAAACATTCTTTGCTCCTAATCGTGAAGCCCAACAACTTGCTATAAATCGAAAATAATAGTATTTACTTTCGCTAAATCAAACGTGCTTACCTAATAATTGACTTGTGAAATATCCAAAAGCAAACGCTGATAATATCCACCCCTGCGCATGCAGCGTCCAGTTATATACCTGAGCCATTGGAATAATGGCTATGGGCATAATAACCCTGTCCGCGCTGTTTATAAAATTTGCTAAACTGCATAATGCTACGATACGCGAGGTTCGCGTAAACCAATACAACCTCATCATTCTACCCTTAAAATACATTCAAATCAGGTTAAAAAAATCTTGCCCAAGTTATACACTTAAATACCTTAAAACATGTACACTGTTAAAAGTCTCGGAGTTAGAATACGTGGTTCATTGTACATAATAGATCTCCATCGTACATGACCTAATCATATGATTTTTATTCACATAATGGCATTTAAAACAATTCTTATTTTCTATTAACATCCGCTGATGTATTTATATATTTCAGATTTGACATGTGTCAATTTTTGCCACATAAAACAAGCATCCAACATCAGAATATGAAATGTTACTAAAACCGGATAAGAAACTCTATGGATGCTGTAAAACCAAATTTCACGACCTTGTACTTACTCCGCCATTTTGTAAATCGCGTCGTGCAGCTAATGTTTTTACATATGTAAAATCGCTTTTTGTTTTGTTTATTAAAAGTTGTAGATGTGCTTTAGATTTTCGGGGCAATATTAATGAATTCCATAATTTATTTAGTATTTTGACTCTAAATACACATAACCAAAAAATATAATGCTAAGATAGCTTAGCTTCCTCATGGTATTAATGGAATAATTCACGGCAAATGCAACAAAAGGAGAGAAAAAAATTACACTAACACACGGACATGTTTCTGCCTACCCGGCGTCATCAGCGTGGTTTCGAGAGTATTTTTCTCTCTCCTTTTATTGCGTTTGCCGTGAATTATTCCATCAATACCATGAGGAAGCTAAGCTATCTTAGCATTATATTTTTTGGTTATTGTTTCTAGGCATTTTCTGATTTGTTCTGTCTAAATACACATAATTAATTAATAATTTAAATTTAACTTAATTTATGCTCTAATATAATGTCTTTATTACATAAAGAAACAAAATATGAATAAGAATAACTCCATGCTTTCACCCCCGGTGCCTGAATTTCGCGTTTCAAAGCTGGTAGGTCATATTCCTCGACGTTTCACCAAACGCTCTAGTTGGATCTTTAGCAGTCATCAGACGACTATTGACGATTCAATATTGTCCTGAAGATGCCGACCACGGCGTTTGGCGAAACGAAACGTTGTGCACACGTAGGTTTTTTTAATGTGTGGACAATTTAGGTTCACTTCCAGCAGAAAAGATCAAACTTGTATGTACAATCAGAACACATCAGAAAATGCCTAGAAACAATAACCAAAAAATATAATGCTAAGATAGCTTAGCTTCCTCATGGTATTGATGGAATAATTCACAGCAAACGCAACAAGAGGAGAGAAAAAAATTACACTAACACAGGGACATGTTTCTACCTACCCGGCGTCATCAGCGTGGTTTCGAGAGTAATTTTTTCTCTTGTATGTACAATGCACAAAAAAATATGGAATATATTGTTTATTACCGGGACTACCAACTTAAATTACCCGCATGACTCGTCCCTGTCCCTCTCTGACTACGCCCATGCCTACGGAATATCTATAATACGCCATTTTAGAAATGGGCTTATTAATAAATAGGAGCAGAGAATTGATAAGTAGCGTTCTATTCAGGAGCTCAGCAACATTTATAACACTTCTCCTGGCACATAGTATGTGGCTCTGGTAATCGGCAGAATAGTTTTAAGATTTCATTGATAAAGCTTGGTAACATTTATGATCATGCTCTCCTTTTATTCAAGGATTACCAACCAATTTTCAGTGTGAAAAAAGATCCCGGGCATTTGGTTATTTAAGAGGGTATGGGTCTGTTAGACAAACTATTGCATCAGTTGTAGGTATTTTATTAATTTAATTTAAAATTAATTTAGATATAATAATATAAAATAAATTTAATTTGAAATTAATTCCCAAACAAAACGAATTTTAGAAAATGGCGATTTGACGCATGCGTCATGAAAGCAACTTCCTAAAGTCCCCAACTGTATATTATTTAATCTGTGTCCGAGTTCTGCAAACTTTTTACGTTTATTTAGTGTTGTTTATAGTGCACATCTATCTTTAGCTTTTATTTTTAA